>BSBM01000055.1:2850000-3170000 GCA_027924585.1 Larix kaempferi | reverse complement strand
AAACATTTATATTTTAATTTTGAAATCATTTATTAAGTTAATATTTTCCATATCTATCAATTAAATGTATATAAGTAAATGATATTTTACAAATTTTAGAAGAAAAAAAATGTATATTTTAAGTTATTTATTGAACTAATATAGATAAATCTACGACACAAGTGATGATATAGGTGAATCTATGATATAGGTAATGTAATTGTCACACCTTTATTAGTTTATTTAGATATTTATAATTAAATGGATTTTAAAGTGAGTTTTAATAAATGATAGTTATTATTGCATAGAGAGACGCTTCTACAAGCTAGCATGGGGGAGATGTTTTCATGTTACATTGTTGCACCGAGAATAGTGAGGTGATGAAACATTCCAAAAAAATAAAAAAAAATTACACATCGACTAAGAAAAGAAATCTAACAAAATAATAAGAACATGTTGGATAAAATTGCTTGAGGTGTAAATCCCAATTTAAGATGGATTGCATGGTAGATTTGGAGTTTAGATAGATCTAGACTAGTAGAAACATGTTAATTTTAATTTTAAAATTATTTATTAAGATAGTATTTTCCACATTTATGACATAATTAAACCTATAACATAGGTAATGCACTTATCGATTGGTATGCATATTTTCTTCCTTAGACATATTACTTGAATGAAATTTGGGAGGGTTAGGGTTTGCGGGAAAATCATCAAGGTTTTGAAGGAGTTACCTGTGTTTCTGGTTACAGGTTGAGTGTGTTGGATTTTCTGTAGGTGCTAGGTGTCTTTCCTATTGATCGATCCATTCCATAAGATGGGATTTGTCATGGTCAAATGGTGATGAGGATTGGGAAAAGAAGGGTATATTCAAGTTAGATGAGGAGCTCTCAGTTTTGGGATGGGTTGTCACATCAGCTCTAGCTGGGTTTTCGGAAAAGGAACGGTCGTGTCCACTTAAACGTGCCTTAAGAGGTATTAAGCCTTAGGTTTTCAGTACACCAAAGGTCACATCAAGTGTGTTTCAGAAAACAGTAAAGGATTTTCTATATTATTGGGGTCTGGTGATGAGATGAAAGGTGATGAATCAAAATCTTTGCCTAAATCTCTAGATATGTGTGAAGCCAAGAAGCCTATGTTGGACTATGAAGGATTTTCTCCATGGGAAAGGGCCATTTTGATCCACTAGTGGATAGAGGGAAGAAGTCATAAGGTCCTCATGCCAAGGCCAAAAGAGCATTGGAATTGTGTAGGATGGAGTATATTTCCAAGAAGAGGTCATAGATTATGAAGTGGGTTAATGATCATTGGAACCCCCTATTGGGTTACTCCCCAAAGATTAGTTTATTAGTTAATGGTTGGATGAGCATTCATTTTATTACCGTGGAAGATCCTCGAGTGGTATTTGTGATACCCCCAAGACATTATTAGTTTATTTTGATTTAATATTTCTGACAATATTTTCAAAAAAACAATTATCTTTGTAAGCGTTATTTAAAAACTAAAAAACACTCACAAGAGGTGTGAGTCAAACTTTACAACAAACTATTATTTTATTACTAATAGAAGAAACAAACACTTGGATAATTCAACTAAACGAGGGGACACCACCATGGCACAAAGAACATGTGTAAACCAAGCATGGGATATTTTTTCCAAACAAATCCAACATAAAAGCTCAACTACCAGACAAGATCCTAAATCATAGGGATTGAATGATTGATTGAGATTTGATTGGGATGCTACAAGAGCTAGGAAAAACTATATATATTGGTGCACTCGGATAGCATGGGACACCGTGCTGTGAATGGAGAAACTATGGTTGAGCGTTTCTCTCTTTTGTAAGTCCATCATTGCTTGTTAAGGAATCAGAGAGAGAGAGTGTCGCATCGCGTGGAAGTATTGCTTGGCGTTCTAGTGCATGGTGGTAATCCAGCTCGAGGGTGGAATTGGGGTTTCTCTCTCCTATGGTTGGGAGGAGTTGATTGTCCAAGTTGTCATTTGCCTTGTTTCAAGTAAGTGTTTTATTGCTTGATCGTCTTAATGTTTTTTAAACTTACAGTAGTGTAGGTTGTGGACAATTATTTTGGGTACGTTACAATGTGGTATCAGAGCATGGTTCAAATGCTGGGATCTAAGGGCTCATCATTTGATTTTCGTTATTGCTCCAGATAGAGTATTTCTGTTAAAAGTTTTTCTTTTTACTATGGATTGTTCACCCGAGACAGATTCTTATTGCTTTTAGTTTTATGTTACATGCATTAAAATTAGTTTTTTCTGGGTATTTGAAGTGGGCGATCCGCAGATGTTTGGTTGTAGTTTCGTATTTGATATCTGTATCACTGTAAACTCTTAAGTATTCAATCAAACCTTGCACAAGCTTATGGTGTTATCTTACTTCGAAAATAGAGATAGTAAAGTGTGTAGCCACTACGCAAATTAAAGGCGTACTGTGATTTTAGTTGTTATAATATGTTTATCATTCCTGTACTCTCTCCAATTGAAGGGTTTGTACAATAGAGTTTATGTCCTTATGAGCTTACGTAATGGCTTACCATTAGCTTAGTCTAAATTGGTTAGTAACTGATGTTTTACTTTGACTTGATGTCGAACGCAGCGACTAATTGTAAGCTTCATATAGAAAACTCATGAATGCGATCATAAATCAACTGTTTGCTTATTTTGTTCCTATAAGATTGCAGTCTGTAATAGTTTAAAATTTTGACGTAGTAAGATAGTCATTGTGGTAAGTTTCGAGGATCTTAGTTGAATAGAGAGCAATTATGTGATGAATAAACTGTAGTTTGCTTGAGCAGGATAACCGATCAGGCTGTATAACTGTTGCTTCCTACTTGTCTTCTATACTTTGTATACAATGTTCTGGTTTAATGTCATCTCTTACTTTACTTCTTGTTTCAACGCCCTACCCGTGGCCTAGATACCTTTACATCACTATTTGAAAGATCAAGGATACGGTGTGATAACAGATCAGTAGTTTTTGATAGCTTGTAATCGATTGGAATGTTAGAAAACGTTTGGGTGGACTGTCACGAACTAGAACGCAAAAAGAGACTCATGTTTAAACAGTCAAGCATAAACAACTGAACATATAATATGGTGGTTGTACACGAATTCCGTGTGGAAGAGAGACTATAACGATGCCTATGCGATCAAACTGATATGTAACGATGCCTATGCGATTAAACTGATATTTAAATGAGTGGATAAGCTTGATTTATGTCACACACCTCCTCTCTTTTTAGGTTGCGTTGGCCGAGTTCTTACCGCCATAATGTTTCCATACTCGACAGCTCTATCTCCTTCCGGCCTTTTAGAAAGCCGTAGTTACGAGGGATCGTATCAATTCACCTATTTTAGGAGTTGTCCATGTTTTCTTTCCTCGTTATTCACGGTTTGATACCATCCATCGATCTTCGACATAGGATTCTTAAAAACCACAGTATCCAACCACGATTGAGATAGCCCCGTAAACCAGTTGTCCAATGAACAGTAAACCCTAGATTCGATGCACTTACTCATGCACACATCTTTGGCTTAAGTGAGTGGTAGATCTCCCTTAATTGTGAAGAAGCTCGGGACAGGTGGTTTTTTTTTTAGAGCGTTATGTTGCTGCACACTATGTGCAGCGATAGACTAGACTCGTACACTGAACCAGGTAACATCAGTTCGATCTGGCACTAAATATTTGGCTTGGGCGTTAAGTTCCAAATTTTACAATCGCTAAGGAAATCCTAAGAACTCCATCGTGATAGCAGTGGGAACCATCGAGCATACGAAGCGGAGTAAAAGGAGGTGGCGATCAGTCCAATGTTGTCGAACTGCTTATTTTACTATTTGGATTACACTTGAAATATGTTCAAAAGTTTGTTTTTGTACTTGACATATTTACAAATGGATCTCTCTCTCTATATATATTACAAATGGATCTCTCTCTCTATATAATTTTAGAGCCTGCAATTTCCTTATGTCGGTGTGACTAGCCGAATTAGATGTTCTCGGTTATCGGATTAAACTATTTACTTATCCAATCTATCATAAAATATTAAATACATAAATGCGCTGATCCATTTCTTCAGCTTTAATCGCCTTTTCTATGTTTTCCGTTGTCGGTCTATGATTATTGTGGATCCTGTCAAAGCAAGCACCAGACACAAGGATCCTGTCAAAGCAAGCACCAGACACAAATGTTTCTATATGTGGCAGCTCTACATTCAACCTCTAAATTCGGTTACATGTTTGTTGCTATACCATTTCTCTTGCATGTCTCTTCTAAACCCCTGGCGTATGTACAATATCACGCTACCTAAATATTGTCGAGCGTATGCTACAGGATATGGTCCCACCTATTTTTCAAGCTATATTTAAGATGGGTATTTTAGACACCGCAGTTTACACAGGTAAAGATATGACGTAATACATGGGAGCTATGCAAGGATTATTAACCCCTGCCCTCCTCCTCCATTTTCCTTCGCCGAGATATTTATAAGAATTGTTCATTTCAGTAATGCAGTATTAACTCAAGCCAACAACGATCTCTCTCATGTAGAAGAACATACATAACCACCTTAGAAGTTCCAACTATATCAAATAGAGTCCCATGGAAGCTTATTTTTATTATTTCATCCAAGTACAAGTAATCATACACATGTCCTCGGGTTTATTCCATTTTCTATTTCGCTATTCAACCTCATCTCTCGATCGAAATCGGTCAAAAGGTATTCTGGTAGAATTATCCCTCATTCATTTCGTTAATCCTAAAGAATTGTTACATGTCATTGTGACATAAATTTAAGGGTTGGATTCTAATGTAATTATCGTGGTTTATATCCTATATTTTTTTTTATCCACCTCCTATCAAACAACTAGCTTGGCTTATTTAAATATATATATGTTAGTTCGTGTTACTTTGTATATATTTTTCAATTACATTTAATGGATGCCACCTAAATGGATCTATCCAGGAGGATCTCCAAGATTGATCAAAATGAAAGTATTCACAAGGTGCAAAGAATCTTACATATGCACAGAGCTCGTCAAGAGTTTTCCAACAACATTCTTTTCGTTTGAAACAGTCTCTGGATGTGAAAGTTATTGAGTTTGGAAAATGCGGCAAAATGTAAAAATGAAGTAGAAAAAGGAAAAAAGGGGGCCACGTGGCACACCCACAGTGTTCCACGTGGCATGATTAGTCAACACAAGTTCCATGTGGTAGCACCACAGGGTGCCACATGGTCAAGGTGATGACATGGAAGTATTGAGGTGGACCAATCAGGGGCTGCCATGTGGCATCCTTGTTGGAAATTGGTTGAACCATTTAGCAAAAATTATGGAGTCGGGGAGGATCAAACCCCCAACCTCCACTGTGCCAACGTCTCCACAAAATTTGTTGTATAAGATTCCGGATGGTGTTTCTTAACCGTATAGGGGATAACTTGTATATAAATTTTATGGGTTGCTTGTTTGGAAAAATGGGCGGGGCCGAGGGCTTAGCCCTCGACCCCATGGCCAGCATCGAGGATTAAATGTAATGGAAACCATGTTATATGCCAACAGAACTAGTGGAAAAAGCAAACACAACAATCAACACCATATATCATGGAGCCAACACATATGCCAACGAAGTGCCACCATTTCGAACCAACAAACAACAACACATAAAATGCCAATGTATATGCTAAGTGCCACATCGAACCAACAATACCAATCATATCACATTAAACTAGGACAGGCCCACATGTTTGACCCCAGGACCTCTGCCCCCAAAACAACAATTTGTTACCAATGGGAAACAACCTGCTCGTAGGAGGGGGTGAAGCATATTTTGGTCAAGAATTTGACGTGGAATTTGGGGCCAAAAAGGGGCGCGTGGCCTCTATTTTCGGCACCCAAATACCCTATAAAGTCCATTTCCAAGCCATGAAAAGTTAATTTTTTGGCGCCATTTTTCTACATAGTTTTCGATGCAGGGACATGGCATAGTTCCCAAGAAAGGCACATATTTTGAGGTGGAATCCGTACAAATCCATACAATGCAGATAGGGTGTTTCTTGATTTGTGTTCCAATGGAGGCCTCAGCCAAACTAGGTCGAGTTTATACTCATTCTTCTCAGAATTTCGAGAGGAACACAGTTGTGCAATATGTTTTTGGGTTTGACTAATACAACTGTTAGCATCGATTTTGTGCTAGGTAGTTGCAGTGGACATGGATTAATAATAAGAGGATCAACAAATCAAAATTCATGTCCTGAAATTCAAAATTACAATGAAAGAATCAAATTCAAGCTAAATGTCATTTCGTATGAAGGTATGGGGGTTTTTCATTGAAAATGACTGTTTTAGTCATCATTTTGCAGCAACTGTTTCCATCGAACCGGGTGGAATTTCAGGAAACGAAGAGAGTTTTATCTCCACCACGGGCCCATCTCCAATAACCTCTCTCAGAATCTACACAAGTGTCATGGTTTAGGAGAATCAAAAGGTTTTGCAGAGGGTAATTTTCCATAATTCTCATTTTCTATGTGAGTCATCAACTTCCGGAGCCGATCCCGGCCAGCTGGAGGCGAATATGAGGAAATAGAAAGAGGTTTTTCTTCAGCATGGTCTAGTATACAAAAACCTTTTTCATTTTGTACACAGCTATCACAGTTTAAGAGCTACAGCCATGGCACCGAGAGGTAGTTTTCAACAGTCCACGGCCAAAACTGTTCAAAATTTGTTGAAACCGACTCTTAAGTTGTTGAACCTCCCTGTGCAGATGTCAAATTTAGTTGTAACCATCTGTCATCGAAGCATGTCGACCCTGAGGGCCAAATAGATCTATAAATTGAATGTAATAGAAGAGTTAGTGGTTGGAAAATCATTTGGCTCGGGCCTTGGGGAAACCCTGCTCTGTTTTTGAAACATTTTCTTTAATATATTTGTAGTGTCTGAAGCTGGATTTCGACTGAGATTCCTATGTACTTGGTCTTGTAGTCTGTTCTTTCTTTCTCCCCTGTGAATTGTGTATATTTCATTGTTATTTCCAGTTTGTAATATTTCTTCATACTTCGTGTAGTGTAGTAGTTAAGTGGAATTCATAGAAATTATGCTTTGTTTATCTCATTCCAAGTATTTCACCATTATTTTCTACTAAAGTTGGTATAGGATTCATCATGGTATGCCTTATATCAATGGATTGTTCATTTCTCTTATGTTTCACCAATTAAAAATCACTTTGACTACAAGATGGTTGCTACCCTGCCTCTGTTTGGACATCTCATGTAGCAACATTGTTATTTGTTTTATGTTTCATGTTTTGACTCCATTACCCAATAGTTTCCCTTATGATTATCTTACCAAAACTTTAAAACAATTTGTTCCAGCAGAAATCTAACCTTGTGTCTGTTTTGATTGCATATCTTGAGCAAGAATGTTGAACATGTGTTTTATCTATTAAATTGTTGTTCATTTTAGTTTTTTGTGACTTTAAAGAGAGAGCCCTCTCAGACTAAGCTGGGTCAGTAGCTTAAGTCTAAAGCTGGTTAGTGGTTACCCCGGATTATCCTCTTCACAACCTTGGGGATTAATTCGGGTATTAACAAATTGGCGCCGTTGCCAGGGACTGATTGTGTTATCATCCCTAGGTAGAACGACAAGGTTCAGATCTGAATGTTGATGGTGAACAACAGTGAGACATTGAGAAGGTTCTATCATTCACCTGGCGACTCCACTCATCAAGATTTCAGTACGAAGGTGACTCCATTGGGAGGATCGGTGACTCCATATCAGAATGTTGAAGGTTTCATGGCGACTCCACTTTTAGAGAGCTTCAAATGCCTAAAGTGCTGATTCAGTTTCTTCATCAAATCAAATGGCAGGGTATGTGGCAAATCCTACTTCTGTTGATGGTTTTAAAGAATATTTTGATATGTATGATGATGTTGAAATCGAAGAAGATTTCTCAGTATTTCTACCAAGATATTTGAAGGCATGTAAAGGTTCGTATGATGATAGGATTAGTTTTTTAAGGGAGTTTGCTGAAAAACTCAGTGAAGAGCTTGAATCCTTAGAAAGTCAAATTCAATCCCAAGATCATCATTTGTCTTTTGAAAATCCTTTTTAGCCACCTCTAGATGTAAATATTGGGAATTATTTCGTCTCTAGAGATGAGTCTTATGATCAAAAACCATATATGCAAGTAGAAGGCACATGTGAGGAGTCAATGTGTGATGGCCAAGTTACAAAGTGCTGTAGGAGGCAGCCAAACATCCATAATTTTTATGACCCTATTAGTGAATGCATGGAAAGGTTTTTCAATTTGAATTTGCAGCCATGTTTCCAGTTTGAAAATGAAAAGAATCATTGTGATCCCATGCTGCCACATCCTCTGTCATTGGTTGATTTCAAGCATGGTGAATGAGTCAAATTGTTCAACCATTTGAGGGATTAGCTCTACTAGCATTTTTGTGTTACTTGATTGAGCAAAGAAGTTTTGCATAATAGAGTAGGTATCTAGTCTAAATAAGCTCACTGTGAGCATCCCTTTCAACAGTCTTTTGAATGTACAGTTATTTTCGATTTTCAGTTCGGAGAGATAGTGCATTTTTCAGCTCAAAATTTCAGTTCATAAATTTCAGTCTTCAACTTCAGGGTGTAATTAAAAAAATTTCAGTGTTTTTCAGATGGATGGTTGCATGTCAAGGCAATCAAAGAGCTTGGGAAAAATGGATGTTTGAACCTATGATGGCCTTGTATTTTAGAGCTAAGGTTTTAAAACTTTTATGCAAACAAAGGCTTTAAATTTTTTGTTTATAAAGGTGATATGGCCAAAGCTCAGGTTTTAATGGAGGCAGGTTTTTAAGTTCTGGTGATTAGGCAAAAGGTTTTGGATGAAAGTGTTAAAAGCAAACTCTCGGCAAAAGAGAAAGGTCTGCAAAATTTGGCATAAAAAGAAAAGATGGAATTTTATTGGGCGTATGTCGGCTTGGTATTTTTGGGCTAAAGTTTAAATTTTTATGAGAATTGCAAAAGAATGCTTTAAACTTCAATATATCCAAGGGTTTTCAATTTCAAATGTAGCCAAAGTTTTTATGAAAGCAGTAAAGCCGAAAGTTTGAATCTTAATCAAGACGCGTTCTAAATTTAATTTTTGGACCAAATTTGAAATTCTAAGTGAATGTGGAGCAAAAGTCATAACGGGCCCAGCACCAGCACTCAACACCAAGAGCCAATAATGCGACCAACAGCCAAGTCCGAGAGGGCCCAACCATCCATCCTCCGAGTGCCTCCCTTCGTACCTTTAATACTTCACACATAATAAGAGGCGTGATGTATATAAAGTGCAGTAAAGCCAGTCGATCCTTACATGTGGGATATTTCGCATGGATAGAAAATAAAAAAGCACGCTCAGTCAATTGAACTCCATCATTTGATTTTATCGAGTTTTTACCCATTTATTCAGAATGTGATGCGCAGGGATGAATATGCTCTCTACACCTTCATCAAAGTAAGGTAGCACACCTTCTGGCATCAGCAGTCCACGGCCAAAATTCCTGAAATTGGTTTTTAATGCACAATCAGAATTGTTCAAGCTTCAGGAGGTTGGAGAATCTAGCATTGTGGAGGGTGCCACTGTGTAAAAGCAATCCACCATGCGCTAGCTCCAGGGATGTGGTATCATGATCACGATATGATCACATCTTTGCACAGTCACAAAATTGAGCATGTGACTTGGGTGGGAGAAGAGGCTGTCGTTTCAATAAAAACGAGCAACTGCAAGGATATGATCGTTGAAGGAATACCCTACATGCATAATCATGATGGATCTATAGATGTTGAGTGAAGCACGTGCCCATATTTGTTTGATGGTATAAGTCTACAACTGATCTGGTATTTTAAGGAAGAAAAAGTGATAGTTATGAACATTGAAGTATGATCTGATGCAAGAGGAGGGTCAAAGAGGCTCGGGTTGTAGATCCATGTTGTTTCTTGCTTGGGAAATGTACACATGTACTAGACAGATTCTAGTCTGAAGGGACCATTGCAAGCGATACAAGTCCTGGGTTTCGCCTGCATAACACTTGCAATCAGAATTGAGGAGAATTGACTGTGAAGCTGAAGAAGGTTGCAAAGGATGAAGAGTGTTATAATGAATGAAAAGGGGATTTATAAACATACAAATAGCTAGGTGTCTCTTAATCTGGCACAACATGTAGGTTTTCACTTAAAGGTAGACATCGACGGCTCTTGTTATATCTCACTCACTACATGCTCGGGAGATAAATTAGTGAGTAGTGAGATGGATGTGACCTGAGAGCAAGAGAGTCACATGTCTTTTGGTGAATAGTATCGCATGAAGGAAAAATCATACTATAAACAGCTTGAGTGCCATGCGATACCACTATTCAGTTGTTTGGAAGTATCGCATGAGGAAAAAATGGTACTGTAAACAGCTCAGAAGCCATGCTATACCACTATCCGCTGAATAAATTTAAGACTAAGGAAGTTATGGAGGATGAGGACGTCAAATTCTTCATTGGTTTTGGTGGTGAGGGCTCAAGCTATGAATAGAATAATGAATTCCCTTACACCAGATGTCTTATATTTCTCCCCTGCACTGAGGTTTGCAAAGTAATTGCGGCACAAGGCCTACCCATTACAATGGTAGTCGACCCTTCAATTGCAGCTACTTTGTGTGTTATAGTTGATCGATCCTTATCGTCGAGGCTTGGCATTACAGCATGACATCTGATCACCATCATGATCCTCATAATCACGATCATATGCAACAGTAGTAGAAGGCCGTGGAATATATTCTACAAAAGAAGCTCTTGGCTTTCTCTTCTCTGCACCATTCACAGTTCTATGTTGGGACAGATTAAATGCTATTCTCAATTATGCTTGAGTTTGAAAGTCCCCATAGTTGGTTGCATTCATTTGCTTGGTCTCCACCTTTGTCTAGTGGTGTGGCGATTGTATGATTCCTAATATGGTTTGTCTCATCCTGGAATTATATGGAGTTTCAAACGGCCCATTCTTAGTGGGAGACTGTCGTGAAGGTGTTTGTTTGTTGGCCCAGTCAGATCCTGCCTCACATGTGTTAAGGGAGCGCATAAGAAAGGGCCTGTAACTTCATTCTTCAGTGCCAATAGAACCGTATTAGTCATCTGAAAATTATGAGAGATTTTCAGCAGTCAAATTGTTTGGTTCGTGCATGATACAAATGTGTATCGTGTTACACTCCATAAAACTTTTGAGGGAAATCTTGCAGCAGAGCCTATCAATGGGGCGATTTTCACATTCAACCCAAGGATAGGGAAACTATTTTTGAAGGCCATCCATACTAGTGTGTGGGCGGGACAGAAGCATCTTGGTCAACTGACTAAATGGGAGACAGCTGAAGAAGTAGTTGCATTGGTACGTTCATTGCCCATTGAGGAGCAGCCAAAACAGTTCATTATAACTCATAAGAGAATGCTTGATCCCCTAGAAATTCACTTGCTTGGATTTCCTAACATTGTCATTAAAGGTAGTGAGCTTCAGTTACCATTCCAAGCAAGCTTAAAAATTGAGAAATTTGGTGAACTGATTCTAAAGGCTACAAAACCACATATGGTTCTTTTCAACATATATGATGATTGGTTGAGGACTATCTCATCATCCACGACATTTTCTCATCTTATATTGATCCTTTGTGCCCTTCATGTGAACAATGAGAAAGAAAAATGTTATTGAAACTTGACAAGACTGTTGTTATTGAGCCACACAACATTTGGTCGAGCCTTAATGATGATCCATGGATGAAGGTGGAAGTTGCTTTGAGAGGTCTTATTGTCTCTGACTATGCCAAGAAGAATAATGTCAATACATCAGCATTAACCCAATTAGAAATTCATGATATTATACTTGGAGCTGAGATAACCCCCCCCCTTAACAAAGGCAACAAGTTGCAAAAATTGAAAAGCAGAGCAGGTTTGTCTTCAGTAAAGGAGGTTGTTTCAGTTGCAGCGTGAGTTCATTTGCACGATGAAGTGAGGCTCCAGGTCACAGGTAGAAAGTGGGATCGCAGTTTGAGTTTAGAATTGGGAGCCTCCCAATGGATCAGGCACCGGTCTACCAGGGGTTGTTTGCTACCTCACAGGGAGGATATCATCCCCGAGTTGGAGCCAGTTGTTAGCACCGATTTTGTGCTAGGTAGTTGGGGTGGACATGAGTTAATAATAAGAGGATCAGTAAATCAGAATTCAAGTCCCGAAATTCAAAATTACAAAGAAAGAATCAAATTCAAGCTAAATGTCATTTCGTATGAAGGTATGGGGGTTTATCACTGAAAATGACTTTTTTAGTCATCATTTTGCAGCGACTGTTTACACCAAACCAGAAAGAACTTCGGGAAATTGAGAGAGGTTTATCTCCAGCACGGGCCCATATCCAATAACCTCTCTCAAAATTTGCACATGTGTCATGGTTTAGGAGAATCAAAAGGTTTTATAGATGGTAATTTTCCATAATTCACGTTTTCTGCATGAGTCATAAACGTCCGTAGCAGATCCCCGCTAGCTAGAGGCGAATATGAGGAAACTGAAAGAGGTTTTTCTTCAGAATTGTCCAATCAACAAAAATTCTTTCTTTCTTACAGAGCTATCACCATTTGAGAGGTACAGCCATGGCACCGAGAGGCGGTTTTCAGCAATCCGCGGCCAAAACTGTTGAAAATTTGTTGAAACCGACTCTTAAGTTGTTGAACCTCCGTGTGCAGGTGTCAAATTTAGTTGTAACCATCTTCCATGGAAGCATCTCGACCCTGAGGGGCAAATAGATCTATAAATTGAATGTAATAGAAGAGTTAGTGGTTGGAAAATCATTTTGCTAAGGCCTTGGGGAATCCCTGCTCTGTTTCTGAAACATTTTCTTTAATATATTTGCAGTGTCTGAAGCTGGATTTCGACTGAGATTCCTATGTACTCAGTCTTGTAGTCTGTTCTTTCTTTCTCCCTTGTGAATTGTGTATATTTCATTGTTATTTCCAGTCTGTAATATTTCTTCATACTTCGTGCAGTGTAGTAGTTAAGTGGAATTCATATAAATTATGCTTTGTTTATCTCATTCCAAGTATTTCACCATTATTTTCTACTAAATTTGGTATAGGATTCATCATGGTATGCCTTATATCAATGGATTGTTCATTTCTCTTATGTTTCACCAATTAAAAATCACTTTGACTACAATATGGTTGCTACCCTGCCTCTGTTTGCACATCTCATGCAGCAACACTGTTATTTGTTTTATGTTTCATGTTTTGACTCCATTACCCAATAGTTTCCCTTATGATTATCTTACCAAAACTTTAAAACAATTTGTTCCAGTAGAAATCTAACCTTTTGTGTCTGTTTTGATTGCATATCTTGAGTAAGAATGTTGAACATGTGTTTTATCTGTTAAATTGTTGATCATTTTAGTTTTCTGTGACTTTAAAGAGAGAGCCCTCTCAGATTAAGCTGGGTCAGTAGCTTAAGTCTAAAGCTAGTTAGTGGTTACCCCGGATTTCCCTCTTCACAACCTTGGGCGTTAATTTGGGTGTTAACAACAACTCAGAAGTGTTTCCATAAATCAATATGTAATCTTTTGAAGACTTAATAAGATCGTCCTTCCCATTGGAAGTCGTCGGTGATGTAGCCCAATAAGGGTGAACTCCGTTATCATCTGTTGTCCACATTTTTCTGGTTTGCATACTTGTTTATTTTCTTATGTGGTTTATTTAAGCATTTAAAAATTGTGTTTTATAAGCCTTTTATGAGATTTAGCATGGAAATTTCACATGCAATTTATATGGTTAAAAAGATCCCAAAGTTTTCATATCAAGTTTGGTATCAGAGCAACTTAACCATTGCATTGTGAGTTTGTGACTGTTAACAAGATCAAGAATTCAATGAGGTGAAGGAGAGCTTGAAGAATTTGATCCATAGATCGATTCAAGAAGAAGAAGAATGGCTTCAACAAAAGGGGAAGATGGGACTTCTTCAATCCCATCTGAAGGAGAATTCCTTAAAGATTTTATGAGGATGCAAACTATGGTGAAAGAGATTTATCAAGGTTGGAATAAGGGTGAACAAGGTGGTTCATCTCATGCTAAAGGTAAAGAAGAAAGAGGTGGTGAGGAACCTCTTAAAACTCCTCCATCTTCACCATATTTTCTTGATGGTTCTTTACATTCCTCACTTGAAAAGAAAAAAGTTAATTTTAATGTGCCTCGATTAAATCTTGATATTAAGTTTGACTTACATGTTTACAATGGAGAACTTAATGCCTAGAAATTGGATAATCGGATCCGCAAAATAGAGATTTATTCTAGGATTAAAAAGTTCACTGAAGATAGAATAAAAATTCAGTTGGCTTCTCTCTGAATTGGAGGGACTGATCTCATATGGTGGGAGAGTATAGCTCAAAAATATTTTACTTCAAAAGACAACATCATCTCCTCTTGGCATGAGTTCACTTCAGCATTAAAAAAGTAATTCTATCCATTGGGCTATATGCAGCAAGCCATGATGGATTGACAAAATTTGAGGAAAGGTAAGGGACAAAGTGTGCAGGAGTACACACAAGAATTCAGAAAAGTGGATTTAATACTTGCTATACCTCTCTACAATCAAGAAATCCTTCTCAAGTTCATATGTGGATTACGTAGTTATTTACGTCATATGATACTTATTTTTAATCCAACTAACCTTGATGAGGTATGCATTCAAGCGACTCATATGGATTCTAAGGGGAAGAATACAAATGAAATCCTTTCAAAGAAACCTCTCAAACCTGATGGAAACAAATTCAAAGGTAAAGGGAAAGGTAAGCATACAATTACATTTAAGAAGAAGGAGATAAACCTGCATGCTCACATTGCCAGAAAAATGGTCACGATGCATCCAAATGTTGGAGGCTTCATCTAGAGCTCAAGCCTGAGAAGTTTCGGAATAAGGAGGACAAGAAGACCACTACTACAGCCATCCAACATGATTTGGGATTTGAATCAGGGGATGTGACTAATATTGTTGCTACATGGGCATTCAAGGTAAAAATCCTTCTATTTCTATTTTAAAGCTTGAACCTCTTGTTGATGAAAGAAAGAGAAGTGAGTCCTTTCATATAAACGTAATCTCTAAGCATACAAAAATAGATACTCTTTTTGATAGTGGATCACAAGCCAATCTAATTTCAGAAGAGATAGTTAAAAAACATCATTTGGAAACTAAGTTACACCCTAAACCTTATCCTCTTCGATGGGTATGGGATAATGCACAACTGCAAGTTATAAAACAAAGTAGACTTAGGTTTGTTATTATTTTTGGATTTGTTGATGAAGTAGATATGGATGTGGTTATGTTGGATATTTGTGATATTGTGTTGGGTAGTCCTTATCTTTATGATAGGAAGAATATCTTTTATAGCGAAGATAACATGTATCATCTCAATAAATATGGTATTGAATATGTTGTTAATGCACATCGCATGAAAACTAATCTTTCGTTTGTTTCTGCAAGTCAAATGAAGATGCTAGTAAATGATAGTAATAATTTTGTTCTTATAATAGTTAAAGCAAAGGATGTTGGTCAAAACGAATATTTTAAAGGATGTGATCCAAGAATTAAAAATGACTTGACTAAAGTTGTAACTGATTATGATGTCTTGTTTCAAGAACCTAAGGGATTACCTCCAAAAAGAGAAATACAAAATGAGATTCTCTTACAGTAGGATGCACCACTTCCTAATATCGGCATGTACATGTCTTCAGTAATTGAAAATGTAGAGATAAAGAAGTAGGTTCGAGAATTGCTTGAAAGAGGGCACATTCGACCAAGTTCCTCTCTGTTTGGTTCACCGATTGTTTTGGTGCCAAAGAAGGATGACACATGGCACATGTGTGTTGATTACATGGCACTAAAAAAAATTAAAATTAAGAATAGGTATCATCTTCCCCATATTGATGATCTTTTAGATCACCTAAGAATATAACTTATTTCACTAAGTTAGAGTTTGCGAAGTGGCTATCATCAAATCCGAATCCATGAAAGTGATATATGCATTTGGGAAATTTTGAGGTCTAAAATGGACCTCCTAAGAGATATAATCAAATATTACAAGTTAGGCATTTTTGGGGGGAGGTATATTCACAATTCACCTTTTACACTATAATCAATGTAACTATGGTTAAGTTAAATTGAAAAGATCTCTAAAATAAAATCAATAATAAAATGATTCTTTGATGTGGCTAAATATATTACTCTTGAATACATAAATTGCTTTTGAATATAGTATGATGAATGTACTTATAAAGTAAAAAGTATTGTACCCATAAAGTAAAAAGTAATGTACTTATAAAATAAGATAAAGTATATTATTGTGAATTTTGAAATATAACTTATTTAATATTCAAAATATGATTATAATAACATGTAGACTTTTTATTTTTGAATTTTAAACATAAATTAAATTTATATGAATCAATTGTTGTTTCTTTTAAAATATATATATTCATTATATAAATTTAACTTATATTCATTAAAAATAAAAATCAATTGTATAGTTATATAAATTTAAATAATATTTCAATATTTATAAAATATGTTGACTAACTATTATATAAATCTAAGTTAAATTTATTAAAACTAAAACTTAAAAATTTATTTATATAAATAATAATAAAATTTAAATATTAATAATCTATTTACATAAATATCTACATTATTTAAATATATTATTATTTATAAAATAATTAATTAAATTATATATCTATATTGATATTATATATCTATAATTTAGATAACCAAGTATTTATTTTATGTATTCATTTAGTAATCAACATTTATTTTTTGTTTGTTTTAATTTATATACTTTACAAATTTATTTTTCTTTTTTTATTATATTGTATCTCTTAAAACTTATCTAATTTACATTAATATTCCTAAATTTATAATTATATATTATATAAATATTAATTATTTCACATATATCACATATTTATAGATTTAAAATTATATATCATATACTAAAATAAAATAATATATTCATGGATTACCTCTTCATAAGAATATCGTATCTTGATTCAAGGAATAGCAATAGTATGTTTTTTTTTCGGTTGAAAAATAAAATCGTATCTATAAGGTTTAAAAAGTTTAAATCCAAAGGCTTTAAAATTTTAAATATCCTATCAATTATGTCAAACATTAAGGTAGAATGGTACGTATTCAATAAGGTTTTTAGAGTTTAAGAAAATTTTAAATTATATATTATATACATATTTTGATTTTAGTTGAATAATATGTATTTTTACATAAAGTTTTAAAACTTCATCAATATATTATAAATTATACATTATCATTATATTTAAATTTATTTATATATTATAATTTATTTAAATAAAGTTTTAAAATTATATATTATATAATGTAAATTATTTATATGATTTTGAATAGAAAATTTAATTTTTCTAGTAATAATAATTGGTTATTTAAAGTTATATGTTATATATTGAAAAGCAATTTTAGAGTTTTCATTTTGAATAGAACATTCACTTTTTTGGTATTTGTAATTTATTTATTTTATATTGAAACGTAAAGAGTATTTTTTTCCTAAGTACTGTAAGGTACATTTATATTATATTCAAAAGTAATCCAAGAGTAGTCATTTCATTATGAATACTTTACTGACAACATTGATATGGTTTATTATAGGTGTTCATTCACTATTTAGAATTTGACAAATAAGCATCTTTAACTCAACTAATGCCACCTCAACTATTATAGATGATGCCATCCTCCAGAATGTGATTGTTTCTTTAAAAGTTGATTTTGATAGTATATTTTTTGTTTTGAGGCCCATTTTTTACCTCAAAATTCCCCTAATGGAAGACTGTTTCAAAACTAAGTAGGGATTGTATGAATGGATAGTAATTCCCTTTGGGATTTGTAATACGCCCGCAACATTTATGATGGTGATGAATGATGTTTTTAGGCCCTTTATTGATGACTTCGTCATAGTCTTCTTACACGATATTTTTATTTTCAGGTGTACTTGGGAAGAACATGTCAAGCATGTGAAACAAGTTTTGGATGAACTTGTAAGGGGAAAATTGTACTTAAATATGTCCAAATGTGAATTTGGGAAGACATCTTTGGTGAATCTAGGTTACAGTGTAGGGGGTGGTGAACTTAGAATTGATCCCTCTAAAGTAGAGGTCATTGTGCATCAAGCCAAATAATGTAACCGAGATAACGATCTTCTTGGTAGCAACCCAATATTGGAGGAATTTCATTGCAAACTTTTCCTTCATAGCTTCTCCATTACATGCTTTGATAGGTATGAACAAAGTATTTCAGTGGGAAGGACAAGAACATAAATCCTTCAACACTCTAAAAGAAAATATCAACACATCTCCAGTACTTGCACTATCGGATCTACAATAGCCATTTGAGTTAGAGACTGATGCTAGTGGCTATGCCATCCAGGAAGTCTTAATGCAACTTAAAAAACGAATATGCTATCATTCTAAAACATTTTCTAAAGAAATAATTAACTATCCTACCTACGATAAAGAATTGTATGCATTAGTACAAAGTGTAAAAGTGGAAACAATACCTAATGGGTAAGGACACAATTATACATACTGATCATCAACCACTACAATATCTTCAATATCAAACTAAGATACAACAATCAATACATTTAAGGTGGATGGGTTTTCTACAACAATTTCATTTGATCATTAAGTATAAGAAAGGTATTCAGAACAAAGTTTCATATATGTTATCAAGACTTCCAACAAATGCTTCCATTGTTATTTAGCAAATTCCTTTGGTACATTCAATTTATGTTGAACAATATACTAAGGATGAATACTTATATAAGGAAGTATATGAATAACTAATACATGGCTCTCAAAACGAAGAATTGAATTATCATGTTCATGATAAGTTGTTGTATCATCTTGGAAAAATCTGTATTCCACAAAGTGAAAGAGTACATGTGATAAGAGAAGCTCACACTTCTCTCTTTTCAAGGCACTTTGGTGTAGGAAAACTGTAGCATAGTTACAAAAGTTCTGTTATTGGCCTCAGATGAATGATAATGTGTCCAAGTATGTAAACAGATGTGTTATGTGTGCAACAAGTAATCCTAGTAACACAAAGTTAGGCTTGTACACTCCACTTCCTGTTCCTTCCCATCCATGGAAAAGTGTTTCAATGGACTTTGTAGGAGGGTTAACAATGTCGAGAAAGGGACATGATTAATTATATGTTGTTGTTGATAGGTTCAATAAAATGTGCATTCTAATTCCTTGTAAAAATAAAATCACAACTGAGTTGATTGCTCATTTGTTCTTCCAACATGTATGGGTCCATTTTGGACTACCTATTTATATTATATTTGACAGAGATTCCCACTTGCTTGGGAAATTTTGGTCATCTCTATCGGAACTTATGGAAACAAAGATAAAGAAGAGCACAACATTTCATCCACAAACTGACGGACAAACTGAAGTGGTCAACCAAACCATAGTACATCTTCTCCGAGGGTATTGTGTCAAGCATCCCAAGATTTTGGATGAACAGTTTGGTTATGTTCAGCATGCCTACAATAGAGCTATGCACTCTTGAACACACAGGTCTCCATTCGAGACATGTTTTGGATATTTCTGAAAGTCTCCCTTAGACTTTGTTTATGAGAAAGATTCAGTGGGATATGGTCAAGTTGATGCAAACAAAGATTTGAATTTTATTTAGCAGATCCAGTTAATACATCAAGGAGTACAAGAGCGGCTGAAAGCAAGTTAGGACAGGTATAAAGAAAGACATGACAAGCATCAAGTAGATCATCGTTTTCAAATTGGTGCTCAAGTATGGCTTCATATCAACAAAGACTGACTCTAAGGTGAAGGTAGAAATTCGAAACCAATAAGGTATGGACATTTTACAATTTTGGATCAAGTTTCTAATAATTCTTTTTGGTTTTCTTTTCCTCCTTATATGCAAATGTATTCCATGGTTAATGTGGAAAACTTATAATTATATGAACCTCCTATGGTTATGGACCAAGATGAACATTTTCAAGTACCTTCTGTTGATGAGTTTTCTCCTGAATATCTCAATGAACTTCAGGAAGATGTTATACTTGATATGAAGGTTAGATCCTCATAAAGAGGTGACATGGAATATCTTTGTGTGGGGATTAAAGGAATTCATCCAAGAAAATCAAGGTGGCTAGAGACCGGAAGAGTGAGGGATTTCTACCCTCTCCTATTTTCTGAATGATTCCATGCTTTTGGTGGCCCAAAAGATTCCTAGTGGGAAGGTTTGATCCAGGAGGATCTCCAGTTGTGATCAAAATTAAAGTCCTATAAAGGTGCAAATAAGCTTACATATGCGTAGATATTGTCAAGAGATTTATGGAAACGTTCATTTCATGTGAAACGACCTCCGGACGTGAAAGTTATTAAGTTTGGAAAATGCGGCAAAGGTAAAAATGAAGCAGAAAAAGGAAAAAAGGGGGCCACATGGAACACCCACAAGTGCCACAGGCATGTCCAGTCAGGATAGGTGCAACATGGTCAAGGTGATAACATGTCATTATTGAGGTGGACTAATCAGGCACTACCATGTGGCATCTCTGTTGGAAATTAGTTGAACCATTTAGAAAAAAGTATGGAGTCGGGGAGGATCGAACCCCCGACCTCCACTGCATCAATGTCTCCATAAAGTCCATTGTCCAGGATTGTGACAATGTTTATTAGCCATATAAGGGATAACTTGTATAGAAATTTTATGGGTTGTTTGTTTGGAAAAAGAGGCGGGGCCGAGGGCTGAGCGCTCGGTCCCATTGCCAACACCAAGGCCTAAGTGTAATGGAAACCATGTTATATGCCAACAGAAGAGGGTAGGTTTTAAGGATTCTAATATTATATTTAACTATAGTATCCTAGGCGATTATTTTGGATTGAAAAAAACATGTATATAGATAGGTAGGTGAATATTAAATATGAAACATACAATTTACTATTGAAATGTGTAAATGTTGGTGAATATTATGATAAAAAAACATGTTTTATGTAAATATAGCCAATATTAGAGACTAAAAATGACCAAATAGCGAATTTATTTTTTGAAAAAAATCCCGAAAAATGGCCAATTGAAGAAATTTCGCCCTTAAAAATTACCCTGCAATAGAACCGGTGGAACAAGCCAACACAAAAACCAACACCATAGACCATGGAGCCAACACATATGCTAAGGAAGTGCCACCATATCGAGCCAACAAACCACAACACATCAAATTCCAACGTATATGCCAAGTGCCACATCGAACCAACTGCACAATACAAATCATATCACGTTAAAAAGGGAGAGACCTGCGGGTTTGACCCCGAGACCTCTGCCCCACAAACAACAACGTGTTACCCATGGGCCACATCCTGCTTGTTAGAGGGGATTTGGCGTATTTTGGTTAATAATCTGAGGTGGAATTTGTGGCCAAAAAGGGGCATGTAGCCTCTATTTTAGGCGCCCAAATACCATATAAACTCCATTTCCAAGCCACAAAAAGTTAATTTTTCAGAGCCATTTTTGTGTGCAATTCTAGAGGCAGGTACAGGGAACGGTTCCAAATACAGGAATATATTCCGAGGTGGAATATGCAGCGCGATGTGGATGCCTCGAAAATCGTAGCATCAATTAGCAAGGGATTCTCCCCGGTAAGCAAGCCCAATTAGATTGTTCACCGTTTGGTGTGGGGAGTTTATTTAAAGATGATATACATGTGCCCTAAGCTAAATGCAAGTAATTAAACTAAATTAATCTAAGACTGTATAAGCAAAAGCAAACTGTAAAGATGAGTAATATGCAGAAAGAAATACTTAAAGATCATACAGATAGCCATTTAATCATAAAGATGCATCTACAACAGGATATAAAAGATATTAAAGATAACTTTAACTCAATTAATACATTACATTACTCATTTGAGAAAACACATTTTGCACAGGAAAAATATAAGAACATTCATTACACAGAAATAATTCAAGATAGCAAGGAATGATCTCACAACAATATGCAGATGATACAGGAGTAATCCAAAACACATTTGACACATTCTCCAGACAAAAACGCCTTCTCCCAGGCTTTCATTAGGCAAAAATCGATTTCTTAGAGCATGTATAAAAATAATTAACGTACAAGGAAGAAAATTCTTTCACCTGGAAAAAGTCAATTCTCTTTCTTTTATCCCTCTATATATAGCTTTACAAATTGCTCCTTGAGCTGCCAAGTGTACCCTAAATTTTGGAACCTTCTAATTTGTCATTTAGTGTATAATTACAAAATTGAATAATTTGTGAAGATCCTTTCACAAAAGACAAAATAAAGGACAGTTGTCCCTAAATGTGTTTATACATGAAAACTCTCCAGCTTGTTTCTCTAAAATATAGTAAGACAAACTATGGCCTAGTTGGTTTTGCTGACTCATTGGGTCGCTCTTCTTGTATTAGCTTGCTCTTGTAAACAGGCTCGCTTTATTGTGCTGACTTATCCTCCTATTGAATGTGATTTTTCCACTGTCCAATTTCCCTTACAATGGTTTTCCCTCTTGAAAAAATTGTTACATTCTGAGCTATCTTATGCTTGCGTAAATATGACTTGATGGTTGCTGCCCCTATTACAGTCCTATGTGCATAGATTTCCAGGAAGTGAGTTTGGAAAAAAATATGTCCAATGAACTGATTAAGGTCTTCAGAGGATATAGCCTCCATCTTCTTTAGATAGTCCAACTCTGCATTCAAGTTATTATTCAGCTGCGTCATGCGCTAGTCTCTCTCAGGAAACTCAAAAATACTTTATGGTAGAGGCATGTGACATGCCTCGTGAGCTTCTCGGATCTTGGAATAGATAATGTAGCATTTTTTTATTGTCTTCTAGATTTCAACACTTAATCTGTTTCCATAGTCTCTACAAAATTCAAGGACTCCTATATCCATATCCAGCTCCTCATCAGTTAAAGTGTGCAAATTTGGGGGAAAACCTGATCTTCATTTTCTCCATTCAAACTGCTCCTTAATCTCGGCTACGTGCTGCGTATACTTGTCTTTAATATGAAGCGATTCAATCTCAATGCCTGTCATCTTTGTAATCATTCCTTTCTGTCATGACCCAAATTTGGAATTGGGTCACAATGGCCTAATCACATTGGCCATATTCATTAGAGTTTGTAAAATTGATGTTAAAGGTCAAATGATTGCCAATGAGGAAAATTACTAGTTTCCTGGGTTTGGGGTGGAAGCTTTGGGATTTGGAATAATGGGGATAATAAATTATGTTTGAACATTAAAGTGGCATAAATATTTAATAAAGGATCTAAATAAATATATACAAGTGAAAATCAAAGTGGCATTTGATCATGAAGACACATGGAGGAAGTAGGACCCACATATGGCTAGATTTCCCCACTACACTTGGCATCATTCTCTCACCAATTCGAATTCAAGGTGAATGGTAACATAATTGGGGGATTCCAAAAGGTATTATTCATGGCATGACTCATCCAAGGTCAAAATATAGAGGAAGAGTAACTCCCATGGAAGAGGAAGAGGCAATTTGGAGTTAGTGAGACACTTGGGCTAGATTCCCTAGCTCTATGACAACAATGATGAAGATGCTATGACACCTATGACACAAATCAGACCTGAAGGATGACATATGACATATATGACATGTCAGGGCTAAAAATAGACTCCAAGAGGGCACTCAAGGGTGTTAGGGCAGCTAAGATGCTTCCACATGTGATTTGGTGGAAGTGGGAAACTAGGAATTGTTGTACAAGTGGCATTCTTTGGAATCTCTTCCCAACTTGAGTTGGCATGAGTCTCTTGGAAGCAATTCGACCCATGGAGGACATTAGAACTTTATAAATTTCAATAAAAAAAAATGAAACAAGCTTTTGATCATTTGTAGAATTTGCAATTGCAATTGTGAAGAGGGAGAGCTAGTGGATGACTAGTTTCTTGCCTTAGCCAATTGCGAGGGTGAAAGATTCCCATCAAAGTTGGAAATTGGAAAGGCCATTCAGACCTTTCATTTGGAGCTTTAATGGAGTCTTTATTTGCATGTGTAAGCTACAGGGCAGCTCA
The DNA here is from genome assembly GCA_027924585.1 of Larix kaempferi. Lineage (NCBI taxonomy): Eukaryota > Viridiplantae > Streptophyta > Pinopsida > Pinales > Pinaceae > Larix > Larix kaempferi. Next base: position 3,145,855 of record BSBM01000055.1, on the reverse strand, counting down.
TGGTTTCTTCTATTGCAGCTCGCTCCTTCAACCATTTCCAGTTTTGATGGCATATTCTTGATCCTTGAGGGAGGGCGTTTTTGGTGAGCTATTGTACTCTTTGGGGGAGCTTATAATGCCCCATTTGTTTTGTAATATGAATTAAATACTCTGTTATTCATCTCCAAAAAAATTTCAGGTCGAAATTCCAAGTAGAAATGTATAAATCTCATTTTTAATGGAAGAACAATGCCATTTCCCCACTACCTTGTTGTGAGCCAATGTATTGATGATGATTTCGAATGAATGGATGATTCTCTAATATATTTGTGATAAATATACTTCCATGGATGTCTTATACAAGTTTCATGTACTGTACTTGAGCATTTGAAGCATTTTTACTCAGTTTAATTGCATTGGGAGAAGAAATAGTGCCATTTCCCCAAAGGTCGAATTGGGGATTTTTGCAGTTGAATGGGAGAGGGTGAGAACAGTTGTAATAAACCATTAATGGTTCATATGAGACCTTAATAACATACTTAACACATTACATACCTCTTTTCATAAATTTGAGTGGGTTTGGAGGCATTTGGGAAGCCATTTTCAGTACTTACCTTAGGGGGATTTGAACCCCAAATTACTAGTAAAATTGCATACTTGGTCCAAAATCTTAAGAGAGTTTGCAGAGGTATTTTGGTGGCCATATGTTATCCCTGAACATCATATCCAATTCCTAATATCATTCATAAACCTTCCTTGAATATTTGAAGGCATTTGGAGTCAATTTGAGACCTAGAGACCAATACTAGTCAAAGGGAAATCACTAGTAAAGTTACCTACATTGACCAGAATTGAAAGAGTATTTGTAGAAGTGTTTTAAAGGTACAAAGGAATCCATGAAACACATATTTATGTTCTAATATCATTCATATACCTTCTCATAATATTTGGGATAATTTGGGGCAAATTTGGGACCTAGAGATCGAAACTAGTCAAAGGTCGAACCAAGGAAAAAAGTGGAAAATTGCAATTTTAATAAAATTCCTAATAAGGGACATTATACTTTCATCTCGTAGAATTCTTTAGAAATCAGTACCAACAATTGATGAATCTTCTCTTGCATGTCATAGGATTTCTTATAGAAGGTGGACAGATCCTGCTTCTTTTCATTTGACTCCCTAAGTTGATCCAACAACTCATTTTTTTCTTCTACTAGTCTTTTCAGCTCTAATATGTGAATTTTCAGGTAATTTTGTTCTTCTTCTGAAATAGCTAGTTGCATTTCCAATGAATTCTTCTCATTTTCAAGCTATAGGGATTTTGAAGTTATTTGCAACTTCTCTTCTACCAGCTCGTTATACTTCCTTTTTAACTCATTTCTCTCCAACACTTCTTTATTGTTGTCAGCTTTTATTTTAAAACACAACTCTCTATAGTTCTTAACAGTTTCCATTAACCGATCGGTGTTGCCTTTACTTTCCTGGGCGGAAGCTACGGTGCATCCTGCTTGGAATGAAGGATCGATGTCGGTCCATTGGACGAGCATGTTCTCCGATACTATGAGCTCATACAAATCTTGCACAATCTCCATTTTCCTGACTCATCTGTTAATGATAGCCTTCTTCCGTTCATGAAAATAGACGGATTCCAGATTGACCACTTGGCGCTACTTTCTGGGGTTGTATGGGGTCAATGCTAATTCTTCAGTAGAAACAACCCCTCCATGAGCTATCCCTTGTTGGTCTATCTTTGACATACCTAATTCCATGGCCTGTGGGCTGGGCAGGTTTTGTCCCGTATCTTTCTCGGCTTCCTCCTTTTCTTGCCTTTCTGCCAGCTCTACTTGCAACCTATTTGCTTCATCCACCAAGAGCTTCTCTTCTTGCGCTTCTTGTAACTTAGTAGCTTGTTCCTGGAGGATCCTATATTCCTCTTCTCTCAGGGATTTTGCTTCTTGCTCCTTTTGGATTCTAGCTGCTTCCTCTTCTTGCTGAATTCTTGTTGTTTCTACTTGTTGGATCTTTGCTTCCTCCTCTTGTTGTGATTTGTTAGCCTGTTCATTTTGAAGCCTTGCAGCTTCTTCATCTTGGTGTTGTTTGACAACCTGCTCTTGTAGGACTTTATCCCTTTCTTCTAGCTCTATGTCTTTTAAACCTCTTGATTGGGATGCTGATGCCTCTTGTTCTAGTTGTATCAGAACAAAAGGCTTGGGAGCAGTACTCTTTCCACCTTTCTTCTTATAGAGCTTCCCTAACTCGGTTATGTTCCTAGCACTATGAAATAATTCTTCATCTTGGTCTTTAAGGTGGGCATATTCAAAAGAATTTTTGACCTCAATAATATGTCTGGCAACTTTGCCAGACGGGTCATGCTTCCTGAAAAACTTTATACCAAAATGGAAGATATCCAAGTCCTGAACATAGTTTTCTCCTTCTTTTTCCCTCAGGAGGTTGTATGCACCAATAGTGAAAGGCATTGGTGGGTATATACCTTTCTTCCTTTCGGTGAGGATTCTACTAATTCCACCGACTTTGAAGAGTTGCCTTAAGGCTTCCCTGTGTATCACAAAATCTGTGGCATATCTGGGAAGCAAAGATGGGGCTATGGATCCTCCACTCATGCAAATGTAGGTGAATTCTTGGCCGTGGTAATAATCGCCAAATGCTTCAATGATGGGCATGGCGTTCCCTGACATGCAATCTGGTTCCTCTACAAAAATAAGTTGATATAAAGGCATGATAAATTTCTCGCAAACCTGCTTGTAATAGCTCACATACTTGCTTGCCCACGTGATTTGATAGGCCATGAAGAGAGGTGTCTCATTTCTGTTCCATGAGCAACCCAACTCTGGGAAGTTGTGTTTTCTCAACAGGTAGTCTATCAAATATGAAGACATAAAGAATTATGCTTTCTTCTAAGTCATTCCTCCTTGGGCAGTGGTTAATTGTGATTCCAGGCTTCCTGAAATTATGTCAGCCCAATTGAAAATGGTACTGAACATGGCTACATGGAAAATTACTGTTACCCAACCAAGCTTGAAGATATTTCCATTTGGCAGGCCGAAGATCTAGCTCAGCATCAAAATAATAAGTTTGTAGGGGGTTTTCAAGAGTTTGCTCTCATATGCATTGGTCTGCCTTTGTCTTATTTGTCTATTAACTATCATCATTTTCCTAGCAGAAACCAGAGGATCCATGGTGTGTTCCACTATCCAGCTATTGTCCAACCAAGCTCTTGTCGGGGGCAACCTATAAGTGGCCGTGATATGTTCAGGCATGAACGATGCCAAATTCATTCTGTTCTTGTCATTTATGGACCTAGTGTTAGTTTTGATATGAGGGATTATCCAACCAAGGACCTCAGAACATGGGAATAACTCAAGTCGGGTTGCTGCCTTATGTAGATAGGACCTTTTGATGTTTGCGTATACCATAGTATCTTCTAGGGGAGCATTAGTGCATTCTTGATCCCCAATGAATCTGTATAAGTCACCCCATTGAAACTTTGGGGCAGAGCTTCCTAGGGGTACATTAGTGGTAGCTTGAGTATTAGTGAACATGGTTCAAGTGAGGTATCTAGTAGGATCTCTGCGTCTGAATCTGACTCTATATTTTGCACGGCCTTCTTCCTTGCATATTTTCTATGCATGTCAAACCTGCGACGAGCCTAGTAGCACAAATAAGGAGTTTGACAAAATTTTGAGCAACTATTTAAATGCAATACTTCCCACAGATTGTAAAAAATGCGACAATATTGGCTTTCAACTAAATGATTTTTCAAGTATTAGTAAAATAACCATAACATTTCTGGAATATGCAGTTTGACAATATGAAAGCTATTTGGAAAATGATTAAATAATTTACGATACAACTATCATTTCACTGTCGTCGGCCTTTACAAATGACTGCAGAATTATTCATGGTGCTACTACTGCGGGCCAAAAGGCTTTCCTAATACATTCTATGGTGGTTTTGGTTTTAAAACATGGCTTTGTCTTGCTTTCCTAAAACGATGAGTGTAATTTGGTGTTTCAGCTAGCATTGTTCCCAAGTAGGGGTAACGCAAACGTATTTCAAACCAGGTCCACCACTCACTAGCTCAACATGTAATTCATATAAAATGAGCATTATTAGTCATTATCAACCATGTGTGATAGAAAATGCTAACTTTGCTTCAGTCCTTGTAGAGGGATGCGGTTATGCAAGGCGCTATTGGCTTTCATGGTTTAGGCATGAATGGTTTCATCATTTGGAGTGTGTTTCTTTTCGCAACGATGAATGTAGTTGTGGCATTTTAATCAAACAACTAATGCCTGCCACAAATTTGGGCATGGGGCGTGAACTATACAGTCCATGTGATCAAACTACAGTAGTCAAGCTGTAAATGGGAATTTCCCAGGGATTGTTCTCTTACCGACAAGACTGTCGCGTGAAAGAAAAATTACTTAAGATGGCGAGTAAGTAACAGTGGGAAGAGGCCGAGACGCATATGCGAGTATGGGGTCTTCCGAGCTCTGGTTTGCAAAAGGTGGCTAGTGTTCTCATCATTTTGAATGAAATTTACCCACTCGGCGCATATAGGTTCTTTTCGGCACATGTATATATAACAACAACGAACTACTAAACGAGAGTAGAATTCTAAACTGAAACCCTTTGATAACACAAACAGGGAGGGGTAAAACACCTACCTGTCAACATTGCAGTAGCTCCTGGTGGCTAGGGGGCGTTCCAAGACGGGCGACAGTGCAACAGAGATCCAAGGGCGAATGGCGAGCTAAGATCTCCCTTGGTAGTGGTAGAATGATTTCAAAAATCCCATTCTGTGCGTTTATGTAGGGAGAGCATTAATTTCACATGAGTGATGGGTTGGCAAGTTAATGAGCACAGGGCTCAAAGCAACGGATATTTAAATCCACACAAGGCGATACTATTGACTCCACCAACTTCGTATCTGCACGTATTCCCAAACGATTTGCTGCTCCAAAGTTGCAATCGCACTGTTAAGTTTCTGCGCCATGAACGACCGTTTTAGGATTAAATCCTGCAATGATGGGCTGCGCATTGAATTGAACTCGAAGGCTATGTCAAAAGATAAGGCGCAGTCATGAGGGCGGCCCTTCTAGGGACAAGTATTGCGCATTGGTGGGGAATTTAGCCACAACATTTGCGCTAAATTAAAAAAATTCGTTTAAAGAGTCGTGAGAAAAGACTCAAGGGATCTTCGTGTCCGCGTCCCTTTTAGGGTTAAAAACTTGCGCCAAAGCGCCCGAAATACAGTTAACAATTGCGCCAAATCCAACCAAGATGGGGCTAATATCTATGCCAAAGAGTAGTCAGAATAAGCTTTGAGAATGTGCCAAAGGCTGCCAAGTTAACTTTAGACTCTGCTCTATTATCAGCCAATTTAAGATTAAGATTTGCGCAAACAAAGAAAAAAATAAAGCTTGAAATTGCACCAAAGATGGTTGAATTGCCATTAAGACTAACATCGAAAGCGGCAAAGTTATGGTTAAAACTTGCGCCAATGGCTAAAGGTGATCTTTCCCTTAGAGGAAACTTAATCGCCAGAAAACTTCCTTGGGAAACAAGTATTGAAGTTTTCCAAGTTGGAGCAGGATAAGCTTCAAAGAAAAATGGGACATTTGTCAAAAAAGTAGAAGGAGGGGCCCCAACATTTACAAAATTTTTGGGGAAGGATGTTGAAGCAACAACAAGCGCATATAGGGTGTTTCTTGATTTGCGTGTCAGAGGAGGCCTCAGCAAAACCAAGTCGAGTTTATCCTAATTGTTCTCAGAATTTCGAGAGGATTGCAATTGTGCAGTATGTTTCTCGGTTTGACTAACAGAACTTAGAAGTGTTTCTAGAACTCATGTATGTAAGCTTTTGAAGACTTGATAAGATCGGCCTTCTCATTGGAAGTGGCCCAGAGACGTAGCCCAAGAAGGGTGAACTCCATTATCATCTGTTGTCTACATTTTTCTTGTTTGCATACTTGTTTTTTTTATTATGTGGTTTATTTAAGCATTTAAAACTTGTCTTTTATAAGAATTTTATGATATTTAACATGCAAATTTCACATGCAATTTATATGGTTAAAAATATCCTGAAGTTTTCAGATCAGGCTCGAGATAAGGAGTGTAGCTTATTGTTATTACTTAAATTTTATAACAGAAATGTATTTGGTGTACTTTATCTAATGTGAATAATCAACGGGGCAAGAACATATATTAATACATATATATATAAAACATGGGTTAGATAAGAGTTAAATGGGTTATCATATTATATATATATATATATTATGCATTATAGTTCATGTATTTTAAGTCATATGTTTAAAAATAGTTGGTTTAAAATATTTATATATATATATGGATGGGAATATCAGAAAATATATTTGGTCTAGCACTTGTTTGTTTATGGATTGAGTGGTTTAAAATAGGAGCCCTGATTAAATATCCTTTATTGATCCAAGAAAATAGTTTATTGTTATTCAGTTTTAAATAGTCATCCATATATTTGTTTCGCAACATAAAGTGTAGAAATATTATGATGAAATATTTGGGGTTTTTCTGCTAAGCTTAAGTATAGTCTAGGTTAGTTGTTAACCTTGCCTCCTTTATTATAAAAGGTAAACATCATGTTGAGTGAAATATATGAATTGTTTTGTTTATGATATCTCCAATAGATATCGTTACAAAGAATACATTTACCAAAAATACCTATACAGTCTTGATATTGTTGTTATTTGTTATTGTGTTTTAAAAGTATGGTATATTATACCTTAAACAATGTTAAGGTGCTTGATATTTATGTATCAAATAGGATACATTTAGAGGCATCGAAGGATCAAAAAATGGGTAAGAAAATGTGTTGCTAATATCAAGAGCTAGGATCGGTAATAATTTACATATGTTCATAATAAATGCTAGATGTGTGATAGCTTAAACTCATAAAACGAGGATGATAAAAAATGGATGCATCCTCCTATGGAGTTTGATTATTATTTTTGTCTATATTTGTAGATGAAATATTTGTACATGAAATCATAATTGTCAACAAATAAACTAAGTCGTGTTTTGTTGGACATCATAACTTTTAGCTGTAATGTAATGATGTATGCAACATTAAAATGTAATGGATTCATTATCCTATCCATTACATTTAGTCAGTAAGTGGACTTATTATTGATATGATAACAATTTGATGTTGTGACTAACTATCTATGAAGTTGTAGTAGATTATGAGTACTTATTGATGGCAATAAATAATGGAGCCATGATGATCCAAGTTTATGTGTTGCAACTAGTTAAATGATATGATTGACAATAAATACTAAATAATATGGTCATTATTATTGATCCATGAAGAGGAAAGACAATATATAGATGGAAAAATGCCAAGTGGAGAAATTGACGATTCAGCCCCAACATGCTAAAGCAATTTCCCAGACTCAAGCAAGAGAGCTTGAGTGGAAAAGAACATAATTCACTGCACTCAAGCAAGAGAGCTTGAGTGGAAAAGAAAGTAATTTCTTGGACTCAAGAAAGATAACTTGATTGGAAAAGAAATTAATTTCCTAGACTCAAGCAAGCAAGCTTGAGTGGAAAAGGGAGAGGGCAGGTGATCATCATTGGTTGACAGTTCTCAAGGGAGAGTTCTGAGTTCAACAAAGAGTTGTTGAAGTCTTTTATCCCCGTGGTATCATAATGGGAAATAGGGGTAAAATTTTCCATGTAAATCAGTTGTTAGCTTCCATAATGTTTAAGAATGAGGTATGCAAATATTACCATAGGTAATGTAAAATTCATCCAAAGATGAGGGCGAATGTCATGTTTTGGGGTTGGTTATTGAAAATATATGATATAACGCTACTAAAATGTGAATGAGGGATATGTCTATAGCAAGTTAAGGATGGGATAGGAAGATTATTTTCCAAGAGTGAAAATGAAGGATAGGTAAATTGTTGTTTTACCTATGCATTATTTTTATTATATTGAAAAATGATCATTACATGTATGTACATGTTTTATGTTGTGTTATGGTGATAAGAGCATAAGTATTTATGAAAAAAGACTTGAAGAGTTTCCATGAAAAACAAAACAATATGTTTCAAAGAAAATTCTTACTTATGTTCTTATTCAATTTCAAAAAATCATGTTATGCTGAAAATTTTGGAAGACCTCGAATGGGTTGTGTGAAGTGCAGGTTATGAAAGGAAGAGTAACAATAAAAACATGCAAGAAGAGTCGAGGATCAAACATGATTAAAAAGTGGTATAGCTATAGTCACACTTTTATAGGATAATTACTACTCCAACCTTGTCCACCTTAGCATTATTTACCTTTTCCTAGTAGTTGATGATGTTGTTAGCCCGTAGTGGTGTGCACATGTCATCTAGTACCCATTATCCACTTGATGCTCCCTACATGCATGATTTTAGGACCACCAGAGTCAGTTCCCTATATTTTAGGATCTAACTCAGTGATCTTGTTCAATCCAACTAAGTTCCACCTGTGTTCCAAACTCTAGTGGGGGGTTTGAGCCCCAATCACCACTAATTGTGATCTAATGCACCATTTTCTAGAAATATTGCATGAAAAACTCACTATTAATCCCTCCTTGATCAGTTAACTGACAGTAGCTTCAGTTCACTAAGATTTGGTTGAGTTGAGTTGAGTTTGGAACCTCTGGAGCACTGCAGTGGTGGTTATTCATATGCTAGACTGAATAGGATTCGAATTCTCCTTGGAGAATCGAATTATCTACATTATGTTATATCTTTTGGCTATACTGATTAATGAATTATGACACACATTTCTGTGCACCTCTTAGTTTCAATGCATGATTAATTTTACTACTCATTTCACTGCAATTGTCACTATAATTCATCATTTTTCCTAATTCTTTCACTATGAGATTTTCTCATGCTAAATGATCTATTGTGTTCAAGAATTTCACATGGTATGAGATCCCAACAGGGTTGGTTTATCTCCAATTTGAGAGTTTTTGCGGGATTTTGACATTTTTTCAGTGCAACAGTAACAATAGTTTAAGTTTGTATTTGCTCCAATAGTTACTCATGGAGAGTTTGAATGCTCATTTGTCTCCAAGAATATTGAAACCCTTCAATTATCTTGATTGGAGGGGTGATATGAATATGGTATTGCGCAAAAAGAGTCTGTACACGGTCACAATGGGTAAGGAGGTTGAACCCCAGGAAACTGTTGAGAAGGAAAAGTACCTGAACATTACAGATGAAAATTTTGGTTTTAAGTGTATTCACATCTCCAAATATTTTCTCTTCCACCTTGATGGATTGAAAACACCAAGAGAGGTTTGGTTGAAGCTTGAGACTCTCTTTGGAAAGAAAGATGAGCTGAGAGGCCACATTTTGGAGAATGAATGAATTTCTCTTCAACCCAGCAGTTTCGAAACCATACAACACTTCTTTTCAAAGTTCAAGTCCTTGGTTATGCATTGCAAACAATGTGGAATTGAGAAAAAGGATGAGCAGATGGTGCTATCCATCCTAAGCAATCTTGGTACTAAATTTTCAATATTGTTTCTACCTTACACTCAGCGAGATTATCAATCCCCAATTGGAAAATTGATTTTAAAATGCATTCACTGAATCTCTCATCCAAGAACAAGACAAACTAATTCAAATGGGGGCCCTACAGGCCTCCAAGAATCAAGATCTTATGGCTGGGGAGTCAAAAAGTTTGAATTCTAAAGGGAATGAAAAGAGTAAGGTCAAGAAGCGTAATCCATCAGAAGGAGCCTCTAGCTCCAAAAAGGATAAGAAAAATGGGTTTGAGAAGACCAAGTGTACCTATTGCAAGAAAGGAAACCATCTAGAGATATCTTGCATGAAGAAGAAGATAGATCAAATGACCAAAATTCTTGAAAAACACAGCATTTCCCTCCCAGAATATGCAAGGGAGACTGATTCTAGAAATGAGACATATGATCATGAGAGATTCCATGCACTGAAGGTTGGATTATAAAAATCGGAAGCCTTGCTAATTGATTCTGGAGCCTCCAACCACATGGTTTCCTCCAGAGAGCCACTTTCTTCTCTAGATAACATTGATGGTCCTAGTATTCACATGGGAGATGATTCAAAACTCTCTGCTGAAGGGAAGGACACAACAAAAATGGAGCATGGAAAGTTCAAAAATGTTCTGTATGTTCCTTACTTAGCAACAAACTTGTAATATGTTTATCAAATGACACACACAGGTTCACCGAAGAAAGTTCTTTTTGGACATGAAACAGTTGAGATTGCAGAGATATCCTCTGGGAATCTAATAGTGAAAGGTGTTGCAAACCATGCCTCAAATTCATATGAATTCTCTCATTTTTTGCCATACTCTCTTCCTACTCATGATCTATCTTCTAATGATCCAGTTTCAGATTATGAATATGGGGACCAAGATCTTGATGTTGAGTATGAAGTTCAAGAAGATCCAAATCTAGATCTAGAAACTACTCCCAATCCATAGCCAGCACCAAAATGGGATCACAAAGTCCTTTAAGTTGCTGGGAAAATAGTTGGGGATCCATCTAACCCTATAAGAACCAAATCCCAGTATCGACATGCAAACCTTGCACTATGTCAGACATGTCCACTTCTCTCAGAGAGGTGCTACATGATGCTGGGGTATGATCCACAATCCTTCAAAGAGAATCGCCATGATGGATCTACAACCAAGTACAAAGCTCGATTGGTTTAAAAAGGGTACTCAAAGGTTCATGGTTTTGTCTACAATGATTCAATCTATCGAATAGAAAGAATTGATTTTGAAAAACTTGTTTTGGAAAATGCAGCTTTGAAACAGTGGGAGCTACATCTGAGGAGCAGATCCAGATCCAAATCCAACACCTACATTACTATCCTACATAGGAGCAGATTTCCTACATTTTTAGAAAGTATTTCACTTAGAAGAGATTCTCCTTCATTGCTTGGTGAGAAGGCTATTTGAGTTTCCTGCTATTCATTTTTAAGGGTGGGTTTTGTTCCCAAGAGGTTTTCCCCATTTCCCTAGTTTCATGAACAATTATTTTTTATCATTATTTGATTATATGGATGAACTTTGGTATCAATAACCAGGGCCTAGGATGTCTAATTTTGGATTAAAAGGGGGTTAGGATAATTAATACTACAACCTTCTCCACCTTAGCATTATTTACCTTTTCCTAGTAGTTGATGATGTTGTTAGCCCCCTAGTGGTGTGCATATGTCATCTAGGACCCATTAGCAACTTGAGCACTATGCATGCATGATTTGGGGACAACCAGAGTTAGTTCCCTACATTTTAGGAGCTAACTCAGTGATCTGGTTCAATCAAACTGAGTTCTAGCTGAGTTCCTAACTCTAGTGGGGGGTTTGAGCTTAGATAACCACTGATTGTAATCTAATGCGCCCTTTCTATAAATATTGTATGAAAAACTCATTATTATACCCTCCTTGATCATTTAACTGATAGTAGCTTCAGTTCACTGAGATTTGGTTGAGTTGAGTTGAGTTTGGAACCTCCAGAGCACTATAGTGGTGATTATTCCTATGCTAGACTGAATGGGATTTGAAATCTCCTTGGATACTCGAAGTCTATCCATTGTATTATATATTTTGGGTATACTAATCAATGAATTATGACACATATTTCTGTCAATGCATGATTAATTTTCTTGCTCATTTCACTGTAATTCATCATTTTTCATAATTCATTCACTTTGATATTTTCTCAGGCTCAATGATCTACTATGTTCAAGAATTTCACAATTTTTCATCACAAAGGTCTTCAAAAATCAGATAAGCACTTTTTTAATAGTTTAAGTTATATTGAGTTTTATTACATTCTAGTCTTGATTATGGAGATAACAGTTAGATGTATTCATGGTAGTATTTAAAATGGTGATTTTAATTAAGAAAATAAACATTCTATGATTGAAGTAATATTGACTATAGATTATTCTTTTGAATGTGATTTTATTTTGTGTATTTAGCAAAGAGGAATTATCTAATTATGTGGTTAATTTTACCTTATTAGAAGGATTTACATAATTTCCCCTCAAGCTTTATAAAGTTGGTACTTATTTTCAAAATTAAAAGGAGTTAATTCAAGCATTTTAGTTCTTTGTCAACAATGTGGAAAAGTAAACTTGTTATATTTATTAAAGGATTATTGGTTTACTATATAATGTTTGTTGTAAATTGATGAAATCAATGCATGTTTATGTAAAACTATATAGAATATATATTGAGTTATATGGTACTGTTAACACTCAAAAAGTGTTCACTACCTCATATACCCCATTACATGGCTCATTTGTCCATTTTCCTACCATATTTCCCTTAACAACCCTGAAAATCCCACTAAAAAGCCTCCAAAAGGCCTAAAATGCCTCCAAAAGGCCCCAAAACCACCAAAAAAGCCTCAAAAAGGCTAAAAAACCCCCTTTTCCTCCAAAATATCCAAAATTCCTCTAAAATAGCAAAAACCCTCTAAAAAGGGAATAAAAAATATAAAATAATGAGGAAAAAGGAGGAAAAAACCCTATACAGCTGACCTAAACCATATGGTTCCCAAAACCATGGGCTAGCACTCCACCACCAAAAAACTATAAATAGGTGATGGAGACCCCTTATTTCACATCCACAATCAAGTATACCCTTACTCTGCCAAAATCTCTCTTGAAACCCTAGCTCACCCTTGAGCTACTTTCACCTTGAGAGCACCTTTTGGCCCATTCCCATCATTTGGAGAAAGAGAAGGAGCAAGTTGGAGCTTGGAGCAACCCTCTTGGACATTGCAAGAGCTTCACCAACCTTCACATTGGAGGTAAAAAATCAATACAAAAACCATTTTAAATATCTTGTTTTTCTGTTTCATGCACATGTTTAGAGTAATTTATATTTATGTTTTAGCACTTTAATTTACAATTTACTGAACTGCTACTAAGGAGTCCCTTCTCCTTAGTAGGTGCTCATTTGCACAAGCTAGGGGTAAAACCCTAGCTACAGGTACATATACCACTTTCATTTATTAATGCATTAAATTTGATGGTACTTACATTGTGGTCAAGGATAAATTATTTACTAAAACAATTAACCAACTTGTTTGCAAATGTTATAAGGGAAAGAGTCTCAAAAATTTCCATGATAATGTTATTGGAAATGAACTACATGTTTTCTGATATGAAATGCCCCAGTAGCTTATTAGCTCTCACTTCCCCCTTATATAGAAATGTTTGTCATGTTTTCGTTCATGTTTATTTATTAAAAATATAGGTACATGCTGCTACTCATACTATTGATTAGAGTCTGATTGAGGTATACCCGAGGGTGAGTTCCAGACCGAACCTTTCTGCATCCTAGACAAGAAGGAACGTATGCTATGGAATCTAGCCATTGTTCAAATAAAAGTGCAATGGAAGCACTTCATCCCTAAAGATGAAACACGGGAAATGGAAGATAAAATGTGAGAGGCATATCCCTCCATGTTCCAGAATGATAAAGAGATATCAGAGTAAAAGAACATCGAGGACAGTGTTAAGAATAAGCGGGGCGGATGGGATACCACCAAGACATTATTATTTTATTTTGATTTAATATTTGTTACAATATTTGCAAAAAAACAATTATCTTTGTAAGAGTTATTTAAAAACTCAAAAAAACTCACAAGAGGTGTGAGTGACACTTTGCACAACAAAATATTATTTTATTAGTAATAAAATAAAAAGACATTGGAGAATTCAAATAAATGAGGGGACACCACCATGGCACAAAGAACATGTGTAAAAAAAGCATGGGATATTTTACCAATCAAATCCAATCTAAAAGCTCGACTACTAGACAAGATCCTAAATCATAAGGATTGAAGGATTGATTGAGATTTGATTGGGATGGGACAAGACCTGGGAAAAACTATATATATTGGTGCACTGGGATAGCATAGGACAACGTGTTGTGCACGGAGAAGCTATGGTTGTGGGTTTCTCTCTTTCATAAGTCCATCATTGCTTGTTATAGATTCAGAGAGAGAGTTTCGCGTGGAAGTATTGCTTGGCGTTCTAGTGCATGGTGGTAATCAAGATCATGGGTGGAGTTGGGATAACTTGCATAAACAGGATCACTAGAATAAAGAAAAAGCAAAAAGCAATAAAAATAGAGTTTATCCTGCGAAACCCAAACGGGAGAAAACCCAACAACCTTCGTATAGAGATGATAATTCTAAGATCAGAGTACAATCATAAAAGAGAAAAGATGGAAATCCTTTCCAAAATTAGAAACCCTAAAATAATCTTCTTCTCCAATAGATGTGAACTTCCCTCTTTCCAAGTAATGCGAACGAGAGTGAATGAGTGAGTGAGATAATGAGGTGACGTTACCTCTTATTTATATGAGTGTCGAAACTAACTTTTACCCTAGTTGAGTACACTTCTCTATTTGATTGGGCTGACTTCACTTCAGGGGGAATTAATAATTTAATTTTAATCTTTTGTTTTTCTTCTTTTCACCCCAAGGTTTACATTGATTCTTTCAAGGGTTCCCATAGTTAATTACATCAAGTTCATCTCCCATAAGAGGTACAATCAAGTACAATACAAATACAATGAATAATATCTTTCGAAGTTGCACAAAATCCAACACTCCCTCTAAACGAGGAAGGTATTCTTCGGTCTTCACCAGCATCATGGTCATCTGAGTTTCATTTGTACATCTATATTGTCTCATCTCTATACATACTAAGTTTTTCAGCACGGTCTCAGTCCTTCGAGAAGTGTCTTGATGCATCAACTTCACCAATAGTTCGGTGGGTCTAGGAGAATCACTAAATCCTGGATATCAGAGATATCAGCCATACCATCTCTGGTATACCATTTTCTAGCTATCTGTCTCATATGCCGATGGGATTTCTACCATACCTGGCTGGGATCCCATACTAGAAAATGGACACAACCATCTACTACTTGTTCGTCTCATATTTTGATGGGGTCCTCCCATACCTGGTTGAGAACCTAAATAAGTAGAGGTACATGTGCAATCACACGGCCATATACTACCTGTCCATCTCATATGCCGATGGTATTTCTCCCATATCTAGCTGAGAACATGGACAAGTAGAGGCACCTGTGTGAACTTGACCATCCTCTACCTGTCTGACTCATCTACTAATGGGATTTCTCTCATACCTAGATGAGCACCTAGACGAGTGAAGGTACCTCAGTGAACCTAGCCATCTACTTCTTGTCCAACTCATCTATTGATGGGATTTCTCCCATACCTAGCTGAGTACCTGGACAAATAGAGGCACCTGGGAGAAATAATTGAAAGCATCTTGATGTCATATTTCTCTCTCAAGGAGGGACACATTCTCTTCTACTGCAAGTCTTCTGCGAAAGTATTCGAGCTTCACCCTAGGAAGAGCCTTGGTGAGAACATTTGCAGTCTAGTCATTTGTTGGAATGTACTGTAACTCGATAGTACCTTTCTGCACCATATCATGTATGAAGTGATACTGAATCTCTATATGCTTCCACCAGTCCTGAAATACAAGATTCACTGATATCTGCACACAGATCCAGTTATCACAGAGAATCACGATCGACTATGTAATCTGACCAAACAATCGTGCCAATATTTTACAAAGCCAAACTGCTTCTCAAGCTCTTATACTAGAAGCCATGTACTCGGGCTCTGCGGTATTGAGTGATACCGAGTTCTGCTTCCTGCTACACAAGGAAATAACTACATAACCCAAAATGAAGCAACATCCGGAAGTACTCTTCCTATCTGCAATGCATCTGACCCAATCTAAGTCTGTAAAACCTTGCAATATCAGGTCATAATCTGAATCATATTTCAAACCATATCCCACAGTTCCATGCAAGTATCTGAGCACATGTTTTGCAGCAATCCAATGGATCTTCCTTGGTTCGCACATGAACTGATTGAGATAATTCACATCAAAACATATATCTGGTCTAGTTTTTTCAGATACATCAATGACCCAATCAATTGGTGATACATGGAGGCATCAATCAAATCTGACTCTGAAGCAAAATCTCTCAGCTTCTTCCAATTCGCATCTATCGGAGTTACCATGGGCTTGTAGTCCAACATTTTGAATCTCTTTAATATATCTATGGTGTACTTTCCTTGTCCTAGGAATTCTCTTTCTGCCTCTACCATACCTCTAATCCCCAGAAGTAGTGCATCAATCCAAGATCCTTCATTTCAAACTCAGAGGCGAGATTCTTCTTAAATCATATGATAAGTTTCTTGTTTGCTGTGAGAAACAGGTCATCAAAATATAGTACCAAAATCAGTGGCTCATCATCTACAACCTTGTAGTAAAGGTTGGGGTTTGCATCACTATTGGTATATCCTAAGCTCACCAAGAATCCGTCTATCCATCCATACCAAGCATGGGGTGCTTGCTTGAGTCCATGCAGTTCCTTTTTCAATTTTCATACAAGAGACTCCTTTCTGTGGACAATAAACCCATCTGGATGCTCAATGTAAACTTATTCCTCAATAAAATCATTGAGAAAGGTTGTCTTCACATCCATCTGATGAAAATTCCATCCCATAGTTGAAGCAATTGCAATGATCAGTCTAATGGAAGTATACTGAGCAATAGGATCAAATGTCTCATCATAATCGACTCCCTCTTTTTGAGAGAATCCTTTGGAAACAAATCGGGCCTTGTATTTTCCAACACTTCCATCTCCTCCATGGTTGATCTTGTATAACCATTTAGAAGTCACTACTGACTTCTCCTTAGGTCTCAACACAACCTCCCACACATCATTCTTCATTATGGATTGATATTCAGCCATCATGGCATCCTTCCAAACTTGATGTTTGGATGCTTCTTCATGAGTGGTTGGTTTTGAATCAATGATGTTACTCTTCAGTGCCACATAGCTGGAGAACCATTTTGTTGAGGGTTGTAGGGAACTGTGAGCTCCATCTTAATTCCCGCTTCCTTGTAGACATCAGTAAATTCTGTAGAGATGTATTCTACATCGTTATCGGATCTCAAAATGTTGATCCTCTTTCTTGATAGATTATTGACTTGTGCTTTAAATTGTTTGAACTTGCTGAGTACTTCCTCGGATTCCTTAGACTTGAGGAAGTATATCCAAGTATTTCATGAGTAATAATCAATGAGTTTATATAGTACTGATATCCACCCAATGAATCAACTGTCATGGGTCCGCACAAGTCAGAGTGTACTAGATACAAAATCCCTTTAGATCTACTCTCCCTATCTAGAAAAGATCTCTGGGCATTCCTTCCAAGTGCACATCCTCTACATGTTCCATCATGGTCTAACTAGAGTTCTGGTAAACTTGTCACTATATTCCCCAGTGTTGGGAGAGCTCGATAGTTTAGATGAGCTAGTCTTTTGTGCAATAATTTGCCCATACTTGTAGCATCATGTTGGGCCTGGCCCAAGTGGGCATTTTGAGCAAGAAGGATTTTTGGAACTATGGAGCTGAGCGCAGTTCAGTTGAAGTATTTTTTGTATAAGTTTTGGGATGCTGCGAAGTTGCGCGCAGCGCAGTGTCGGAAGAGCTGCGAAGTTTAGTGCTGCGAGAAGGCAATGCTACGATGTGTCTAGTCTACGAAGATCTAGCAAGGCAAACTATTGGATGGAAGACGGCACGTGTTCTGGTTAGACCATTGGTGGTATATTTTTGGAAAATATGCTCAAAGAGTGCCAAGCGATGGGTAGGAGCAATGCAGAAATAAAGCGAATGGTCACACATGCAAAAGAACCACTACCTAAACCAGTCGCATAAGACCGTCAGAGGAAGAATGACTCGGTGAAAGTCACCTGTTGGCATGCATGCGACAGGAAGATAGATAGCGATGTGAGCATGCGCTACGGGCAGGCCACAATGGAATATTCTCTACCAAAAGCCAGCATGCTTGATGAGCTGGAAACTATAATAGTTTTGAAAACCTAAGGGTTTTTTCCAGCAGATTGTAAAGACATGACCTACGGGCATGATCTATAAATAGGCATATTTTGTATGGGAAAGGGTTAATATTCATTGTTGATATTTTGGGTTTTTGTTGGAACTCTTCAGTTTGTTGTTATAATTGAATGGATCTCTGTTGAGAGACAATTTTGTAAAGGCTCTGCAAGCTGAGTGTGCAGAGGCCTGCTGAGAGAGAAGAGAGTCTGCAAGTGTGTGCACAGACAAAGAACTGTTGTACCCTTCCCAAAATATTAATACAACAATAGCTCTTGTGGACGTAGCTTACCTCTTGGAAGTGAACGATGTTAAATCCTATGTAGTGTGGTTGTTTGTGTTCTGCATCTGTCCGTTTGTTTATGAATGAATATCTGGATTCTCATTTAAATCCTGTGTAGTGTGATTGCTTATGTTTTTATATGTATTGACCATAGGAGAAAGATGATGTTTGCACCTGATTTTTTTGCGGCATTAATATCATAAATGAAGGGTGGAGGATTAGAGATATTACCTGGTAGTGGCCCGAGGTCCTGTTCTTTCTCCATGTATGAAGGCTAAATTATGAAAAATTTGGTATGGAAAGGGTAAATGTGGTACACCATAGGAAAATTCGTAAGAAAATGTGTTGAAATGTCTTTTGAAAAATCAAATAGCCCTAAGTCCTAAGTCTGACAACCCTATATTACATACGTTAACCATGGGCAGATAGGACACCGTTGATTGGGCATGAGCATGCGATCAACGACCCACATTGATAGTCGCGTGGCCAAGGTGTACAGGGGTTAGTCGTATTGGCAGTCTCGATGGGTGGTGCCACCATAACGATGGCAGCCAGGGAGCACGTCGTGAAAGAGGAAAAGCAGTAAGTGAAACCATGATACCGCAGTGGTAGGGTCGTAGAGGATCTACGGTACGGAATGCAGCTAGCCGAATCAATGGTGATGAAATGAAGAAGATGCAGGGGTGATGGGAGAGTGGACACCATCAATGGAAAAGGTCGGAGAATGAAATGTGTCATCTGTTCCCAACATGGATGCAAAGCAAGCACAAATCAACGGTTCCTGATGATAGTCTCGTCGGGAAGTAGCACGATAGATACAAGAAAGAGTGGTTACGACACGCGAAATCATTCGATAGGTGTCGACACAAAGGATGGTCATGAGGTGGGAAAGCAGTATTTAAAACCGCCTTGGAATGTTCGCGATACCACTCCATGGACACGTGGTTCCAGGGGGACAGTGTAGATTGGGACCTACAGGATGCTCCAACGGCAGGAATATGAGGGATGTCAAATCAAATGGTTAAATAAAGGCTAGATCCGGTGGCAAGGAGTGGCACGTGAGAAACCAGGGGCCGAGATCGTTGGAAAATTGTCTAATAAGACTGATGGTTAAGGAAACAGAGTTTATATATATGATTACCGGCATGTGTTGTTGACATTTGTTTATTGGAGCTGTCGAAGTCAGAAGGTTCTCAACGTGTGGGAGATGATGAGGGCGACAGGGCTTTCAACAGAATAATTCCAGAAGATTGCTAGCGATAGGTAGGCCCTTTTCCGACTAAATTCGTCAGTAGCATAAGTGTTTCTGCAGTAAAATAATGGAAGAAGATTCAGTTGTAAGCACAAGTAGCATTAGGAGTACCCTGGAGGATACGTACTGTAACATTTTTGACACTGTTACCCAGTTACCCGTGGCCGAAATTAAGAGAAGGCTGAAGCATCTGCAAGACAGGGGCACAGATGCACATAGGGTTTTTCAGTCTTCATTCATTTTGTTTTGTTTATACCAAATCATGTTGTTCCTGAGTTCGTCTCCTGGTGTGCATCTAATTACGAAGGGTCCCAAAGAGTCATCATGGATAGTCGGAAAAGTAGAATCGTCTGTTCTATAGAGCCATCAGTCATGCATCATTCATTTGGAATCCCTGAGCCGCTAACGCCAAAGTCTGAGAACTTCTCCGCAAAAACAATTGTAACCCTCTATCGGCAAATCCCTCCCAAAAGTCCGTAAGCCTTTTTGACGAGTTTCCTCAAGCCAGACCAAGATATTGGAGAACCCCATACCCGTTAGATGTTAACCTGTTCAATGCCAATACCCAATTAGTCCTCTCGTTGCTCGCGCAGTTTTTAGGTTTCGATAATGATAGGTTTGTGACAGAGCTACAGTTGAGTTTGCTATACAAAATAAGTGTCAGATCACCCCTAGTCAGTTATGAGTCAGTTCCAAGTCTTAGGTTTGAAGATTTTGTGGTGAAGGCCATTAACTCTCAATTCGCTATGTTTCCAAGTACTAAATGTTTCCGGTTTCAAGCCCATTTAATGAAGCAAATCATGGTCAGTAAGCAGAATGAGTTGCATTCTGCGCCAAAAGTGTATGCCGGTACTCTAGAGGAAAACATGTTTTATTACATGAATTCTATGTTATCTGTATTGTACATATTATTTTTTGGGGAAGAACTGCCAAGGGTTTTACCTGAAATGAAGACTTTGTTGTAGTTAAAAAGGGAGGTTTCTGTGGGGGACTGGTTTTTATCGAAATACTCTACTGTCATCAGGTTGTATGGGTTCGTGTACGAACCCTACATACTGCCCGCCTTCCTAGCATTGAGGATTTTTTCTTTAGAATTTATAGGCAAAAGTTAACCCTAGAAGATGAACATTTTTAAAAGTTCCGAAAGGGTGTTGATTTAAACTATCCTTGGGCCATCTGTTCGTTTATTGTAAAGAGTAAGGAAGTTGTTTTCGAGGTGCGGAGTTTGTTAGAAGAGTTTAGATTCAAAAAGGATATTGCCATGGACTATGACCCTTGTCACATTATTTCCGAAAGAAGAAAATTGAGTAACCTTAGTGGGTTCGAGCACAAGGAGGTGGAGGGGTCGTTAGGCAGAAAGAACCTGCCACAGTATGAGCCCGAGGCGGAAGCAACACCTATGTTGCAGGGAGAAGAGCTCACATTGCTGGAAGCGGCTATAGAGGTGGAGATTGTACCTAAGGTCGCGGAAGTGGGACATAAAAGAAGTTTGCAGGAGATTCCAGATGAATATGATGAAGAGGGAGGAAAGAGACTTAGAACTGAGGATCAGGGATCAGTTGGGACACAGCCTAATTTGGTTGTTTTGATGGATAGCAAAGGTGGTAAAGAGGGGGAAATTCAAATCTGCGATGTACAGGTATTAGAATACAATTTCTAGGAAGCCAGGGAAAGTAGGGACACAAACAAGTTCTCGTCGAGGGAGGAGATGTTTGAACAGTATGCTCAAAACAAGTAGTCTTCTACTCAGTCTATATATAACTTGCTACCCAAGGCTCGAAACCCATCGAAGTCAAATGTTGCTCTGGTGAGTAAGAGGGATATAAGGGAAGGCACTCTAAATGGAGTAGTGGCTACACCAGGCAGTTTAACTGAGGTAAAATATGATTTGAAAAACATATCAACCCTCGACAAGGTCCAGTTACATAAGAAACTTGGGGAATTTATCTACGAGGACTATATACAGGCAGTTCTGAGAGTCGAGAAGTTGGAGGGAATTGTTAGCAAGATGGATGTCGTGTTAAAACAGGAGAAGCTGGGAAGCAAATCCCACCAGCAGCATGTTAAGAAATTACAGCTCGATTTGGTCGCTAGTGATGGTAGTGGCAAGGCTACCAAACAGTTGCTGGCAGAGAAATAAATCTTAATCCAAATATTACAAAAGAATATGAAGGTCTCAAGCACTCAATTAATTCAGTCTCCCGAGGTGGCTAAATTAGAGTAGGAAAAAGAGGCCCTAGCCAAAGAGCTCAGTGATAGCCGAGCTGAATTGTTGAAGTTGGATGAGAAAAGCACAGATTGGGAGAAAGAGAAGTTGAGTTTGGAAAAGCAAGTTGAAGATATGAAAGATAACTTGCCCATTTTGGGCACGCAGCTGTCCAAGATAAGTCAAGATGTAGATGACAATAGCGTTGACAGCCTTTCACGGGCTATGTCTCAGGTCATCCTGAAGGAGGTATAATTTAAAGAACTAAAGGAAAGGGCTTTGAAATTAGAAGAACAGAACACGCAGATGGAGGAAGAAATAAAGGGTTTGTAGAAGCAGAATAAGGGACTGATGGAAAGAAACCAAAGGTTTGTCTCCCAGGTAATTGGGAAGATCCCGATGCAGACATGCAGGATCTTGATCTGGGATAACATCATAACAATAGCAACCGATATTAGGCCTTGTAATTTGATCTCCATAGGTGGCAGACAGAGGGAAATAAATAAAGCTTTAAAAAGCTGTGCATCAACGCGAGAAAATATGAGCCTGAGGCCCAAAGAGATAACGCAAGATGCCATAGATTTTTTGAGACCCTTATCATAAGAACAATTAGCTGCATTGGATATGAAGAACAGAGTGGCTACGATCTCCTGGGCGAGGAAGATGCTAGGCAAGTATGCTCATGCAGAGAATATCGAGGCCCGTGTGCATTAATGGCTGATCAGGTTGATAAGGTAAAGAGAATATTTGAGAAGGTCTTCTAGAAGGGGCTACCCTCCTTTTGGAATGAAGAAAATGAGCTCATCTCGCACAATGATTACAAGAACATGCTGTGCACCATAAAGATGTATCACGAAAAATACTATTGGAGAAGCTTGTTGAGGATTTCGAAATCATGAACTTGCTAAAGAGTTTAAGTGAAGGAGCACCTGTCCTGTCCAGTGAAGAGAACATGAAGCTGAGGGTACTAGTGAAAGAAATGGTGCTGCATGAGAGCGTCATGTATGATCAATGGGGTTATGTCGATAAGTATGGAAAAATGAAATATTCACTTCATGTTCCTCAGTAGTTGTTATTTTGTTTTACTTTCAAAGGTTGTTGTTATTTTGAAAGACTTCCAATACATTTCCATTTTAAAGGGTAATTTGTAATATTTTTGAAGTGGCTATATAAGTATCTAGTTGGAACAGTTACTTTTTACCTTTCTGTTTGAGATAAATGTCATTTAGTGAAAAATATTGTTGGAGGTGAAAAGACAGTTAAATCCGCCCTACCTGTTTTTGTAGTAGTGGCGGATAGATCCTAATGAGGTGTCATTTTGTTATAACTGTTTTCTATTCTAGATGGGTTGGGCATGAGGCTCAATACATCTATAAATCACATGTATCTGAATGAAAAAGGGTTGAAAACTTTTTTGGAGATTAATATATTGCTCTGTGTAATCCTTTGAGCTGTTTTGAATAAAGTTGACAGATCTGAGCAGGTGTTTTGATAGGGATTCTTGTGTTATTGGTATTGCAGTCTGTTCCTTCTCTTTTCCCATGTGAATTGTGTTTCTTTCTTTGTATATCCATTTTGTAAATGATTATTCATGTTTGGTTCAGTGTTGTATTTGAATGGAATTCATAGAGATAATGCTCCATTCAGGTCATACCAAGCATTTCACCCTTATTTTTCTGCTAAAGTTAATATAGAATTCATGTTTCTATGCTTTATATTGATGGATTGTTCAACTCTCTTCTAAATCACCAACTATAAGCTTTTTTCTTGTGAGCCGATGGCTACCTTGCCCCTCTATGAATTTGTCTGCAAAGTATCTATCAATAATGTTCATGTTTTGTTTAAATCTGACTCCATTGGCCCAATATATATCCAGGCTGTTTTCCAACCACAATTTATGAAAATAAATCTATCTTAACAGAAGTATGACCTTCTGCGTATGTTATTGATTGAATATCTCAAGAAATGGATGTTGACATATGTTTTCATTGTTGACGCCTTTGATTATTTCCAGTCTTTCATATGTTTGTAGAGAGAGCCCTCTTTGACTATGTTGGGTCAGTAGCATTAGTCTAATGCTGGTTAGTGGTTACCCCAGATTGCCCTCTTCACAACCTTGGGGGGTTAATTTGGGTGTTAACAAATTGGCACCGTTTCCAGGAAATGATTGTCTTATCATCCTTGGGGGAACGACAAAGGAAGTCCTAGTTTCGAAGACAAGAGAAATTTCTGTGGGCAAACAAAGGTTTCCAGAATTTGACAGAGTTATGTGTTTTTCCCCTCGCGACTCCACTCACTGAGGGTTATATTCAAAGGAGACTCCACTGGAGAAGACTAGCAAGCCAAAGTCCTTTTCCGAAAAAGTCTCAAAGGGCATCCTGGCCTCCAAGAAGATCCATACCCAAGGTAATCCTTTTTAGAAATTTTGCTAGGGGTGGATAATCCCGAAAGCCTGCTTAGACAAAAGATTGGAAAAGACAAATTTATTGTTTATAGCGGTGAAAGAATTGTGTCTAAAGAAGAATCGTCTGTTTTTCAAGAGTTAGATATAGAGGTAGACCTTGGGAGATTGCTACCCAGATCAAGATCTGAATCGTATTTGAACCCAGGTGAAGTGGGTTTGAATGATACTGAGTTATATTTGCTAGATCTTGTGTGGTGTTTGAAGGGTACTACCAAAGCGGAAGGTGCCAAACCCCATTCTAAAATCCCCCAGCCCCATGCCATAAACCTTGCAAATAATCTTTCCCAGAATATCCTTCAGAATATCACCCCTCAAGTCCAAAATCCACCTGTACCCATGGCTTCTAGATTCTCACCTTTGAACCTACCGGCTGTTTTAGATGAACTCCCCAAGAACTATGCCCAGAGGATCATCTCGTACAATGGGGAGGGAGATTTATCATCCAGGCAGCATGTAGAAAGATTTGAATATTTTGTGGATTTGGAGGAAGTAGATCATGAAGATGGGAAGATGAGACTGTTTTCCCAAAGCCTGTTTGGAGAACCTAAGAAATGGTTTAGGCAGCTGGCAGGTGCTTCTATCAATGACTATGCAGCCTTTAAGGAGTTGTTCTTAGAATGATGGGAAATGATAAGAAGTATGGCCATAGTCCTATCTCAGTATAATCATTTGAAGAAAGGGGGTTTTGAATCGGTTCATGAATTTTCTACTAGATTTATGAAGGCATACAATTCTATTCCAGGTGATCTGAAGCCTTCAGAAGGCGCTGCAAAACTTCATTATGCAGATGCCTTTGATGAAGATTTTTCATGTACATTAAGGGAAAGGAAGTCTGCCTCCCTACCCACTATGTTGAAAGATGGTACAGAGGTGTAGGAAAACATGATGGCTTCGGGAAAGATAAAAGGAAAAACAGAAATAGACAAAACAAAACAAGAGACCTAAGCTTCAACCTCTTGTTCTTCTAGTGAGGCAAAGTTCGATACAATGATGAAAGCTATGGAAAAACTGATGGATAGGTTAGCCTTGGAGAACAAACCTCCTTCTAGAGATCATCCTAAAAACATGATAAGAAATCCAAACTTTATAAGGCCACCCCCTCAAAGGAATCAGAGAAACCTTGATGACCAACATATAAGGCCTCCTTTTCCTGAAAATTTAGTTGATCAAGAAGGACCTGAAGAACCCACAGATGAGAAAATTCACCACTGTGACACCCTAGGCCATGAAGTGCATCTAACCGAAAGAGAGCATGAGTTCTTCACTAGGGAAAACCCCCGTCAAGACCCTGAGTTGGATTCTGAGTAGTACCAGATGGGTTATCAAAATGCAGTGGATGATATTCATAGGAAGATGAAGCTAAGGAGCTGAGAGGTGATGATGAGCAAGGGAAAGCTTGACCCAACTCAATCACCAAATACCCAGCAAAGTGCTGAGAAGCCAAAGCAGAAGCAGTAGGAAGTCACCGCAGAAAGGGTAGTGGAAGATAAAGGGCAACATTCCAAAGAAGTCAAGTAGCTCGAAGTTACTGAGGTGGTGAGGCCAGTTTCAACGTTCAGACTGAAAGCAGAACTGTCCAAGGTAAATATCTCTATCCCCCTAAATGAGCTATTAAGGAACAATGAATATAGGGAAGAGATTGCTAGCATGGTAAAAGGGCAATGAGATTGTCCACAAGATATGTTGGAGGTAACAGAAGATGCTCCCACCATAATTTTTGGGTCCAAGCTTGAAGAGTTGGATAATGAAGAGGTTCCCCCATTCTACTTAAGTTTGAATGTCCATGACAAAACCTTACATAACGCATTAATAGACTCTAGGGCTTCACATAATCTGATGCTGAAATCTGTGATGGATCAGTTAGGGCTGGAAATCACCAGGCCCTAGAAAGACCTTTATTCTTTTGACTCCAAAAAAGGTACAATGTCTGGGGTTAATTAAAAACTTGGTAGTGGCCCTCGTCCAAATCCTAGCTAAAAACATTATGATGGACCTGGTGGTAGCCGATGTGCCTGCTAAATTCGGGATGCTGCTGTCAAGGTATTGGATTTCAAAGTTGAAAGAAACTATGCAGATGGATTTTTCTTATGCTACTATACCTCTTTTTGGGAGTAATAGAAGATTGTATAGAGAAAAAAGAATGCCTTACGTGGTTTGCAGTGAACATAAACCTGAAAATCATCCCATATATGCTGTGGAAACAGACATAGGATCCTCTAATTTTTTCAATGATGGCCCACATATTGGTCCCGTAACTCCAACATAAATCGAAGTAAATGAAGACAAAGAATTTGCAGCAAGGTATGAGGCCTCAGAGAGGCAGAAAAATGAGGAGGGGTTGTGGAAGATGTACTTTGATGGATCCCTGAGTAAAAATGGCACTGGTGCAGGGGTTTGGATCATACCTCCCGACCTAGAGTCTAGAGCTTTGTCATATAAGCTAACTTTTGAATGCACTAACAATGTGGCTGAGTATGAAGCCCTACTCCTAGGATTGCGAGCCCTGAAAGATCTGGGAGTTAAAAGGATAGAAGTGTTTGGAAATTCGGAGTTAGTGGTAAATCAAGTAAATGACAACTACCAAACCAAACACCACAGGATGAGGGCCTACAAGAATGAAGTATGGGATATGTTTGGGATTTTTTTCACAAAGCACAAAATCAGGGTGATTCCCAGGTGTGAGAATCAAGTGGTAGATTCCCTGGCCACTACTGCTCGTGGTTTTAAAACCTTTATCTTTTCTCAGAAGAAATATGAAGTAGAAGTGGTGAACAAGCCATCTATTCCAGATAATTCAAAATACTGGCAGGTATTTGATGATGATTCAAAGATTAAGAGGTTCTTAGAATTGTTTGACGAGTTTGCAAATGTTCAGATTGATACCGAAAATGAAATCTTGGAAGGTCATGTGGACCAGGAGCAATCAAAAGATGAAGAGAATGAAAGAAAAGGGTGGAAAAACATGATGGGTGGAAAGGATATCATTCAATTGAAGAGTAATTATATCCCTAAGCGTTTGATACCCCTAGAGAGGCTGTTTGACCAGAATGATGTAGCTAAAAATCCGAAGTTTGAACCTCCCAGTGATGTTGTAGAAGACCAAAACTTGGGTGCTAAAGAAGAACCTCGGATGGTGAACTTGTCCAAGAAGCTGCGCTCTAAGAAGAAAGAAGAATATGTAGAATTAATGAAGAAATATGCTGATGCCTTTACTTGGAGTTTTGAGGATCTGAAGGAATATGATACTTCCATAATACAACATTCTATTCCTATCAAACCTGGGGAGAAACCTTTCAAGCAGAAGCTGAGAAGAATAAATCCAAAGCTAATGCACATAAAAGAGAAAGAAATCAAAAGAGTTTTCAACACTAAGATCATTGTCACTTTGCG
Source organism: Larix kaempferi (assembly GCA_027924585.1). Lineage (NCBI taxonomy): Eukaryota > Viridiplantae > Streptophyta > Pinopsida > Pinales > Pinaceae > Larix > Larix kaempferi. Next base: position 3,118,284 of record BSBM01000055.1, on the reverse strand, counting down.
GTTTTCCCAATGGATAGCTAATCTGGTCCCTTTGAGGAAAAATAATGGCGACATTAGAATTTGCATAAATTTCAGAAATCTGAGCAGGGCTTCACTGAAAGACAATTATCCTCTACTTAAAATGGAACATACTTTACAAAAGGTGGTAGGTGAAAAGAGGATCTCCACCATGGATGGGTTTTCGGGATACAATCAGATTAAGGTGTGCCCAGAAGACCAAGAAAAAACTGCTTTTAGCACCCCTTGGGGCACCTTCATGTATGCGAAGATGCCTTTGGGTTAATGAATGCAGGGGCCACTTTCCAACGTGTAATGGATATAGTATTTGCTGAAGAGAAGGATAAATTTGTGGTGGTATACATGGACGATATAACAATATTCTCCAGGTTTGATGAGGAGCATCTGAAACATTTGGAGCAGGTCTTCAAAAAATGAAGAAAGTATGGTATTTCCCTCAACCCTAAGAAGTCATTTTGCATTAGGGGAAGCCAAGCTCCTAGGGCACATTATCTCTAAAGGAGGTATTAGGAATGATCCTGAGAGGGTTAGTGCTATCCAGAAGGTTGGAGAACCGAGAAGTAAGAAGGAGGTGCAGCCTTTCATCATTCAGGTAGGTTTCCTGAGAAGGTTTATCCCAAGTTTTGCAGAAATCATGAGAAACATCACTAATATGCTAAAAAAGGAAAACCAGATCAAGTGGACTGAGGAGGAAAATGATTCTTTCAAAGGAATCAAGAAAGCTATTATTGAAGCACCAGTACTAGTGAGTTTGGATTTCTCCAAGGATTTTCTAATTTTTTCCTATGCATCTGAACATAGTATGGCAGGAGTGTTGTTACAAAAGAATGCCCAAAATGATGAGAAACCGATTGCCTTCTTCATTAGGGTGTTGAGGGATGGGGAGTTAAAATATGATATCATGGAGAAACAAGCCTATGCCCTAATTAAGTCACTGAAAAATTTAAGAGTCTACATCCTCCACTCACATGTCATTGCCCATGTCCCAAATGCTGCTGTGAAAGTATCCTCACCCGGGAAGACCCTGAAGGAAGGAGAGCCAAATGGATTGTGGTGTTGCTAGAATATGACCTAGAAATAAAACCCACCAAATTGGTAAAGGGCCAAGGCTTGGAAAAATTAATGACTCAGGCCAACTATGATTCTTTGTAGCTGAATTTCTTGGGAGATCATACAGATTAGGCAGAAGCAGGACCACAGGTTAGACCAGAGTTCTCTGCGGCACCTTGGTATGCTGATATAATTTATGTATTGCAGACCGTGCAAGCTCCTGTAGGGATGAGCACAACCAGGGCCCAGTCTATGAAGTTGAAAGCCATGAAGTTTTGTATCATGAATCTGTTCTTGTATTGGAAAGATCGAGGGGGTGTATTGCTGAACTATTTACTAGAGGTTGAAGCTCAACACATCAAGAAGGAATTCCACAAAGGCGACTGTGGTGGACACCATTCCTGGAAAGTGACAGTCAACAAAATTTTGAGGGCTAGTCTCTATTGGCCGACCATGTTTGCTGGCGTGTACGGGGAAATTGTTACCTATCATCAGTGCCAAATTTTCGAAGGAAAAAGGAAGGTGGTTTCACTCCCCCTTCATCCCATCATAGTAGAAGTTTCTTTCCAACAATGGGGGCTAGATTTCATCGAAGAGATACACCCTAACTCCTCTGGCCAGCACGGATGGATCTTGAGGGCTACTGATTATTTTACCAAGTGGATTGAAGCTATCCCCACAAGGAATGCAACCGAGGGAGTTATCATGGATTTCCTAGAAGATAACATCCTATCCAGATTTGGGTATCCCAAGAGGATTGTGACTGACAATGCACCAGTCTTTAAGTCTAGAAAGATGATAAAATTCTGTCACAAGTTCCACATCAGCCTAAACCATTCCACGACCTACTACCCTAAGGGAAACGAAATGGTGGAGTCCTCAAACAAAATCTTGGTGAGGATCATAAAGAAGTTGTTGGAAGAAAATTAGAGGGGTTGGCACACAAAGTTAAAATATGCCCTTTGGGATGACAGAATCAGTACAAAGAGGGCCATTGGGATGTCACCTTTCCAACTGGTGTATGGGGTGGAGGTGGTTTTTCCTGCATCTTTAGGGTTACCTGTTATGAGGCTGTTGTGGGGGTTAGAGGAAGAACCAAATCACATGCAGAGAAGGGTGAACCAGATAGTGGAGCTAAACAAACTAAGAAGTAGGGCGTACGATAAAGTACATACGCACCAGGAGAAAATGAAAGACACCTTTGATAGAAAGATAAAGGAAGAGTAGTTTTAGGTGAACGATTTAGTTTTGAAGTGGGACGCTCCTCGGAAAGATAAGCACAAGAAGTTTGACCATATGTGGGTTGGGCCTTTTGTTGTTGCAGCTAGCCGAGGGATAAATTCTTTCATCCTTGAAAATCAGGACGGATCCCCATGGTTAGGAGGTCCGGTCAACGGAAGATTTTTGAAACATTATCTGTCCTAAAAAGGAAGGTAACTTTTGTACCATAGTCTGTAAATATTTTTGCTTTAAAATTTTTTTAAAGTTTTGATGGTGAACCTAAGGATTTGAAGCCCGAAGTGAAGGCCCTAATATCTGGAAGAGTACCGAAGGTTTTAGTTTTATCGGTGTAGGCGACCCGGATTTGCAGTATGCAAAATCTAGAGTTTCCCACCTAGGTTTTGCTGTTCGGGGGGTGAAGTTTGCCCAATGGATCAGTCACTAGTCTACAAGGGGTTCTTTGCTACCTCGTAGGGAGGATAGCATCCCTGCGTTGGACACAGTTGTTAGCACTTGATTTTTCTACAGCATAAATATCATAAATGAAGGGTGGAGGATTAGAGATCTTACCTGGTAGAGGCCTGAGGTCCCATTCTTTCTCCATGTCTGAAGGCTAAAGTATGAAAAATTTTGTATGGAAAGGGTAAATGTGGTACACCATAGGAAAATTCATAAGGAAATGTGTTGAAATGTCTTTTGAAAAATCAAATAACCCTAAGTCCTAAGTCCGACAACCAAATATTACATAGGTTAACCATGGGAAGACGGGCTACCGTTTATTGGATGTGAGCATGCGATCAATGACCCACACTGATAGTCGCATGGCCAAGGGGTGCAGGGGTTAGTCACATTGGTGGTCGCGATGGGTGGTGCTGCCGGATAGATGGCAACCAGGGAGCGCATCGTGAAAGAGGAAAAGCGGTAAGTGAAACCACCATAGAGGCACGCAATACCATATTGGTAGGGTCATAGAGTATCTATGGTGCGGAATGCAGCTAGCCAAATCAACGGTGATGAAATGAAGGAGATGCACGAGTGATGGGAGATTGGACCCAGTTGACGGAAAAGGTCGTAGAATGAAACGTGTCATCTAATCCCACCATGGATGTAAAGCAAGCACAGATCAATGGTTCCTAATGAAAGTCTCATCAGGAAGTAGCACGATAGATACAAGGAAGAGTGGTCACGACAGACGAAACCATTCAACAGGTGTCGACAGAAAGGATGGTCGCGATGTGGGAAAGCAGTATTTAAAACCACATTGGGATGTTCGCGATACCACTCCATGGACACGTGGTTCCAGGGGGGCAGTGCAGATTGGGACCTACGTGATGATTCAACGACGGGTAGATGAGGGATGTCAAATCAAATGGTTAGATAAAGGCTAGATCTGGTGGTAGGGAGTGGCACGTGAGAAACCAACAGCCGAGATCGTTGGACAATTGGCGGATTAGACTAATGGTTAAGTAAACGGAGTTTATATATATGATTACCGTCATGTGTTGTTGACATTTTTTTATTTGATCTGTCAAATTTAGAAGCTTCTCGATGTGTGAGAGATGATGAAGGAGATAGGGCTTTCAACAAAATAATTCTAGAATATTGCTAGCGACAGGTAAGCCCTTTTCCGACTAAATTCGTCGGTAGTATAAGAGTTTTCCCATCAAAATAATGGAAGAAGATTCAGTTGTAAGCATGTGTAGGGTTAGGAGTACCCTGGAGTATAGGGACTGTAACATTTTTGACACAGTTACCCAATTACCCGTGGCTGAAATTAAGAGAAGGCTGAAGCGTCTGCAAGATAGGGGCACAGATGTACATAGGGCTTTTCAGTCTTCATCCATTTTGTTTTGTTTAGACCAAATCATGTCGTTTCTTGAGTTTGTCTCCTGGTGTGTGTCTAATTACGAAGGGTCCCAAAGAGTCATCATTGGTAGTCGGCAAAGTAGAATAGTCTGTTCTATAGAACCATCAGTCGTGCGTCATTCATTTGGAATCCCTGAGCTGCTAACGCCAGAGTCTGAGAACTTCTCCGCGAAGGCAATTGTAGCCCTCTATTGCCAAATCCACCCTGAACGTCGGCAAGCCTTTTTGACCACTTGCCTCAAGTCGGACCAGGAGATTGGAGAAACCCCATACCTGTTAGATGTTAACCTGTTCAATGCCAATAACCAATTAGTCCTCTCATTGCTCGCGTAGTTTTTAGGTTTCAATAATGATAGGTTTGTGGTAGAGCTGCAGTTGAGTCTGCTGTATAGAATAAGTGTCAGATCACCCCTAGTAAGTTACGAGTCGGTTCCAAGTCTTAGGTTTGAAGATGTTGTGGTGGAGGCCATTAACTCTCAATTCATTGTGTTTCCAAGTACTAATTTTTTCCGGTTTCAAGCCCATTTAATGAATCTAATCATGGCCAGTAACCAGAATGAGTTGCATTTCATGCCAGAAGTGTATGCGGGTACTCTAGAGGAAAACATGTTTAATTACTTGAATTCTATGTTATTTTTATTGTACAAATTATTTTTGGGGGAAGAACTGCCAAGGGTCTTACATGAAATGAAGACTTTGTTTCAGTTAAAAAGGGAGGTCGCCATGGGGGACTAGTTTTTATTGAAAGACTCTACTGTCATCGGGCTGTATGGGTTCGTGCATGAACCCTACATACTGCCCACCTTCCTAACATTGAGGATTTTTTCTTTAGAATTTATCAGAAAGAAGTTAACCCTAGAAGATGAACATTTTTCAAAGTTCTGAAAGGGTGTCGATTTAAAGTATCCTTGGGCCATTGGTCCGTTTATTGTAAAGAGTAAGGAAGTTGTTTTTGAGGTGCGGAGTTTCTTAGAGGAGTTGGGATTCAAAAAGGATATTTGCATGGACTACGACCCTTGTCACATTATTTTTGAAAGAAGAAAATTGAGTAACCCTAGTGGGTTCGAGCATAAGGAGGTGGAGGGGTCTTTAGGCAAAAAGAACCTGCTGCAGTATGAGCTCGAGGAGGAAGCAACACCTATGTTGAAGGGAAAATAGCTCATGTTGCTGGAAGCGGCAATAGAGGTGGAGAATATACCTAAGGTCGCGGAAGTGGGAGAGAAAAGAAGTTTGCAAGAAATTTTGGATGAATATGATGAAGAGGGAGAAACGAGACTCAGAACTGAGGATCAAGGATCAACTGGGACAAAGCCTGATTTGGTTGTTTTGATGGATAGCGAAGGTGGTAAAGAGGGGGAAACTCAAATCCCTGGTGTAGAGGTATTAGAATACAATTTCCAGAAAGCCGGGGAAAGCAGGGACACAAACAAGTTCTTGTTGAGGGGGGAGATGATTGAACAGTATGCTCAGAACAAGCAGGCTTCTACTCAGTCTATATATAACTTGCTACCCAAGACTCGAAACCTATTGAAGTAAAATGTTTCTCTGGTGACTAGCAGGGATATAAAGGAAGGCAATCTAAATGTGGCAGTGACTACACCAGGCAGTTTAACAGAGGTAAAATATGATTTGAAAAATATATTAGCCCTCAACAAGGTCCAATTACATAAGCAACTCGAGGAAGTTATCTACGAGGATTATATATAGGTAGTTCTGAGAGTCAAGGAGTTGGAGGGAATTGTTAGCAAGATGGTTGTCAAGTTAAAATAGGAGAAGCTGGGAAGCAAAGCCCACCAGCAACATGTTAAGAAATTACAGCTCGATTTGGTCGTTAGTGATGGTAGTGGCAAGGCTACCAAACAGTTACTGGCAGAGAAATAAAGCTTAATCCAAATATTACTAAAGACGACGAAGTTCTTAAGCAGTCAATTAATTCAGGCTCCTGAGGTGGCTAAATTAGAGCAAGAAAAAGAGGCCCTAGCTAGATAGCTCAGTGAAAGCCAAGCTGAATTGTTGAAGTTGGCTAAGAAAAGAATAGATTGGGAGAAAGAGAAGTTGAGTTTGGAAAAGCAAGTCGAAGATCTGAAAGATAACTTGCCCATTTTGGGCACGCAGCCATCCAAGATAAGTCAAGATTAGATGACAATAGCGGTGATAGCCTTTCATGGGCTATGTCTCAGGTCATCCTGAAGGAGGTAGAAATTAAAGAACTAAAGGAAAGGGCTCTGAAATTAGAATAACAGAACACACAGATGGAGGAAGAAATAAAGGGGTTGCAGAAGCAGAATAAGGGACTGATGGAAAGAAACCAAAGGTTTGTCTCCCAAGTAATTGGGTAGATCGCAATGCAGAGATGCAAGATCATGATCTAGGATAACGTAATAAGAATATCCACCGATCTCAAGCCTTGTTTGATCTCTGTAGGTGCCAGAGAGAGGTAAATAAAGAAGACTTTAAAAAGTTGTGCATCAATGCGAGAAAATCTAAGCCTGAGGCCCAAAGAGATAGGTCAAGACGCCATAAATTTTTTGAGACCCTTATCAGAAGAACAATTAGCCACGTTGGATATCAAGATTAGAGTGGCTACAATCGCATAGGTGAGGAAGACTCTAGGCAAGTACGCTAATGCAGAGAATATCGAGGCCTGTTGTGCGTCGATGGCTGATCTGGTTGGTATGGTAAAGAGAAGATTTGAGAAGGTGTTCCAGAAGGGCCTTCCCTCCTTTTGGAATGAAGAAAATGAGCTCATCTTGCACAACGATTATAAGAACATGCTATGTGCCATAAAGATGGATCACGAAACATTCCAGAGGCTAAGTCAGATTCTTACAGGAAAAATACTATTGGAGAATCTTGCTGAGGGTTCTGAAATCATGAACCTACTAAGGAGTTTAAGTGAAGGAGCACATGTCCTGTCCAGTGAAGAGAACGTGGAGTTGAGGGTACCAGTGAAAGAAATAGTGTTGCATGAGAGCGTCACGTCTGATCAATGGGGTTATATGGAAAAGTATGGTAAAATGAAATATTCACTTCATGTTCCTCAGTAGTTGTTATTTTTTTTTACTTTCAAAGGTTGTTGTTATTTTCAAAGACTTCCAAGACATTTCCATTTTAAAGGGTAATTTGTAATATTTTTGAGGTGGCTATATAAGTAGCCAGTTGGAGCAGTTACTTTTTAGCTTTTTGTTTGAGATAAATGTCATTTAGTGAAAAATATTGTTGGAGGTGAAAAGACAGTTAAATCCGCCCTACCTGTTTTTGTTGTAGTGGTGGATAGATCCTAATGAGGTGTCATTTTGTTATAATTGTTTTCTGTTCTAGATGGGCCGGGAATGAGGCTCAATACATCTATAAATCACATGTCTCTGAATGAAAAAGGGTTGAAAACATTTTTGGAGATTAATATATTGCTCTGTGTAATCCTTTGAGTTGTTTTGAATAAAGTTGACACAGCCGAGTAGGTGTTTTGACAGGGATTCCTGTGTTATTGGTCTTGCACTCTGTTCCTTCTCTTTTACCATGTGAATTGTGTTTCTTTCTTTGTCTATCCATTTTGTAAATGCTTATTCATGTTTGGTTGAGTGTAGTATTTGAATGGAATACATAGAGATAATGCTCCGTTCATGTCATACCAAGCATTTCACCCTTATTTTCTGCTAAAGTCAATATAGAATTCATCTTTCCATGCTTTATATTAATGGATTGTTCATCTCTCTTCTAATCACCAACTATAAGCTTTTTGACTTTGAGCTGGTGGCTAACTTGCCCCTATATAAATGTGTCTGCAAAGTATATGCCAATAATGTTCATGTTTTCTTTAAATCTGACTCCATTGGCCCAATATATATCTAGGTTGTTTTCCAACCACAATTTATGAAAATAAATCTATCTTAATAGAAGTCTGACCTTATGCGTATGTTATTGATTGAATATATCAAGAAATTGATGCTGGAATATGTTTTCATTGTTTACGCCTTTGATTATTTCCAGTCTTTCATATGTATGCCGAGTTTGGGTCGTTTAAATTTCTTGATATGCAACATTGGAAGTGCATAGTATCGTATGTTTCATCTGTTTGCATTTGCTACAAAGATAGATAATCTAAGGCAATAGATGTATGTTTAAATGTTAAGTAAGACATTCAATATCTGTTAAGTCTGGAAGAGGAAGCATATAAACCCATTGCGCTGTCCTTTTATTTGACTCTTGCCCGAACCGCGCAGTCCTTGGATGCGCTGGTTGCAGAAGCGGTTAGTTTGAAGAAGTGTGAATAGCAACGCAGTCTATCGTCGCGCAGTTCTCAGCTCGCAGTGCAAGTCTAATAGTGCATTGCACAGTAATCCTATCTGACAACTCATCACATCACTGTGGAAACCTGATTCCGTAGTGCCCCCATAGCTAGAACTCGAGTGAGACCTCAGCCTATTCGCAAGTTGTTGCTGAAAGGGCCGGTGAGAAGCGGTTTTGTTGGTTCATTGAAACCCCGAAGAATGTTAGGAACCCATGTCAACCCTTCTATTTACTTTGTTAGTATATTTTTGTTGGACGCATATGCTTTGTAAGTCGTCCCGTAGTATTTTTGATCCATAGTTTGTCTTATTCTTGTTGGACGCATATGCTTTGTAAGTCGTCCCATAGTAATTGTTGATACATAGTTTGTAAATGCCCATGGTTTGTATTGACACGTGGTATTGACCCATGGTATTGGCGCCTCGACTTAGTATATAAGTTTTCATTGAGACCAATGAATGTACCGTGAAGTTATTTGTATTGAGCTTGTCCCCTCGAAGTGGCCTGCGATCAATAAAAGCGATTTTAAGTTCTGCTATATTTTCTATCTCACATATTCTCATTAATTAATTATTGCAGGTTCTTCACATCTGGTATTAGAGCACTTTCTTGGGCTCGTTGGGTGGAATTTCTGCCAATTTTTTTTTTCACATCTGTTGCAAGTTCGGATCTGGGAATAATCCCTATCCACTTAACTGTGGGAAGTACTTGGGCATAAGCCCTAAAACTCATTGTGAAGAGTACCACATGAACCCCAAAGTAGCTGGCGCATTGAGAGGACTTGCCAGCGAAGAGGGAAACGACCCCTACTGGATTGACTAGTTCCCACCCATGAAGTAAACCAAGAGCTATCGTTTGTGGCAAAGCGGTTATCAGTTTTACCTGAGCCGTGGAGTGAGGGGTATTTCCCCAATACACAAGTCATTAGAGAGCATTGGTGGCTGAGTGAAACCCCTGAACTGTTAGGAATCTGAACATACCTGGGGTCCATATCTATTTTCAGCTGAACTATTGCTGATCACTTCCGCGTCATTTCAGATCAATTCCAAGTCGTTCCAGATCCATCCATTTCATATCTATTCTGAAAGTCATTTTAGATCTAGCCATTTTCGATCCATTCAGTGCCATTTCAGATCCATCTGTTTCCAATCCATTCCGCCTCGTTTCAAATCCAATTGTTTTGATCCCTTTCGGACACCCCTGCAATCCGATTCTGCATATTTCATTTATGGGGACCTATTGTGGCCACAACAGATCCCATGCTTAGATGAAGCACCGGAGCCCCATTTAATAAACACAAAGGTATTTGGGTGAGTTAGCTTTTAAGTATGATATTTTGGTTTTTCTCTCACCCATACTTTTGGTCTGTGTGTTTTCCATTCACTTGACTTTGTCTAAGTGTTTTGGTTTGCAGAAAGCTTTAAATTCTGGGTATTTTTCCATTTGCTTTCACCAACCCGAAACCCAACTCTTAGTCACCAAGAAACCCAAAACCCGATAGTTGCGGGTTGTGGGAATCAGTTTTTCCACTTTTCGGTTTTTATCAACCCAAAACCCAACAGGTGTGGGTTGTGGGTTTTCTTTTTAATAATTTTGGGAAACCCCATCCTAAAACCTGAAACCCAAAATCCGCCATTTCGGCTTTCGGATTTCTGAAATTCATTTTAGTTTTATACGTGTGTGTGTTCCCGAAACCCAAAACCCGAAAACGTCGCGTTTCGGGATTCGAGAAAGGCTTTACTTGTTTTTGTGATTGTTGGCAAACCCGAAACCCACAACTTGCTACTTTTGGGTTGCGGCTTTCGAGAATCCCTTTTTACGCTCTCTGTTTTTGCGAACCCGAAACACGTAACCTGCCAGTGTCGGATTTCGGCTTTCAGGATTCCTAATAAAGCTTGCCAATAAACCCCGCAACTTGATCCCGCAATTTCGAGATTCAATCCCAACCGTTGATTTGTCTTGATGCTCCGGATGAGGTTACACTGCATGATTTGAGTAAATATTTGGATTTCAATTTTCTCTGGTATTATTTGGATTGCTTCCATTCTTAATGATCTCTAGTTTGAGCTTCTTTTTATCGTTTCAGTTGGTTCCATAATCTCGGTGGTTATCTTAACATGTTATCTATCACATTTTCCATTTAGATTTGGTCTTCATTTGCATAAGCTGATTCATTTTATTGGTTTTTTGAGATTTCAAAGATCTTGTCATTTGATTCTGACTATTGTGTGTAATGACTGCTTATTCTTATTTGAACTTGTTTGAGTCATTTACATGCTTCAATTTTTCATAATTAAATTCATAAGATATTTCGATAATCTTGGCAAATTCAATTGAACTCCATTGAATCAATAAGATTAAAAGAACATCTTGATGGATTATAATTATTTCATTGAATACTCATTTTTAATCATTTTGATTTATGACTTGATAATGTGTATATCAAATAATGGGACCAAGCATTTAATCCTCAACTTTGAAAGGATTATTCAATTTTACTAAACCTTGATTATTTGATAAAAATTGTCCTCTTGGGAAAATCTATAATTTTATGATGAAGATTTTGCAAGGCCTTGTTATGTATAATTTAATTAAATCTTGAAAAAGTGAAGCATACTTTCAAACCATGAAAAGAGTCAATAATTTTTAATTAAGCAAAGTATTATGCTTTACAAAGAATAATTAGCTTTGCTTGTTTATAAGATCATTATTATTGTTTAAATTATATTCGATATAATTTTGAAAAACCATATTTATAATCTTATTAAACTTCAGTATATCATGTTATTTACAATGTTAAATGCATAGTATTTTGCTAAACCCTAATTTGCTGTGCAGATGAAATTTTAAAAAAATGGAATCTGTAAAAGACACGTTTTTGAACGGAGGATTGCGGACAAACCGTGAGGAATCAGCTCAAACGGTTGCCAACCCACTTCCCAAATGGGCTAATTTTCTCTTGTTAGCGAACAGTTTTGCAAATCTATCAACCATTAGGGAGGAAAACGTTGCCGAATAGGGGTGAACTTTCAGAAATTCGTTCCAAACGTTTTTGCATAGCTGAACGAACCAAACATCTGGGGATTTGATCCTATAATTACCAGTGCTCTTCACTTGTATAAATTCGACCTCTCAATTCAGAGAGGGGAGAGAAAGAGAGTTCTCTGAAGAATGGAAGAATTTTCATTCTTCTCATATCTGCATTCTTCTTGGAATAATTTCTTGTTGACAGGGAAAGAGAGGGAAAAATGCTACTTCTAGACGGATAATGCATGTTGAACAGAATTGCCAAAAGAGATTGGAGATGCTTTGTTGTTGCAAGCTTTGTAATGTATTACAGTCCTTTAATATACATATAGTTTTCTTGAGCCACCTCTTTTGTTATAATTTATCAAATTTCTTTGATGGATTGTGATTTTGCTTCAACTCATTCGTAAACATTGTTTATTATTTGCAATCGGTAATCTGAATAGATATGTAGTTTAGATTTCTCTCAACTCATGATCCATGTAATTGATGTTTTAAATTAATTTATTTACTTAAAAAATTTGATTTATTTTGCAAATAATTCACAGAAATTAATAAATCAATGTTAATTTTTCAATTAACATTCCAATGATAGTGTTAGCTTGTATGCACTTAATTCTTAAGTTATTATTGGTTAAATTTATTTACCTGATTATATCTTGAGCTACTGAATCTAGATCCGGTTTTGAATTTCTATTTAATTGGTGAGAAGGTTTAGTATTTTCAGATCAAGTTATCCTATGCATAAAAAAAACACTCCTTTTAGAATAGATTTAACTTAGATTAGATTATCTTCTTAAATAGGATTAAGTTAACTTTGATTTACCATTTTTATACCTTTGTTTCCCTGAATTGGGAAACAGATCTTATAGATCAAACCATCTACTCTTAGAGTGCCAGCGGGGGCCGAATATCCGTGGGAGATCACCATACCAAACAGGATGGGGATAGAACTTCCCTTGCGTAGGGTCTTTCGAAGCCTTTTAGCTTGGGTTTTCACCCCCTGTTGTTGCCTTGGAACCCTTTCCAGTGTTAACTTTTCAGAATTTACTTCAATCTGATCTAGGATGTTAACTGAGAGAACAACATGTATAGCATATCTACAACATATCAATCATGGACACAATAATGCAAGTACAAAAGAGACACAGAGTTTACTTGGGGAAAACCATAAAAGTGAAAAACCCCAATAAATTCCTCAGAGATAGATAGAGCAATGATAAAATTCAAGTATAAGAGATAGACATCTCCTAGCAGCAGCTTCTCCTCCTCCACAAGTATGCCACTCTCCCGAGAGTGTGAGGGAGAATAGAATGATGAAATATATTGCCTCCCACACTCTATTTATACTTGACTTGACTTGCCTAATAACCTTTACTAGATCGGCCTTAACTTAACCACATAACATAATGCTGACTGTGTCGAAACCCAATAGGGTGGTCTAATAACCCTTCGAACCACATGACTTATACAGGGATGACCCCAACAAGGTGGTCTAATAACTCATCAAGTATAAGTTACGACACTTACAATATAAATGATGACACATCCATATAGAGGAATAATAACATCTCTATAGGAATACAATATACATATATGAAATACATTCCGAAGTTACATATACATCAACACTCCCTCTTAACTAGGAAGGTATTTCTCGACATGGGTCTTCTAGCACAAGTCTTCTTCTCTAGATCATCGTCATTGGATAATCATCATCGAGTCATCGTCATCGTCACTGCTACTACTATCTCAATCAATCTCCAAATCTAATCATCATAGGAAGTTCTATAGAGGCAGTCCTTTTTCATACTGGATGTAGGCCCACCACCTGCAGGTCTTCATCATCACTGGCCATACTATGGAATCCTCAGGACTTATTACGTGCGTCACAAAACCTCGAAAGAGAATCCCAGGATGTTATGGGTACACAACTCTGACCTGTAGGATCTCCCTGGGCGCTATTACATGTGACCCCACCACAAAACCTCAAAAGAGCATCCTAGGATGTTACGAGTACACAACTCCGACCTGTAGGATCTCCCAGTGCACAAATTTCATGTGGTCACCACAAAATCTCACAAGAGCATCCCAAGATGTTACGAGTACACAACTCCGACCTGTAGGATCTCCCAGGGCACAAATTACATGTCATCATGGAAAAACCTTGAAAGAGCATCCCAGGATGTTACGGGTACACAACTCCGACCTGAAGGATCTCCCAGGGCCCAAATTACATGCCATAGGAAAAAACCTCACAAGAGCATCCCAGGATGTTACGGGTACACAACTCCAACCTGAAGGATCTCCCAGGGCACAAATTACATGTCCTCCCAAAGCAATGTCTCAAAAGAGCATCCCAGGATATTATGGGTACACAACTCCAACCTATAAGATCTCCCAGACATGCTCACCTACACAACCTAATCCAAGGCCAAAAAGTATCATCCTGAGACTCACCATACATCATCCTGATGTACACATGATCATCCTGATCATCATCACTGCATCATCCTGATGCATGTCATCTGGAGAAACATCCTGAAGCTCGTCATCGATGATCATCCTGATTATACAATGCATCCACCTGATGCATACACAATATCTTCCTGATACATATCATCATACATGATCTACCTGATCATACAATGTACCCACTTGATACATATACAAATACATGATCCACCTGATCATAACTGATATATATCAACATACATGACCTACCTGATCATACAAGGTATCCACCTGATACAAATACAGATACATGGTCCAAGCATCCAACATGATGCGTATAGACATAAATGATCCAACTGATCATATCCAACATCCAACGTGATGCGTACATACATAAATGATCCAACTGATCATATACAACATGATGCGTACATACATAAATGATCCATCTTATCATATCCAACATCCAACATGATGTGTACATATAGAAATGATCCAACTGATCATAACAAGCATCCAACATGATGCATATACATATACATAGCAGTAACTGGAGCATCTTCCTGATGCTCATCATCCATTATCCTCCTGATCATCATAGCATTGTCCTCTTTAGCTCATCTCATCGTCCACGAAGCATAGCCCAGATGCACATCATCCAGCACTTACACCATCGACATGGGAGAACACATCTACCACCATTCGGGGAAGGCTCCAACCCTTACTTTTTCACCATGGGAGAACACATCTACCACCATGTGAAAAATGGCTTCATCCCTTACATCTACACCATGGGAGAACAAATCTACCACCATGTGAGAATGGCTCAGCAATTACATCAGGACCATGGGAGAACACATCAACCATGTCAGAAAAGCTCATGTCCATCTACATCTTCCAGACTCATCACTTCCCTTTGGAAGGAACCTCAATATGAAGTGCACCAAGCCTCTCTCTAAAGTACTCAAACTGCACTCTGGCCAACGGCTTGGTCAATACAACTGCAACCTGCTCATCTGTTGCAACATACTCTGGTTCGGCTGTACTCGGTGCTATGTAGCACTGCTTCTTGCTAAACTAAGAGATCACAACCAATCCCATACTAAAGCAGCACCCAAAAGTGCTCTTCCTATCTGCAACACTGCCTATCCAATCTGAATCAACATAACCCTGCAGGTTGAACTTTTGATTCGCATCATACTTGAGCCCATAATCAACTGTACCCTTCAGGTACCTCAGAATATGCTTTACAGCAACCATGTGAACACTCCTCGATCTGTCAGGAATTGGCTCAATGTGTTCACCGCAAAGCAAATATCTGGTCTCATGTTCGTCAGGTACATCAAGGACCCAATCATATGACGATACATAGTGATATCAACCGGCCTAGATGAAGCATCACACAGAAGCTTCAGGTTTGATGCCATAGGTGTGGCCATGGCCTTGCATTCCATCATCCCGAACCTCTTCAGGATCTCTACTACATACTTCCCTTGTCCAAGGAAGATTCCATCTACACTCTGCCACACCTCCATACCTAGAAAATAGTGCATCATCCACAAGTTCTTCATCTCGAACTCGGCAGCAAGATTTCGATGTGTGTCGGAAATCAATCTATCTTCACCTATAGTAAATAGGTCATCCATATACAAAATTAGTATCACTGGATTGCCTTCCTCAACCTTGTAGCAAAGGTTGGAATCTGCTCTACTCTTGGTAAATCCCAAGCTGGATAGAAAGTTGTCTATCCTACCATACCAATTTCTGCACATATATGACTCCCTGTCATGTGTCTCAGAACCAAGTGGTTGCTCCACATACACTTCTTCTTCAACTACATCATTCAAGAAAGCTATCTTGAAATCCATCTGGAGTATCTTCTATTTCATCACTGCAGCCATAGCAAGTACGGATCTAATGGAAGTGTATCTGGCTACAGGAGCAAAAGTCTCTATGCTACCACCTACAACATGCTTGATCTTGTAGATCCTCTTGGAAGTCACTATAGACTCCCCTTCAGGTCTTGGGACTACATCCAAAACATCTTCATGATCGACTGGTACTCCTCAATCATGGCATTCTTCCCAGATCCTGGGAATTTCAATATCTTCAATATTTTCAATAGATAACTTTGTTGCTGAACAAATGTTGTAGTCCTTCTTTTGTAGGTGATGGTATATGATCTTTCCTACACAACAAGTTAAATTGCATGATTATAAAACATCTCATAGTTTTAAGAACAAATTCTTACACATAAAGAAATATGTCATACAGTCATGCAATTATCTTAGCCAATGGTTCAATATAACATTTATCCATATCCCATAACTTTCTAGATTCCTTCCAATCTCTACCAGAACATTGTTAAGAGTCTGCACAACTTCCAACATGTCAGCAAATAGGTTTCATTCTAGATAAGTAGCAATGGAATGTTGTACAGTCCCATAGGTCACTTACCCATGTATATTACTGTTCATCAATGCAACTATTCTAATATGTATAATACACAACCTAATTCTAGGAACATGAGTATATACATTATTGAACAGTATTATTTAAACAATAAAATATGCAAGGAATGATAATTGAAATACTTATCTTTGTTTGTTTGTTGGGTTGACTCCCTCTCAGTCTTTGCTTCTTTTCTGCAACTCCATTCTAATATGAGAAGTGGTCAACTCCCTCTGAATATCTCCATCTTTGTAGAAACTACTGAAGTGTGCTCCTTCTTGATCTTTGCTTCCTTGAAGGAACGACTGGAGTGTGCTCTCTCTTGACCTTTGCTTTCTTGCAGGAACAACTGGAGTGTGCTCCCTCTTGATCTCTGCTTCCTTGCAGGAACAACTAGAGTGTGCTCCCTCTTGATCTTTGCTTCCTGGATTACATGTCTTTGAACTTATATGACTATGCATGCTTATTAGTATCATCATTGTATTATCCTCGAGGTCTCATACATAATCACACATTCATTAGTATAATCTTAATACTATCAAAACACAATAATCTTAAACATGTATAGTCATGATCATTTCAAACACAGATAATAAACATTAGTATTCAAGGTTTCAGGCAAGTCTTCTTTTACTAATGCATATTCTTATTTGATCATAGGACTCTTCTGGTTAGTTAAATCATCAATAAAGATAAGAGACATAAAATGCATAAACCCTTGATTACTTACATTTCTAACTTTATGAATAAACATAACCAATCATACCAAGTATACTTATATAAGGGATCCTAACACAAGGTAGGATTCTAACTTGATATAGGAAAAACATACCTAGATTGGTGTGTTAGCTTGTTATGTCTAACATACCCACATAATGTCTTCTTGTTCTCTTCAATGACTTGTGCTAGTAACCTGCATATCTCATAGGTTAACCATTATAGAACCAAGTTATACATACCTCACAAATAGATCTTCTAAGTGATTCATGACAATGGATGAATCTTTGTCCTCATGTCGTCATGATCATATGTTCTTGAACTAGAACATGATTTGTCTTTCTTGGTGTACCTTTCATGTTAGCGGACAACATAAACTTCATACAACACCATAATGAATTAGTACAATCATAAGTGTCAACACCCTAATCAATGAATATCTTCTAGCATGCATTCATAATTTTATTAAGGTTATACGACAACTCTAAATTTAATCAAGATTGTACTAACCGTAATAATATGAAGACAAACATACCATAAACTTAATCATGAACAAATCTTGAAACATACCTGGATAAGTCATACTTGTCAAGATTGCTTGTAATCTTCTTATGTAAGGCCTTAGCCTCATCTCCCTCTAAAACATGAACTTCTTCACTTATGCAGGTGACCAATCCATTCTCTTATAGGATTAACCCAATCCACTTGATTTGCAGGAACTAGATATAGAGCTAGATTAGGGTTTGTCAGGGAAACCCTAAAAATTCAAACTTTGAATTTCAAACTTCTCAATGGATAGAAATATGCGCCTTGATGAGCTAATCAACCTGGTATACTCAGAATTTGAAAACTAAAAAGTTTCACCCCTCAAATTTGCCTTTGAAACTTTCGGAATCACTAGACATGACCCTGAACTAGGGATTGATAAAGCCCACCCTTCTGCCCAATCAAATGGTTGGATCCAAATCTCTAAGCTTCTAGTTTTCTGAGGAGCTTCCAGCCGTGGTCACAGATTTCAAAAATTCCCATTTTTGCAGAAGCCCTAATTTTCCACTTTTCTGATCAAAGTCCCGAACTAGGGTCTAATCAAGCCCGGCCTTCTTCCCAACCAAAAATTCTGATCTTGGTCTCTAAATTTTGATTTTGATGAGTAGCATTCAGCCGTAGTCTCCGATTACAAAAATTCCAACTTTCTCTGAAACCCTAAATTCCAGAAGCCATGAATGAAGGTGCTCAAAAATAATTATGTTTTGACAGAAATATGTACCTGATTATTTCTGGTGTAACTCTAAACTTTTCAATCCACAAGTTTTGAAAAACAAAATTGTGATCGCTTGACCTGTCATCTTTCCAACCCCATAGGTATGACCTCAAATGGATTCTCTGGGAGAGAGTTATACCAAGTGTCACAACGTGACCTGTTTGTGGGATAAAACAAGAGAGCGAACTTGTACGGAGTGCCACATGTCGCTGGTTCAGTTTCAACCTCTGAAAACGTCACCTACGAAAGTACAATCTGTGCACTACATGTCACATTTTACAAAATTTCATTTGGAGCTTCCTAGCCAAAGTTATGACCTTTTGTCCAAGGTCACCTATTTATGACTGGGATCTAGAAGAGGCAGAAACCCTATATTGTACAAATCATAAATCACAAAGTACAATGAATTAGAGATTTTCCTTTGGACACAAGGTACAAGAGGATCTTAGCTTCGTCCTATACGATTTTGCGACCCTGAAACCTCGCCAAAATGTATTTATAGTGAAAGTACTATGATGACTATTTTTTGCTATATCAATCTCTAGCATCGCAAGTGCAACAAGTGTCATACATGCCATACCATGCCTTCTTTCAGGCTAGCTCTCATAACATGTTAACTTTTCAGAATTTACTTCAATATGATCTAGGAGCTTAACTAAGAGAACAACATGTACAACAAATTTTACAGCATATCAATCATGGACACAATAATGCAGGCACACAAGAGACACAGAGTTTACTTGGGGAAAACCATAAAGGTGAAAAACCCCAATAACTTCCTCAGAGATAGATAGAGCAATGATACAACCCAAGCATAAGAGATAGACATCTCCTGGAAGCAGCTTATCCTCCTCCACAAGTGTGCCACTCTCCCGAGAGTGTGAGAGAGAATATAATGATGAAATAGAGTGCCTCCTGCACTCTATTTATACTTGACTTGACTTGCCAAATAGCCTTTACTAGGTCGGCCTTAACTTAACCACATAACATAATGCTGACTGGGCCGACACCCAATAGGGTTGTCTAATAACCCTTTGACCCACATGTCTGACCCCCAATAGGGTGGTCTAATAACCCTTCGACCCACATGAATTATACAGGGCCGACCCCAACAAGGTGGTCTAATAACCCATCAAGTATAAGTTACGACACTTACAATATAAGCGACGACACTTCCATATAGAGGAATAATAGCATCTCTATAGGAATACAATATACTTATATGAAATACATTCTAAAGTTACATATACATCAACATCCAGTACCTTGTACTAACCTACACATCTAAGGCATCAACAAATGGTGCTAGAAGGAGGGCATGATTTGGCACATTGCCCACAATAAGAGTTAACTGTATTTATTATGTTTTCATGGCTCTTTCCCAAATCCCTGCATGGGAGCCTGATATTGCATTGAACCTACCAGGGCCTTTACATGAAATCCCTAAAACGGCAGTTAAGATCTTTCCAAAGTTCGATGGCGAAGGTAATGTTTATGTTACCGAGCATATTAGAAGGTATGAATCTATTTTGCGTTTATTTAATATCATACATGAAGATGTTTCTTGCAGATTATTCCCATTTAACTTCGAAGGTAAGGCTTCTCTTTGGTTTTATTTTTTACCTTTGAATTCAATTTCTAGCTGGTTAGAATTTAAGAATGTTTTTAGAGATTCTTTTCAAGATTATGATATAGTTGAAATTCATCAAAAACTGATTGAAATGCAGGCACATGATGGAGAATCGATTCAAGATTTTAACACACGTTTTCGACAAGTGTATTATAGATTACACGAAAAACATAGACCTTCAGCACAACTCAGTTTTTGTTGGTATGTTAGATCTCTTCCTAAGACTATAGCTATGTTCATCTTATGTGAAGGAATAGCAGATTTCAATAAAGCATGTAAGAAGGTTGAAGAGATTGAAAAAGACTTGAAAATGTATCCTTTCGATCTTGTTTTTCCTTTTGTTTCATATGATGAAGAATCTGTTAATGAAGAATCAAAGGTTTCACAAATTGTTCAATTAAATTCACAAATTAATGATTTGTACAATGAAGTCATGTCTGTTAAAAAGGAAAGAAATATTCAAAATGTTTTACATGATTTGAAAAAAATAGTTTTTGCATCTAAAAATCAATCTTCCATAGATATAAAAAGGAAATCAGTTGCAAATTCTAATCTTCATTTTTCTCTTTCAAATGAATGTGAGTACGATAAGTGTTTCACATCTTCCCTTCATTGTTTGGAATCTCAATCTGAAACTGTTAAAGAAAATATTAATCCCAATACTTCCAACCTATTTAATGAACAATTTGTTCAATCAAGTTTTGAACATTTGCCTTTTTCTCAATTTGATCATAATGACCCAATTAGCAATGAAAATGAAGATTTCAAGAATTATGAAGAGGATTTTTCATCTATTCCTAATGATTTTAAAAGTTCTTCTTTTATAAGTGATATTCATTCTTCTTCATTTAATCAAACGATGGATCTTAGAGTAGAAAGGTTTGAAGATTCTAATTATACTTCAGATTTTTAAGAACATAATGATTCTACTCGTTTTACCAAATCTGAAAATTCTTGTTCTTCGTCCTTCAATTCTGATTGTTATAAACAGAATGAGAACCATAAGTCTTTAGAGGATGAGTTGGCTAAAATTGAGATTGAGTTTCAAAATTTTTGTTCCAAATATGCTTTCTCTATAAATCAAATTTCAAATGGAAAGTTATTTCAATCAGATGCTTTGAAATCAAATCAATCTGATACACTTGAGAAGAATGAATATCTAAATCAAGAAGGCAAAGTTAATCATTCACAAGATTCAAATTCTGTTGTTTTCCCTCTATGCAATAACCATGATATTTTGAAAAAAGAAATATTCTCTACTTTCAATTTTGATGAAATTCTTTTGAATCATGATCTTGATAATTTCCAACCCACTTTTTATGATCCCATTGATTTATGGTTGGAACAATCATTTTTGAACCATTTTTCATGTCATTTTCATTTCTTTGTAAATAAAGGGATTAGTTTAGTTTTTCCAATTTTTGGATCTCCATTTTTAAGATTTTTATTGCTGATGCATGATTTGTTTTTTACTGCACGTTCAAAATTACTTGATTGGCTCCATTGGAAATTCGATTATACTTAGATTTTGTCTACTTTTTAGAGTAGTGTGGTAGTAGGTATAGAATAGATTAGTTTTTTTTCTTTTCTTTAGTAATTAGATTACTTTTGGGTTTTATTCAATAAAATATTTTGTGACGACAAGCCAAGTCCAAGTTAGAAATGACGCTTCTTCACATGCATTGAGGGAAGTATTTCTATCCTCTTTCACATTATATTATTCATGCTCTCGCTTATTATTTTATTGGGTAAACGCATTCATGTTTTAAATTATAATGATCTTGACATGAAATGTTTTGAATTAATTGTTTTCCAAGTTTTAGGAGCAATGATATTTTGAAAGAAGATCAAAATGATTAGAACTAGAGCATCTTAATAACACATGAATTTTGATTTTTCCTAGATACGCATTTGAAAGAGGGGTTTTACATATTTTGTTGTCGTAAATCGCACACAATTTAGTTTAGTATTATTCCATTTTCTTTCTGTACACAATCTTTAATAAAGAAAGGCCTCATTGTTCCTAAACAAATTTATGTGACAAATAACAATGTTGATCATAATTTTTCCACTGAAGGAAAAATAATTCTAAGAGTTTTATTATAATCAATTCAATACATTTTTCATATTATGAATTGATGTAATTACTCTCTTTACAATAACAAATTCCTTCGATTCTACAAACACGACAACAAATCCCACGTTTGTTCACATAAGACAATTTGTGAAGGCCTATTCTTACAAAAAAAAATTACATTTTTTTTAATTTAGTTTTCTCTAAATAAAAGGGCTTCAATTGGTTCAATATCTCATGTGGTGAATAATACTATCAATCAAATCTTTAAAGCAAAAGAATTTGTAATTACATTCAAGGGGTTCTTTTACAAACACTATTGCAATCAATTCAAATAATTAGATACAATTGATGAATTGATACAATCAACTTATTATTTATCACCCGTGTATAATAAAAATTCTTTTTGACTTCAAAACTCTTTAATGCATGATTTTCCACATAATATGTTAGCCATAATTTTAAATCAGTGTTTGCTTTGATTTTGTTTTGATTAGATCACTTTTTCTTTCATTTTCAAATTGTTTGATTAGGTTTGGATTTCTTAGTTTGATAATCATTTGCATTGGGGCGAAAGGTTGAATTGTTAATTATCGAAATATTTATTCCAATTATTTTACAATTCTTTATTTTTTAATCATGTTTTATTTATCAACCTTTTCTTAAATTTGATTGATATGAGATTGTTGATCTTCAATTAATAATATTCTGGGGCAAGTTAGTTATTCAAAGCCTGTATTTTTGAAGTCTTGTACATGAATAAGTCTTTTCAAGGTGATTTTCAAGAAGAGAGTGTCCTTTTTCCTGTGGTGGAAAAATTTCCAAGTTTTACCTTTATACATAAACTTAGCTGCATTGATTATTTTTCTCCTTTTATTTATCACAAATCAATATGCAAAGCGATCTTTAATTAGATTCTGCATTTTGTTTTAATTGGATCCTTCTTTAGGAGCAAATGAGTGGGGCTTGCATTGCTATCATCTAAAAAACCTCTTAATGCCATCCCGCTCTCTTAAGGAGTATAGTGGCTTCCCCATCCATTAAGTAATCTCTTATGATATTAACTTTAAACATAGCCCAATCCTCTTCTTTAACATCTCTAGGAGTGAGTTGGGAAAAAGGAGGTTTTATTACAATCCATCCTTTTCATGATCATGCCTTCTTATGGAATGAGTTTATCAATATCTAGTCACCAAGCCAAGATACTGGCTTGTAGCCAGAAAAATGGTTGCAAGATGGGGGGTCTCATCATGAGCCAGCCCGCTCATTATCTATAAATTGGTGTGAATGACACTGTCACAATATGATCACCAAGTCAAGATAGTGGTTTCCATCTTCTTTCCAAGGATGCAAATCTTTAACAAGGATCGACAAGATCTGCATATTTATCTAATGGATGGGATAAAAGAATATTATTGGGTTAAAAGGTAAACCTATCGACGCTATAGACGCCTGCTGGCAGCAGTGCCATGCTTGTGGTATTAGAGGCAAAACATTAAGATAACATCTGCTTGTCATCACAAATTGTTCATTTAGAGCGTGTTTGAATGAAAAACATTTTTTGTTAATTAGTATTTATCTTGCATTCCAAATGATAGTTAGAGGGGTATCATTTAAAATCAATTGTAGCTGGGTAGATCTTTAAAAGGTTGACTCGTTAATGTGGTACACTTGTTTTAGGGAAATATTTCTTCTTGTTAAAAGCCTCATCTTTCATTTCCTTATACACGTAAACTGCTATCTTTATCAGGTAGAGATAACTGCTTCGTCCCAGCCAGTCGCCATTTGTTTTGGCCACAACAGATCCCATGCTTAGATGAAGCACGAGAGCCCCATTTAATAAACACAAAGGTATTTGGGTGAGCTAGCTTGTAAGTATGAGATTTTGGTTTTCTCTCACCCATACTTTTGGTCTGTGTGTTTGCTATTCGTTTGACTTTGTCTAAGTGTTTTGGTTTGTAGAAATCTTTAAATTCTGAGGATTTTTCCATTTTCTTTCACCAACCCGAAACCCAACTCTTAGTCACCCCGAAACGCGAAACCCCAGTTACGGGTTGCGGGAATCAATTTTTCCACTTTTCGATTTTTATCAACTCGAAACCTGAAAACCGATAGGTGCGGGTTGTGGGTTTTCTTTTTAATAATTTTGGGAAACCCCATCTTGAAACCCAAAACCCGAAATCCACCATTTCGGCTTTCGAATTTTGGAAATTCATTTTATTTTTATTGCGTGTGTGTGTTCCCGAAACCCGAAACCCGAAAAAGTCGCGTTTCAGGATTCGAGAAAAGATTTATTTGTTTTTGCAATTGTTTGCAAAGCCAAAACTCGCAACCTGCTAGTTTCGGGTTGCAGCTTTTGGGAATCCCTTTTTCCACACTCTGTTTTTGGGAACCTGAAACACATAACCTACCAGTGTCAGATTTTGGCTTTCAAGATTCCTAATAAAGCTTGCAAATAAACCCGACAACTTGATCCCGCAATCTTGAGATTCAATCCCAACCGTTGATTTGCCTTGATCCTCTGGATGAGGTTACGCTACATGATTTGAATAAATATTTGGATTTCCATTTTCTCTGGTATTATTTGGATTGTTTCCATTCTTAATGTTCTCTAGTTTGAGCTGTTTTTTATCGTTTCAATTGGTTCCATAATCTCAGTGGTTAGCTTAACATGTTATCTTTCACATTTTCCATCTAGATTTGGTCTTCATTTGCATAAGCTGATTCATTTTATTGGTTTTTTGAGATTTCAAATATCTTGTCATTTGATTCTAACTATTGTGTGTAATGACTACTTATTCTTATTTGAACTTATTTGAGTCATTTACATGGTTCAATTTTTCCTAATTAAATTCATATGATATTTCGATAATCTTGGCAAATTCAATTGAACTCCATTGAATCAATAAGATTAAAAGAACATCTTGACGGATTATAATTATTTGATTGAATACTCATTTTTAATCATTTTGATTTATGACTTGAAAATGTGTATATCAAATAATGGGACCATCCATTTAATTCTCAACTTTGAAAGGATTATTGAATTTTACTAAGCCTTGATTATTTGATAAAAATTGTCCTCTTGGGAAAATCTATAATTTTATGAAGAAGATTTTGCAAGGCCTTGTTATGTATAATTTAATTAAATCCTGAAAAAATGAAGCATACTTTCAAACCACGAAAAGAGTCAATAATTTTTAATTAAGCAAAGTATTATGCTTTACAAAGAATAATTAGCTTTGCTTGTTTATAAGATCATTATTATTGTTTAAATTATATTCGGTATACTTTTGAAAAACCATATTGATAATCTTATTTGACTTTAGTATATCATGTTATTTACAATGTTAAATGCATAGTATTTTGCTAAACCCTAATTTGCCGTGGAGATGAAATTTAAAAAAGACGAAATCTGTAAAAGACACGTTTTTGCATGGAGGATTTCGGGCAAAACATGAGGAATCAGCTCAAACAACTGAAAACCCACATCCCAAATGGGTCGATTTACCCCTTTCAGAGAACAGTTTTGCAAATTTGTCAACCAGTTGGGATAAAACCGTTGTTGAACAGGGGTGAACTTTCAGAAATTCGTTTCACACGTTTTTGCATAGCTGAACGAACCAGACATTTGGGTATTGATCCTATCATTACTAGTGCTCTTCACTAATATAAATTCGGGCTCTCAAGTTAGAGAGGGGAGAGGAAGAGAGTTCTCTAAAAAGTGGAAGAATTTTCATTATTCTCATATCTACATTCTTCTTGCAATAATTTCTTGTTGACAGGGAAGAAGAAGGAGAAACGCTACTTCCAGATGGATGATGCATGTTGGACAGAATTTCCAAAAGAGATTGGAGATGCTTTGTTGTTGCAGGCTTTGTAATGTATTACAGTCCTTTAATATACAGATAGTTTTTTCCATCCACCTCTTTTGTTATAATTTATCAAATTTCTTTGATGGATTGTGCTTTTGCTTCAACTCATTTGTAAACACTGTTTATTATTTGCAATCGATAACCTGCATATATATATAGTTCAGATTTCTCTCAACTCATGATCCATGTAATTGATGTTTTAAATGAATTTATTTACTTAAAGCATTTGATTTATTTTGCAAATAATTCACAGAAATTAATAAATAAATGTTAATTTTTCAATTAACATTCCAATGATAGTGTTAGCTTGTATGCACTTAATTCTTCAGTTATTATTGGTTAAATTTCTTTAGCTGATTATATCTTGAGCTACTGAATCTAGATCAAGTTTTGCATTTATGTTTAATTGGTGAGAAGGTTTAGTATTTTCAGATCAAGTTATCCTATGCATAAAAAAACACTCCTTTTAGAATAGATTTAACATAGATTAGATTATCTTCTTAAATAGGATTAATTTAACTTTGATTTATCATTTTTATACCTTTGTTTCCCTGAATTTGGAAACTGATCTTATAGATCAAGCCACCTACTCTTAGAGTGCCAGTGGAGGCTGAATATCCATGGGAGATCACCATACAAAATAGGATGGGGATAGAACTGCCCTTGCGTAGGGTCTTTCGAAGCCTTTCAGCTTGGGTTTTCACCCCCTATTGTTTCCTTGGAACCCTTTCAGCACCTTGCACTCCTGCACATCCGAGGCATCAACAGGACCCTATCCCAAATTCTACTTCCGAAAGCTAGAAATCTCACCTTTGTCTATTTTTAGGGTTTTCCCTAACTTCTTCAATTTTCACCCACTCGCCTCCAAATTGTGCCACCATGTTTACTCCCTATTTCTGCTTCTTTGTCCCTCTTTGACAAATTTTCTCATTCTTTCACCTGGCTTCTCAAATCCCCATTTTTTGCTTCCCTAGCCATCAGAAAGTGTCCAAAACCTAGTCCAACCCCAATTACCCATCCGATTTTTTCCCAAATCCAAATTTCCCTTTACTAAATAAGCTTTTGTTTGTGTTTTTCTATCTGTACCCTCCGCCCCCCCAAAAAAAAACTCCTGGTCATGGTTGTCACCTGCGTAGGAGAAAAACTCATGGAGGAAGCACTTGCAGCCATCCAAACCAAAATCCAAGATCTTGATGAAAAATTTCTCAGCCTCCATCTTCAACATTCAGCCATGAACAATAACCGACAGCAAGAATCAGAATCTGCCGCCAATGGGTTCTCTTCTTCCAGCAATTTCTGTGGTCCGAAGCTTGAATTTCCTCGCTTCAATGGTACTGATCCAACTGGATGGATCTATCGTGCAGAACAGTATTTTAGTCTACATAATACTTTTGATGTCCAAAAAGCTCCACTTGCAACCTTTCATTTGGAACAGGAAGCCCTTCAATGGTACCGTTGGTACATCAAGGCCCATGATGAGCCAAAAGGGACAAATTTTTTCCAACTCCTTTTGCAACGATTTGGTTCTAGTGCTTTTGATAACTTCACCGGAGCACTCACTAAACTTCATCAGATTGGAACCATGAGAGAGTATCAGACAGAATTTGAGAAACTAGCCAATCACACAGAAGGATTGTATGCTGAATTCTACAGGAGCTATTTTATCAATGGTCTTAAGGATGAAATCCAGCGAGAGGTTAAAATTTTTTGTCCCAACACAATGATGGAAGTATTAGGGTTGGCTAAGTTGGCAGAAGACAAGATTGCATCCCAACAATGCTCCAAAACAACTTTTGTTCCCTTCCGAAATATGGGTTCTCAACGACCTCCCATCCCGCCAACTCCTCAACCAACTCCTATCAAGCATTTGTATGAAACAGAGATGCAAGCAAGCAAAGAAAAAGAGCTTTGTTATAATTGTGATGAGAAATTCACTCAGGGACATAAATGTGTTCAACAAAATCTCTATCTTTTGGATATGGATTCTCCGCCTGCCTCTAAAATTGGTGAAGAAGATCTAGATACAATGGATGATCAGGTCGACATTCAGGAGCCGCCTATTGACCCCCCATATTAGGATGAACAATTACAGATATCTCTCGATGCTTTCTCTGGCGTCACCACCCCCCAAACAATGCGGGTCAGGGGTTACCTCAAGAAGCTTCCTCTTACAATACTCATTGATTCTGGTAGCACTCATAACTTCATTGACCCTCGGATCGCCCAACAGGCTGATTGTTTTTTCCATCCTTGCTCCAACTTTGAAGTCATGGTTTCCAATGGGGGCACCTTACCTTGCAAGTGGAAGTGTCACAATGTGCGTATATCTCTGGAATATTATAACCCACGCTCTGACATGTTTTCCTTGTTCCTAAACGAATCTGATGTGGTTTTGGGAGTTCAATGGTTACGCACACTTGGCCCCATCTTATGGGATTTTGCTGAAATTTGGATGCAGTTTTCAGTCAATGGGAAACAACACAAATTTAAGGGCTTACAAAAAAGGTCTCTCTGCATCATCAGTTCACATCAGCTGGAATATATCCTTAAGAAGAATTCATATGGTGTCATCGCTCAAATCCAGTCCATTCAAATGCACCTGTCAACGGTCTCCTCTACTTCCTCGGAGAGATATGCAGGTGTCTTTGCTGAACCAGTGGACTTGTCGCCTTTAAGAGACCTTTCCAGTAATAATTTAGCCGCATCTACCTCTCAACAGGACATGATGGCTATTTTGCATGTCGTACAGAAGTGGAAGCTATACCTATTAGGGAATTATTTATGCATCAAGAGTGATCTGCAGAGTCTGGAAAATTTCCTAGAACAATGGGTTATCCAATTCATGGGTTATGCCTATGTGATCACTTACAAGAACGGTAAGGACAATATGGTGGAAGATGCTCCTTCTCGCAGATTTGATGACCCATTTTCTCTTACATCTATTTATCTGCTTGTTCCAAATTTGTTGCACTCTATTCAACGGGGCTATCTCTTCTATGAACTCCATGCTTCTTCATCAATAGGGCACTATGGGTTCCTCAAAATGTATGACCGGGAACAATGTAACTTCTTTTAGTAGGGACTGAAAGCGATAATCCAACAGATGGTGGTTGACTGTGATACTTTCCAGTTCAACAAAGGTGAAACAACACTCCTTTCAGGACTACTTGAACCCTTTCCCATCCCTACATAGATTTGGACAACTATTTCTATGGATTTCCTAGAAGCACTCCACTGGTACAATACCACATCGAAAAGGACACCATATGAAGCAATCTATGGACATGCACCACCAGTTCTTCTTCCATACACCCTCATCAGCTCCCTAGTTCAGGAAATTGACTCGATTATTTGAAACCATGATCAAATTCTTCTCATTCTGCAACATTATCTTCACATGGCAAGAATTCGACTGAAACAATAAGCTGATCAGCACCGTTCTAAGCGCATTTTTCACGTAGCTGATATGGTTCTTCTTTGTCTACAGCCTTCCAATCAACCCTTCCTAAAAATAAAAAGGCATCAGTGGCCAGGAATGCAACCTGAGGATGCTACAGGGGAACCACTCCTTTAGATTCTGCATCAATTTCCACATCTAAAGATTTGAGGACAAAGCTTTTTATTAGGGAGAGGGGATGTTAGGAACCCATGCCAACCCTTCTATTTACTTTGTTAGTATATTGTTGTTGGATGCATATGCTTTGTAAGTCGTCCCATAGTATTTGTTGATCCATAGTTTGTCTTATTGTTGTTGGACGCATATGCTTTGGAAGTCGTACTGTAGTAATTGTTGATCCATAGTTTGTATTGGCCCATGGTTTGTATTTACACATGGTATTGATCCATGGTATTTGCACCTAGACTTAGTATATAATTTTGTGTTGAGACCAATGAAGGTACCATGAAGTTATTTGTATTGAGCTTGCTTAAAGGAGGTTGCCCCCTCGAAGTGGCCCGCGATCAATAAAAGCGATTCTGAGTTCTATTATTTATGCTATCTCACATATTCTCACTTATTAATTGTTGCAGGTTCTTCACAAAGAACCTGGGTCTACTTTGGAAACCTCTAGATCATAATCTTAATCCAACAAATTCCGTTTCCATGCTAAGAATACGTGATTAATTGAAGTTGTGATGTGTGAAGTAGAAGAAGTTGAGCTAGGCGTCGACTTTTGGTATCCAGACAAGAAAGAAATATGGGCTTGGTGTGACAAGACAGAGAGAGACTTTGCAAGGAAAGAAAACAGACACCCACATCTCTCTAACATCCAGTGGTTGAATAAGTATCTGCGGAAAGACATTCAAGAAGTTTTATGGGTGTCTTTTGGATGCAAGCTACACGAGTGTTTGTCAAGGCTTGTGGAGCATAGAAATTGTATCCTGCGAAGCGCACTGACCGAGTGGACACCGGAGCTTATTGAACAGCTCAAAGTACTAGATAGTCCATTCGTATGAGCAGTCGATTTCTAGGTAGACAGTACATTAAAAAGTTTTGTGACGTAGTTCACTGTGGACATGCTAAAGTCCTACAGTGCAATCGAAAGAGAGTTTTTCAAAGGATTCAGAGGTAAGTATATGAACAACCTCAGTCTATACATTAAAATGCTTTTAGCTGAGAAAGGCATGTTTAGAATGCAGTAAAATTTCTGCATCTGTAATGGTCAATAGCATTTTTAGTGAGTCTCACGAAGAGACACATAATCTAAGAAGTGGGAAAATGTATAAATATACACCTAAGAATACTGCTAGTGGACCTCGACTTCGCATAGACATTGATTTGGAAGACAAACCTGATAGCTAGCCACACCTCTATCCTCCACCTATCATCCTATTACTCCACAGAATCCACTGGGTGGGAACACTGTGCTTGCCATTGCACAAACTCAGCCAGTCCAAAACCCGCCTATTGTGAATATCCCTAGCACTTAGACCATTTCGTTTATCTTTTCTGCTCAGAAACCTGCACAGAACCCTCCACCACCTAGAAGAAGCATGACCGAAGATATTAAGCTACCAATATTTAAAGGAACGGGTCTGGAAGACGCTGATCAACACTGGTTCCTATGTGAAGCCGTGTGAAGTGTTAAACAAGTACAAGACGATGCTGTCAAGCAAGCGTAGCTCGTCACCACATTTCAAGATCGAGCCTTGCATTGGTTCATGAAATATTCATAGGGGAACCAAAGAACCCTGGAAAAAATCAAGGGTACACTCATAGAAGAATTTAAGAAGCCGAAGTCAGAGTCACAGTGTATCACAAAGTTGAAAGAAATCAAACAGAATCCTAATGAGACAGTCTGGGAGTTTGATGAGAAATTTAAGACACTGTTGGACCAAGTAAGCTTTCTTATAGCACCGCAGCAGCATAAGGACTAGTTTATAGCTGCGTTGTTGCCCCATATCAGACAGTTGTTGATGCAATAGAAAGTGGTTTCACAACTAGAAGCTTTGGGGATTGCGATGAAGCTGGAAGATTTACCTATTGGAGAAACTAGCGCTGGGATGTCACAGATTCAGAACCAGTTAGCTACCCTGACACTACAATTACAAGATATCAAGCAAGGAAAGCAATAGAGAAAGGAAGCCTGGTGTACAAGTTGTAAGGGAGAAGGACACACTAAGGATCATTGTCCTTTATTTCAAGACTTTTTTAACATGGGTGCACCAAACCCATTAAATCCGCACCTAGGGCCATGGTGTGAAATTTGCAAAACCAGAGGGGATCGGCCGGAAGACTTCCATATGATATAGAAATATGTAAGAACACCTAAAAGCCTCTATTGTAATTTCTATAAGTCGGTTGGGCATGATCAGTACAACCGCCACACATATGAGCTCATGCTAGAAAGAAAGAAAGATATTGATCATATGTATGGAGGAATGTACAGAGTCCAAGGAGAGACCCCGCAGAAACAAGAAAATGCACCGCAGGATCAGGGAGCATATAGAGGCCCTGGAGGATACCGCAGGAGAGGAAGGAATAATGGCCCGATGCAAGGACGAGGTCAAGGTCAAGTAATCTGCTATAATTGTGGCCAAGCAGGCCATGTGTCTAGAGACTGTACCAACCCATGCACTACATATAGCTATTGTAGCTCATTCGATCATGTTATTGAAGATTGCCCAGTGCTAGAGGTAGAAATGCAGAAAAGAAAACGGTCGGAGGCACCGAACCCAACTATCCAGTTGATTGTAGCAGAAAGGAGACCTGCGGATCAAAGTATTAACATGGTAACATGGAGTGGTGTTGCGACAGGGAGAGACAGAGGAGCATGAGCCTCGACTTCTAGAGATTTTAACACTAAGAAGACTCCTCTTGAAACAATATGGGTAAGGAAAGCTACTGGGAAAGCACCTGATTTTGACTTAAAGAGAAACAAGGAAACCTTTGAAGAAGCGTGAGACATCTTCAAAGAGTCAGCACCAAGGTCACCGAGAATCCCATTGCTTAGTGAGATACTGCATATGGAATATATGCCAACTGCTTATGATAGAACAGGCACCGTAGTAGAGACATGCACCTCTGTTGAGCAGTTCCTCAGGAGCTGAATGAAGTTGCTGAAAAGTCCAAATGCTATAGTAGAGTTGCAGAAGCTAGTAGATCAGTATGAGCCATGCAACGAAGGTGAAACTATTGATAACGCAGATCATCACATCAAGAAACACAAGAGCACTTGTAGAGAAATGAGACTCAACCCATAGATAGGAGATTATAAATTGGATGAGGTCATTCTTGATCTAGGATCAGAAGTAAATGTCCTAACCAAACAAACATGGCAGCAGATGGGGCGACCAAAGCTGTTATGGTCACCTATCCAGTTGAGAATGGACAATCAGGAGAAGGTTATACCATTTGGACAATTAGCCAACGTGGCTGTTGACATTGATGGAGTACAGAGTTACGCAGACTTCGAGGTTATTGAGATCATGGATGATAGTCTTCATTTTCCTGCGCTGTTAGGAATCGAATGGGCTATCGATAACCTTGCCATTATAAATTTGAAGACGGAGAAGATGATTTTCAAAGGAAAGCATCTCAACGTCATCGCAGCACTGGACTCTACGGATGGAGATAGATACAGTAAGCCGATTCAAAAGGAATCTGGAGCTCAAGACTTAGACCAGATGTACAAGATGACTGCGAACTAAGAAGATTACATTAATCCTACTGTGGATGGTACACTCAGTTGGAGATGTGATATCTCTTGCATCTCAGAATCGGGCACAGGATTGGAGAATTGGGAAAACCGAATGCATGAAGTATCTACCAGGAGATGCGTGCCAGTTACAAAGTCACTACGCTGGATTGGAAAGGAGGTAAGCCCAATCCCCACATATGATGGTTTATCTAACGTCTATTCCTTTATCAGAGATTATACTGCAGCAATTGCAGATCAACATCGTCTACAAGCATTAGATGTGGCACTGTGCGAGAGACCCGCCAGATGGTGGGTTGTGCATCAACAGACATTGACTACATGGGATCAACATAGAATTAAGATGCAGATCAAGTTTGCTGACAAAGTTACATTACCCTTTGAGAAATACAATGGACAAACAGATCCAAGGGAGAACATTGAAGTCTGTTCGCATACATGGAAGGAAAGACCACACACAGAATGGGTGCATCTATTTGTGCACACACTGGAGGAATACATTCCAAAGAAGTAGTATTTCCATGGATTGGGACATGCTGACTGTGAACTTCCAGAAGAGCTTCACTTTTGAGGATGAGAGTCCTACCATAAACGATGCGATGCAGATTATTAAAGAAAGAATATTCAGACCAAAATGTCCACACAGAAATATGACCTTAGAGGAATTCTTTGGAGCTGACAGCATACCTACAAGTTTACAGCAGGAATGGACTAAACAAGGGGAACATGCCATGGAATGTTATAACCTAGTTGAGGAAGCCGAAGAAAAGGAATACAGTGATGAGGAGGACCAACGCAATATTAAGATACCTGAGTAAGAAGGTGCATGCGAGGTAGAGGGACCTCTACTGGAAATTCCAAACATGAGTGGACCTGTGAAAACAAAGAAAGTAAACATTGGCACCAGCGAAGAGCCAAAGTTCGCTTCTATTGGGGACTACTGGGTTGATCAGACTGTCGCAGAGATTGCAGATATATTACATGAATATCAGGATTTATTTCCAACAAAATTTACGGAGATGAAGGGCATTTCGGGGGACTTAGGAGTTCCGAAAATACCTCTTAAGCCAGGTGCGAAGCCCGTTAAGAAAAGTCCATATTGCTTGAACCGCGATACAAGGAAAGAGTGAGAGTAGAGATGGATAAGATGGTCAATGCATGGATCATCGAGCCGATTGAAGAATCTGAGTGGATAATCCCTATGGTTGTCAAAGATAAGAAGACAAAAGGTGAGATCAGGATTTGTCTGGATATCCGAAAGTTGAACGATTATTCAATGCATGACCCATTTCCTACTCCCTTCATGGATGAAGTGCTTGATAATGTTGGAGGAAATGAGACTTATTCCTTTACTGATGGTTTCTCGGGATATCACAGGATACGATTTGATCCCGCGGATAGACACAAAACTACTTTCTCTACAGAAAGGGGGTCGTTCCAGTACATAGTAATGCCGTTTGGTGTGAAGAACGAACCTACCATCTTTTCCAAAGTAGTTGTCACAACATTGAAATATTTTATGCATAAGTTTTTAGAGCTTATTTTGATGACTGAATTGTGTTCGGACTACTGAAGAACCATGGTACAAACCTTAGACTCATGCTAGAAAAGTGTAGACAACACCAAATATCCTTAAACTTGAAGAAGTGTGTTTTTTGTGTTCCATATGGGATTCTATTAGGAGACATTGTCTATAAAAAGGGCTTGATGGTTGATCCTGCGAAGATCGCAGTCATTGTAAACTTGCCCACACTGAATTTAGTAAAGTAGTTGCACACTACATTGGGGCATATAGGTTATTATAGGAAGTTTATAAAGGGTTATGTGCAGATAACCGCAGCAATGGAGAAGTTGCTAAAGAAAGATGTGTCATTTATCTGCAACGCAAAATGCGAACAAGGTTTTGATACATTAAAGGAGAAAATGGTAACAGCACCAATCCTAGTTTTTCCAGACTAGGAGAAGTCGTTTCATGTCCATGTCGATGCTTCATGTATAGCATTGGGAGTTGTCTTAGCTCAACCAGGAGTGGGAGGTATTGACCATCCCATTGCATTTTTTAGCAGGAATCTCTCATCGACAGAAAAGAATTATACCACTACTGAGTGAGAAGGCCTTGCTATGTTCTACGCATTGCAGAGGTTCTACCAATATCTGCTTCGTGCACACTTCTTTATGTTCACTAACCATTATGCTTTGAAATACCTGGTCAATAAGCCAGTGTTAGGGGGGTGTATTTGAAAATGGTTATTACTTTTTCAAGAGTATGACTTTGAAATAGTGGTTAAGCCAGGTAGATTGAACTTAGGAACTGACCACTTGTCAAGAATCGAATAAGGAGAAGAGCCTACAAACCTTGAAGACAATTTTCCTGATGCGTAGTTGTTTTCTATCCAGATAGATGATGATTACTATAAAGACATTATAGACTTTTTGACTACTGGGTTAGCACCCATAGAGTTCACTATGCAGCAGAAGAAGCAACTAGTAGTGTGAGTAGCAGACTTCACCATAATCGCAGGTCAGTTATACAAATTGGGACTGGATGAAGTACTGCGCAGGTGTGTATTAGAGCACGAGAATCCATTCATATTGGCTGATGCACATTTAGGAGCAGTAGGAGACCACTACGCAAGAAGGGCCACTGCAAAAAGTATATTACGAGCAGGGCTATGGTGACCGACAATTCACAAAGATTCAAAGGAACATTGCCAGAGCTACGATGTCGGTGAGAGGATAGGAAAACCATCGTGAAGAGATGAGATGACATTGAATTCACAATTGACATTACAGGCCTTTGATAAACGAGCAATTGATTTTGTGGGACCTATAAACCCACCAGGGAAAAGAACTGGTGCAAGGTACATTATTACTGCAACCGATTACCTCACCAGATGGGTAGAAGCGAAGCCAGTGAAGGACTGTAGTGTAGGTACTACTGCGCAGTTCATCTTTGAAGATATCCTGATGAGGTTTGGATTCCCAAAGATTTTTATGAGTCATCAAGGAACTCACTTCCTGAACTGAACCATTGGGGCATTGACAGAGGAATTTCACATTCACCATTAGCGAAGTACGCCATATCATCCACAAGTGAATGGAACTATGGAAGCATTAAATAAAGTACTGGAAAATGCCCTCACTAAGGTCTGTAATGTGAATAGGGAAGATTGGGACCTGCACATTCTAGTTGTGTTATGGGCATACAGGACCACATGCAAGAAGTTGTTTGGCCATACACCGTTTAGGCTAGCCTATGGATAGGAAGCTATAATGCTAATGGACTACATTGTTCCTAGCTTGAGAATAGCTATGTTTACAGGCATGGAAGATACAGAGGCACTAGAAGAGAGGATTCTACATTTGGTTGTTTTGGAGGAGGATCGCTTCATTGCAGGATTCCACCAACAGGTGCGGAAGGAAAGGGAAAAAGCATGGCATGATCACCACATCAAAAACAAGAGCTTTCAAGTAGGTGATCTAGTCCTCCTGTATGATAGCAAGGTCATGAAGTTTCTTGGAAAGTTTAAAATGCATTGGCTTGGTCCATATACTATTGTGCATGTTACTAATGGTGGTGCAGTTTAGTTAGCCACATTAGTAGGAGATAACTTGCCCAGATTAATCAATGGAAGTAGACTACAACCGTATCGGGATAGTCCTGCTTCGCAGAACCTATGATGATCAGAAAGAAAGAAATTTCTAAGTGCCAAGTATAGTTGAAAATGGGCACTGGAAATGGGAAAGAGTCTATACACAATGTATAATGAGGAATATGTATATACCGCGTAGCACTGTTAAAATGTGCTGCTACTGCGAAAAAAAAAACAAAAGAAAAGAGGAACCACACAGTTGCAAAGTCCAAAAGGCAATTGCGAAGATAAAGTTGAACGAGGGAAGATACTCAACCAAAAGCATGAGATCAAGAACCACGAAGTAACTGCACAGGAGCAATGATGAACTGTCATGTAGTTCGATGCAACAATCAAGAAAAATAGTCGTTACAATGTTAGTTGAAAATATAGCCATTATATAGCTATTGCTAGTGATCGCTTGGGAATTTAACGCACAGATAGTCATTTTGAACGAGTTTATGAAGGAAAGGACCAAAGAATCCGCCAAATTTGGCCAACATATACCACCATTAATGCTCATCTAGCCATTGAGGGGCGCAGAGGGGGTCAGCTACACCTATAAATAATTCTGCATCCAGACTCACGGGCATTACCAAACACTTCGAATTTTCTTGCGAGCGCTTCTATATGAGTTATTTTCAGCAAGCTATTTGAAACCCTGTGAGTTTTAGCTAGAGGATGTCTGAGATATCTTCAATTGAAGAAGAATTCACGGTTCAGGAGACTGTGAGGATATTCAAACACGGAGGGATCGAAGGGTTAATGAGAACCCCAACCAAGAAGGTTGTCTTAGAACTAGGTCAAGCGTCAAGATGATCACCAAGGCACGGTCCAATCATGCAAGACAAAGGAAAAACTCCAGTTGCACCAAGAACGAAGGTACCAAAGACGGCTTCGACAGTGCAAAAGCTGCCCATAGCTGACAAGGAAATACCTTTCACAATGACCCCAGACTATATCTCACCACGTGGGTGGGATGCACCAGTCTTCAGGTTAGCAAAGAATGCAAAATATGACATCCCAGTATCACCCATATCAAAGCACGTCAATGTTGATAAAAATTTGTTGGGTAAAATTCGAGAATGTAAGTGGGAAGATTATGATCTGCTACAAATACAGAAGGAGGATCCCAATGAACCGAGGTTCCCATAGTTCCAACCTGACCAGTACATGTGCTGGAAGAAGAATTTCCAGGGCGAGTTGATGTTGGTCGCAGAAAGCTGGTTATCTGGAGTAGTCCAGTCGAGACTCCTCAAACTGCTCAGTCTCCCTCACTTTGACAGATCACTGGAGTTAAACATGGTGGTGCCCACAATGATGGCACGCATTCACGAGGGATATTTGTGGCCTGAATGCAATGTCGACCTAACTATTGATATCATCCACCGCATAATTGGGATGAGTAAAAGGGGTAAAGGCTCGAAGAAGTTTTTCTAGGGGGAAAGCAAGGATAAAGAAGTCGTGGAAAAGATGAAGAAAAATCTCATTGTCGTCAAAGGGAAGAGGGGCTTTCAAATGGATGACATAGACGATAAAGAGACTAAGTTCATCACACAGCTGCTAGTTGGAAAGATTTTAAGAAAATGCAGGCCCCTTGAGGTACCTGCAGGCGCAGTACTGCTTGGTGCCATGGTCGGGGAGGGAGAGCAGTTCAAGTGGTGTCAGTACCTACTGAACGAGTTCCTGGAGGAGCTAAATGACACGTAGGTCAATGGTGGAAAATTACATTATACATGGCTGATAGTGTTGATCACTTTTGTCGGGTGGAAGGAACTAAAGAATTACGTTGGCATGATAACTAATACCAATGATTGCAGGGGGGCCCATTTCTCTAACCTTTGGGAAAATCTGAACACACAAAGGCAACATGCGACAGCTGAGGTTTTCAACCAATATTATAGCCAGCTGCACAATGCAATCACATTCACCCCTCGGATAACAAAACAGGTAACGAGAAGGTATATTCGCATTGCTGAATTTTATGTTGACATGTGTAGTATTAATATTTCATCGAAGGCACAAAAGCGGAACCTGGAATGGTTCCCAGGAAACTACCATATGTACGAACATGATATTGACACTATCATGAAGGAATGGCCTGCTAAGTTTCGAGTAGAAGTTGTAGAAGTCCCAAGCGACTCTGGCGAGGATGAACCTATTCCATGTCCTATCACGCAAGAAAAGGAGACTGCGAAAAGAAAGGAGGTTGCAAGCCCTGCACAGAAAAAAAAAACCGCGGAAAAAGAAAAAAGTGGATAAAATCTAGTCAGACGCAGTACTCCATGATGAGGACTATGATAAAATTGCAGCAAAGGTCACAAAGTCGATGGAAGATCTGCTGACCAGAAATGAGAAAAAGGACAAGGTGATTCAGGAAAGTCTGTAGAAGAATCTGATCACGCTGTAGGGGATCTCAGAGAAAATTGAAGAAGTACATAGGAGATTACCCCTTCTGTGGGACTCAGAGTCTGAAGGAAAGTCGGGAGGAACTTCACAGCAGAGGACACCACAGCTAACCATCACCATGCCTACGAAGTCTCGTATTGTCCATCTGGATCCATTGACTACGAGCCTACCAATGCAAGAATAGCTAGTGTTAGACATGAAGGATGTCAAGTGTGTGGAGCTCCATCTGGAAAAGATACCATTGCCTGGGTTACACTACTTGCATCTGCAGGTTGTTGAAGAAACGCATGAAAGAACTACTGATGCACTGAAAGGACAAGCTAATCTACAAGCAGCGAATCGACAGTTGGAAGATGCTAGTGCACAGAGAGCTATGGAATTGCAGGATGAATATGATCATCGACAAAGACTGGAATCCACGATCACTGCGGTCACAGATGATATAGAATAATTTGAGGTACAAGCATACCCCGGAGACATAATCGTTAAGATTGGTGAACTATTCAACAACCTTAAGACAAAGATGGAAGACATGGAGATCAGCCACAAAGCTAAGGTTTTCGCCTTGGAGGCACAGATCAACCCACATACTCCACCAGATCAGCAGCAGCTAAGAGCAAAAGAGTTGAAGGCTACAGCAGAAAGTATTGCTTCCGAAGTGGCTAAGTGCCAGAGTTTGTTACATGCGGCGGCAAAGGAATTCACTCCCTTGAAGAGGACCCAGGATTGCTACAAGTAAAGAATGTTGTGAAAGATAAGAAAGCAGCACTGGAACAGCTAGACACAGAAGTGAAATCCCTGCTGCCAAGAGAAAGGCTTCCGAAGTATTGAGAAATCAATGTGCTTAAGAAGGAAGTGCAGGTATTAAGAGAAAAAGAGACCAAAATGGGAGACAAGTCGCATCCCTTACTAGAGGACGCCAGCACGATCTCGTAGGAGATCGAGGAGAAGTTAAAAGAATTGTGCGAAAATCAAGAACATGTCGAAGGACAGGTTGGTAATGAGATCACACCTGAGACGCTGGAAACAGTCAAGCAAGTTGAGCAAGACACGAAGGAACAAGTCGACAAGTTGATTTCCACTTACAATAAGTTCGCTGCGAAGCTAGCTCCGTAGACGGCTGAACAGATCGGGGAGGTTGAAGCTGCAGGTGGCTCGAGGACGAGCCATATGTGAGTGTTAGGGGCCTGTTGGGACTAGCCCAAGTGGGGCGTTTTGAGCAAGAAGGATTTTTGGAACTGTGGAGCTGAGCGCATTTCAGTTGAAGTATTTTTTGTATAAGTTTTGGGATGCTGTGAAGTTACGCTCAGTGTAGTGTCGGAAGAGCTGTGAAGTTCAGTGCTACGATGTGTCTAGTCTATGGAGATCCAACAAGGCAGAGTGTTGGACAAAGGACAACATGTGTTTTGGTTAGACCATTGGTGGTCTATTTTTGGCAAAGATGCTCCAGGAGTGCCAAGCAATGGGTAGGAGCAATGCAGAAAGAAAGCAACTAGTTGCACATGAGAAAGAACCACTACCTGAACCAGTCACACGAGACCGTTAGAGGAATAACGACTCGGTGCAAGTGATTTGTTGGAACACATGCGACAGGAAGGATGATAGCGATGTGAGCATGTTCTATGGGCAGACCATGAAGGAATATTCACTACCAGAAGCCAGCAAGCTTGATGAGCTGCAAATTGTAACAGTTTTGTAAACCTAAGGGTTTTTTCCTGCGGATTGTAAAGACATGACCTACGGGCATGATCTATAAATAAGCATATTTTGTATCGGAAAGGGTTAATCTTCATTGTTGATCTTTCAGGTTGTTGTTGAAACTCTTTAGTTTGTTGTTATAACTGAATGGATCTCTGTTGAGAGACAATTTTGTAAAGGCTCTGCAAGCTAAGTGCGCAGAGGCTTGCTGAGAGAGAAGAGAGTCTACAGTTGTGTGCGTAGACAAAGAACTATTGTACCCTTCCCAAAAGATTAAGACAACAACAGTTCTTGTGGACGTAGATTCCCTCCTAGAAGTGAACCATGTTAAATCCTGTGTAGTGTGATTGTTTGCGTTCTGCATCTGTCTATTTCCTTATGAATGAATATTTGGATTCTCATTTATCAACTACTATGTTAATGCTTTTATATGTATTCTCCATAGGATAAAATGGTAATAATATGTTAAGTATTACGTGAATGGGTGACTGATGAATGCACAGTACTCTAAGTCTGCAGAAGTATCAATTTATTGGATAATCACAAGTGTATGCCCAATTTGGGTCATTTAACTCTCTTGATACTGTTAAGATACTAGTGGGCAGACTTCACTAACATATTGAGGTTTTTTTTTAATGGTTCGTATCATTTTGTATCAGATCCTCCACCCAGGTTCAAGTCACAGAGCGGGTGGAAATGTCGCATTGCAATGTTCGCTCGGGGCTCGTATGACTCAAAGGGGACACCACCGTACGGGAGCACATCCAGCTTAGAGTCTGGACTGCAGAGTGTGGTGGGATGTTAATATCCTAGTGGGTGGCCTTCACTAACATCTTGAGGTTTTGTTGTAACGGTTCGTATCAGATATGCAGCATCAAAAGTGCAGAGCATCATATGTTTCGTCTGTTTGCATCTGCTACAAAGCTAGATAATCTAAGGCAATAGATGTATGTTTAAATGTTAAGTAATACATTTAATATCTGTTAAGTCTGGAAGAGAAAGCATATAAACCAGTTATGCTAGCCTGTTATTTGACTCTCACCCAAACCACGCAGTCCTTAGATGCGGTGGTTGCGCAAGCAGTTAGTTTGAAGAAGTGTGGACCGCGACGCAGTCTATTGTCATGCACTTCTCATCTCGCAGCGCAAATCTAATAGTGCACTGCGTAGTAGTCCTATCCGGAAACTCATCACATCATTGTGGAAACCTGATTCCGCAGTGCCCCCATAGCTAGACCTCGGGTGAGACCTCAGCCTATTCGAGGGTTGTTTTCAAAAGGGCCGGTGAGAAGGGGTTTTTTTGGTTCATTGAAACCATGAAGAACCTGGGTCTACATTGGAAACCTCTAGATCAGTATCTTAATCCAACACATCATGTACTAGAGTTTGGACTGGTGGAGTGCTTAGTCTATACAAGCTCTCTTCTCTTATACCAATTACTTTAGTTGTGTTCAGGCTTGAGTTCTTGTGCCAAGCATGTACTTTCCCTTCAGAGAATACTTTATATCCTTTGTCTTCCAAGGCTTAGATGGAGACAAAGTTTCTTTTCCTACCAAGTACATAGAGCACATCACTCAGGCGCGATGTATCATTTGATTCTAGTTAAAGGGAGGTGTCTCCATATCCCTTCACAATGTAGTTATCATCATCTCCAACTACAACACGTAGATGTGAATCTTTCTCAGCTAATTCTGAAATATTTTCTTTATAACCTATCATGTGTCTAGAAGCACCAATATCTATGAGCCAAGTGTAACTAGTGGTGGGAATAGTACTTGATAAATCTGATATGAATATAAATTATGTATGATATTCATTCTTTTTCTTCTTGTGATGATGATCTTATTCTACATCAATGGTGGATGCTTCATGGTTCCTTTTAATTGAACTTCGGTAGCTACTGGCATAGTGTCCATATTTTCTGCACCTATAGCATTGAACTTGAGATATGTCCTTCTTCTCTTTTGATCTCGACGAGGACTTGATTTCCTATCTTGGTTATTGTGTTTATCAAACTTCCTTCCTTTTCCCTTACGTTTCTTGTCATGGGATACAAATGCTTGATTCTCCTCAGGTTGAGTACCATAGAGTCTTTGTCGTGATGAAATCCTTGTCTAATCCTTAGTGCAATCTTCCCATAGCTTATCAAACTTGGGTAGTTTAGATCTACCACTTATGCTCTGAATAAAAGACTCCCAAGATGGTGGAAGACCATTTAGAGAGGTGATAACAATATCCTTATCATCAATGGGATCTCCACTGGTGCTAAGCTTGTCCCTTAGATATGTGATCCTCATGAAGTATGAGGCAATGGATTCTGATTTGGATATCTTCATATTTGAAAGTTGTTTCCTCAATGTAATGGATATGTTGATTCTAGTATGTTCAAAAAAATTATTTATGGTCTTGAACATTTTGCTAGCAGTCTTCTTCCCTGATATTTGTGGAACCAAATGATCTCTTACTGAGTCCACCAAAATCCTTCTTGTGCTCCCATCATTTTTCCTCCATCGGGATTTGTCCTCTTCGGCTTCTGGTTCAGATACCTTCTAATTTACATACTGTCATAGATCATTTTATTCTCGAAGTAGAAGAACCTTAGACTTCCAAGAGATAAAATTGGAATCTCCTTCTAGACGATCTTCAACCTTCATTCCAATCATCTTGACAACATATCTCATTCAAAAACCCTAGCAAGTGTTGGAACATTTAAAAAATCCACTATGTCATACAAGACTTAGGATAAAATTAATTAATCATATATGATTAATTTCCTAAGTTTTGACTAGGTAGAATAGGCCAGTTTTGTCTTTTAGTGGACCACATGCTATCCTCATTCACAAAAATGAATTTGGATAGATTCTAGATAAGATTTCCTTGGATTCTGTCTAATTTTATTCCATTCCTGAATTACAAAGACACTATCATGTTTTAGTTAGCTTTGTCCTGTTTTTTCTACTTTCTAGTGGAAAAGATAAAGCTAGTTGACTTGGAAACCTTTCCACTTGACCAATTCGACCTCCACATCATATCTAACCTTCTAAATCCATCAATACATCCTATTTACCTCACTCATGAGTTTGCACACCATACTTACTAAATTTGTGAGCCTCTGTGACAGTTTTGGAAACCGCTTTTGCCACCTAGGGGTTTTTTGTCTTTTCTAAGCCTTTTCTTTTTGCTCTTTCCATATTGCCTCGAAGGAATTCAATTTTTCCATGTAGGATGTATTATATATTGTTATCATATCAATGAATAAGATACAAAGTGTTTTCCATAATTTATTCTCTCTATTCTTCTTCTCTCATTGTCTAAAATATTCCATGGTGAAATTGTCTTATGAATCTAGTTCCTAGTAATTGAAAATCTCACATGCTATTAGAGCTAGCTTGATTCAAATCAATTTCCAAGAGTGTTTTTTGCAAGTATTTCCATCACCAGGAGCACATCAATATGGAGCAAAATCAAGCCAAAGCT
Source organism: Larix kaempferi (assembly GCA_027924585.1). Classification (NCBI taxonomy): domain Eukaryota; kingdom Viridiplantae; phylum Streptophyta; class Pinopsida; order Pinales; family Pinaceae; genus Larix; species Larix kaempferi. The sequence goes on along the minus strand of BSBM01000055.1, from coordinate 3,073,978 downwards.
GTGACTCTCACTCCCTTCAATTTCTTTGACTGGAAGACGCATATGATCATCCAGCTTTGGAACAAAGGATTGTATAGAGTCACTATGGGGCTTGAAACTAAGACAAGAGCTGTTGCATTAAAATCCAAATGGTCCAATAGGATGGATGAAGCTTATGGGTTACTTTGTCTCTCTGTATCTCCAAATATTCTATTCCATATTGATTCTTTATCTACTCGAAATGAAGTGTGGACAAATTTAGAGTCTCTCTTTGGAAAACAGGATGAGCTCAGAGGTCATTTGTTGGAGATTGAGATGATCTCTCTTAGTCCAAGTAATTTTGATTCTATGGAGGAGTTCATATAAAAATTCAAGAACCTAGTGCTTCAACTCAAGCAATGTGGCATAGAGAAGAAGGATGAGAAATTAATCCTCACCATTTTGTCAAAACTGAGCTCTAAATACTCAGTATTTGTGTCTACTTTTCATTCTACAAGACTTGCCAAACTTGGATGCATTCATTGACTCGCTCACTCAGGAGAAAGACAAGTTTGTCCAAATGAGGGATCAATCACCCTCCAAAGACTTTGCACTTGTTTCTCATGGAGCAAAGAGTTTCAAGAATGACAAATCGAAACAAAAGATATTGTCAGATGAAGAGGATTCTGATGGAGACTCCAAATCCAAGAAGATGAAGAAGGAGAAGACCAAGTGTTCTTATTGTTGCAAAGGAAGTCATCCTGAGAAATCTTTCTTCAAGAAGAAATTGGACATCATGACCAAGATGCTTGAAGAGCATAACATTGATGTTCCTGACTTTGCAAAGAAAGAACAAGGCAAGCTTGTTGTAGAACAAGAACATTGTTTCCAAGCCTCTCCGAAAGGTAATCATGCTTATGCTTTAAGTGCTAGAGTGAAATATAATTCTGATGTCTCTGATACTGATTCACATTCTAAAATATCAGAATCAGAAACCTCCACTTCTTCCTCTATACATTCTTCAGTCAGTTCACCCAAGTCTACTCTCAAAACTAGTCTTTTTTTACTAGCTTCTGACTTGTCTCCTGAAAGATATTTTCACGAACATTCAAATCTGTTAGATTCTAATTTAGAAGATGAATTACAGTATGATATGCATGTCATTACATATCCCACACCATTTAACCAACCTTTGGATTCACAAAAGACCCTAGAAGTCCCAAGTTCTCTAGTTAAGAAACTACACAATTCTATGTTTTCCTACACTGTGTCACTTGCCTCCCTTGCACTTTTGTCTTTCATATCTTTCTTTGGTTGGACAACCATGTTTTTGGCCATATTTGAACTGATATTCCACACATATGGACCTGAACCCATCACTCATGGTTCAAAATTCAAGTCCTCACACTCTCCAGGCTCACTCAGCTGTCAGGGTGACCTGGTTTCTCACAATTTTCCTACTGATACTCTATTTGATCATGGAGACTCCACATGATTAATGGTTGCTTCTCCATATGACTCACATTCTGATATTTCAGATCTGCATGATCTCATTTTAAATATCAAAAATGTTCTACATCAGGTTGAGAATAAAGTACAAGAACTAGTGCACCACATTACAGCTACAGAAGAAATTGATCCTGTTGAGTTCATTGTTTCTCCTTGGGAAGGTGTATGCATAGATCTTCTTTTCATCATTGATTATGTTTTTAGATCTTATTATGTATGTTACAGCAGCAAGAAAAATTCATTTGATGCTCCTCCATCATCAGAAGATGAAATTCATAGAGCTTCAACACATAGTTCTTTCCTGCACAACATTTATGCACTGATGCATGATCATGACATCCACAATCTCTTCATCAAGTCAGTTACTCAGAAGCAACCCATTCAGCTCATTCAACTCATTCATCTCATTCAAATGAGCAACATGACAGTATGAAGACATCAATCATGTCCATTTTTGAGGGAGGGTTTTGTTCCCATGAGGTTTTCCCTGTTTCCTCTGTTTACATCGACTAGTTTTTTTTTGTATTGGGGTGACCATAAGCCTTGTTGCTTGGGCCCTATAATTCTGATATTTTTATGATTCTCATCACATAAAGTCAAGCTTAAGGGGGGGGGTGTTGGAACATTTAAAAAACCCATGTCATTCTAGACTTACGATAAAATTAATTAATCATATATGATTAATTTCCTAAGTTTTGACTAGGTAGAATAGGTCAGTTTTGTCTTTTAGTGGACCACATGCTATCCTCATTCACAAAAATGAATTTGGATAGATTCTGGATAATATTTCCTTGGATTCTATTTGATTTTATTCCATTCCTGAATTAGAAAGACACTATCTTATTTTAGTTAGCTTTGTCTTATTTTTTCTATTTTCTAGTGGAAAAGATAAAGCTAGTTGACTTGGAAACTTTTGCCACTTGACCAATTCGACCTCCACATCATATCTAACTTTCTAAATCCATCAATACATCCTATTTACCTCACTCATGAGCTGCCATACCATACTTACTAAATTCGTGAGCCTTTAGGAGAGTTTTGGAAACTGCTTTTGCCACCTAGGGGGTTTTTTGTCTTTTCTAAGCCTTAAATTCTTTTTTCCCTTTCCATATTGCCTCAAAGGAATTCGATTTTCTCCATGGAGGATGTATTATATATTGTTATCATATCAATGAATAAGATACATAGTGTTTTCCATAATTTATTCTCTCTATTCTTCTTCTCTCATTGTCTAAAATATTCCATGGTGAAATTGTCTTATGAATCTAGTTCCTAGTGATTGAAAATCTCACAGCAAGAGCTAGGTGAAAAATTGAAAGTTGGAATTTTGGAAAACTGATTCCATAGGTAGATGTGCCGTAGCAAGAGCTAGGTAAAAAATGAAAGTTGGAATTTTGGAAAACTGATTCCACACATATATGCGCCCTAGCACGGTGAGTTCAAATGAGGTAGGGATCATAAAAAACTGTGGAGAAAAGTGGGTCAAAACTGAAACCCTAATTAATACTCTAGCTTTAGAATTAGGTCAAAAATTGAAAATTCTCGGAATTGAGTTATGTCTTCCCCAAAAGATGTGTCTCCCTTAAAGCGAAATTCCTAGGGCTCTTTTTCTTCAAAAGGTTGGGTGAAGACTTGAAACGATGAAACCCTAGTTCCGACAATGGCTTATTCTATAACTGCTGTGATACCCTGTTAGATTTTCATACATTCATAGCATAATAATTAAATTGCATAAACAGGATCACTAGAAGAAAAAAAATACAAAATAATAGCGACACAGTTTATCGTGTGAAACCCAAACCAGAGAAAACCAAGCAACCTTCGTATAGAGATGATAATTCCAAGATCAGAGTACGATCATAAAAGAGAAAATATGGAAATGCTTTCCAAAAGTAGAAACCCCAAAATAATATTATTCTCTAGCAGATGTGAACTTCTCTCTCTCTCCAAGGAATGCAAACTTGAGTGAATGAGTGAGTGAGATAATGAGGTGAATTTACCTCTTATTTATACAAGTGTCAAAAGTGACTTTTACCCTAGCTAAGTCGACTTCTCTATTTGACTAGGCCAACTTCACTTGGGCGACAATTAATAATTTAATTTTAATCTTTTCTTTTGCTTATTTTCACCCAAGGTTTACATTGATTCTTTCAAAGGTGTACATAGTTAATTACATGGAGTTCATCTCTCTTAGGAGGTACAATCAAGTACAATATAAATATAATAAATAATATCTTCTGAAGTTGCACAAAATCCAACAATAATCATTAATTTATGGCTGAGAACTCCTAGCTTTATCCAAACACACCATAATATATACTCTATATTCCAAAGACATCAACAGCATAATGTGAGGGCTATGAGGGCTATGCTTTATCTTGGTTGTCTTTCATATATATATATATATATAATTAAATTTTAACAATTTTCAATATTTCAATGTCAAAGGTTGCACGCTCTCGAAGGACATAGAGAATATATTTCTGTAATAAAACTTCAACAGTTATTAATATATTCAACATCAAAGGACTCTAGGGATTGACCCCCTTCACACATAGGCTATCCTTTAGACAACTCACAAGCCATCCTTATGTATGAATTCAAATGGGCCTGCTCCCTTCACAGACCTCAAGTCCATGTTGACTGGGGTTAATCTAATATATTGTATAAATATAATCAAATATCTTGACAGTGCCTTAGAGAGGCTTCACACCCAAATGGGTTATGTGCAAATTTATGACAAAGTATCTATATAATAAATATCAGGGCTGCTTGATGTGCTTCACACCCATTCTTTGTATTTGCGCAGTATACAAAATATTATATACAGGTCTAAATACAAAATGAAAAAGGGCGTAGCCCTCAACATGCTGCATGTCTTCCCCCTTTATACTGGTGCAATATATATATCATATATAATTAATTGAAATAGGTATCTGCGTTGAATTGTGCAGAGTATAAATTATGACATACGAATCTAGATGAGAAGGACTGTTCCTTCAAGAGGATGCACGCCTCCCTTAGATTCAAATACACAAGTTCTATGGCAGAGGCTCATGACTTTCCTGCCATTCTGATGCAATTTAAACAATTTATTAACACAGAATTTTTATGTTCCCATTTTAGTCATCCTAGAATCATAAAATATAATATATGTTCTCAAAATTGGCCGTCTTCCCCCTTTGTATAGAACTCACGCTCTTGTTTTAGTCAACACCTAGGCACAATTTAAATTTTTTAACAGGGCTAGCTGTACGCCCCGTGGAGATCTCACGCTCTTAGTTTAGTCATCAATCAAGCACAAATCAAACGTGTTAACATAGCTGGTTGTGCACCCCCTATGTGGAGAGCTCACGCTCTTGGTTTAGTCATCAATCAAGCACAAATTAAATGTATTAACAAATATGGTTGTAAAATCAACTATCTAGGGTTTAAATTCCCAAAAGCATGGGCCTGTACCCTTATCCATCTCTTCACCAAGGAATTAAATTAGAAATATATATATATACAATTGATAATACAAGTTATGGAAGAGCTAAGGGGCTGCGCCCTATACGACAGTGGTCAAGTGGAGAAAAACAGGCTACGGACTCTCCAAGTTTTGTGGGCAACTACTAAAAGAAGGAGATAGAGTTGTGCACTACCCATTTAGAGGACAATATAGTATACTAAACCAAACAGGGGCATTTCCATTTAATAGAATCAAATCTTCTTTAACCTATCAGTATTGAAAACATAGTTCCATAGAGTAATCTGTGCCTTATTTACGTAGTGACAGAACTTGTAGAGGGCATCCCTCATTCAAATGCAAAAGACCCATGTTGCAAAAAACACGCCACCTCTTTAAAGAATAATCATAATAAAACAATTGTTCCACGAAAACCTAACTCCTTTCCATAATCCACTGATTTCTCTTATAATTGATATAATTATATTTATGCTATTTTCGATTTAATTTCTTTATAATTAATTAGTGGTGACATATGATAATCACCCACTAGTGGAAAAAGACTAATGGTTTAGCTTTTCCCTTTTTTAATATTTTAACCAAGTTGCTCTTTTCCTTTTCTTCAAGAATATATAAATAGTTTCCTTTTAATAAGGAAATCATAGTATTTCATTTTAACTTAACTTAGCTAACTAAACTAGTTATCTTATCTTAACTTAGTTAATCTTTAACTAATTACCTTAAAATAATTAACTTTTAGTATTTTCTCGGTATCCTTTGTCGAGACAAAGATATCAACGATATCTAGACTATCTTCTTTATTTTACTTATTAGAACTTAGTAATAATTAGCCCCATGCAATCGTTAAGTCATAGGTGTTTGTTAGTGCCTTGCAATGACTAGTAATTTTTTCAGCACCCCTATCAAGGACTAACCTTTAACGACACGTATAAAATTAGGTTTCTGTCTAGGGAACATCACAATTCCTTTCAAGTGCCGGCAGCACCAAGACGGCACACATCATCGAAATCATGGACACCCAGCCATTCAACTTCTTCCCCTAGTGGATTCCATGCCCCTATCATTTTAGTTGTGTAAACTCTCCAGTCTCCTAAGTCTACAAAATTTACAATGCAACTTAGGAATTCATAATCATACTTACAATGTTTACTAGTGGGTCCTTAGCCTTGAGCTCCTCGCCAGGAATAGGTACACTCTTACATTTGCATTTACCAAAGTATAGGGGTAATAAGAGGGATATTACACCAACGTTTCATGTGCACTCCATTGATCATCATGGGAAATATTTTTGAATAGGAATGCATAATAGAGAAGGGTCACTAGTACATAATTTGTAAAGTAGGAGGAGATAAAAAGACATTAGAATCTTATAGAAAAATAATTTAAAAATGTATTTCATGTGATGACTAGAAGTCATACTCAATAATATTTGAATTAGAGAGATTAAAAATAATAATAAAGTAGTCATGATGACTAGAAGTTATATTCAATAACATTTGAAGTAAGCATATTAAAAATAATAATAAATTAATGAAAGATGAATGGAAAAATGGAAAAAAAATATTGGAATTATTAATAGAATTAATAACATTTACCCAATAAAAGGAAGGGGTAACCTAGCCATTGAAAATTTGAAATATTAGATAAATTAGCTTAAGAATACCTCGATGCGGGTGTCGTGGCAGATATTGCGAGTGGCGAGCCCATGGAACAAAATCCAGCACGCCTCACCCGTGGAAGGAATGTGGAGGAGCATTTAAGGTGATGTGAGGATTACACCTTGATGCATTCACTCTGGTAGATACCATGTCTCGTTAGCCAAGATGGCTTCATCCTCTAGGTACCACCACCAAGCTTCTCATCCGCGTGGTTCTAATGGCCTCCATCATGTACAGGTTAAGATGACAAAAAGGGTGCTTCTTTCCATTGTTGGTGATTCTACGCTGCTCAACACCTTGTCTTCATGTGTGAACTTAGCTTCTGATACTGCCTACTGGTTCTCTGCTACTATGTCGAGGAAGCAAGGAAAACCACAAAGAGGGAGGGTCGATCGATTTATCACTAACCAAGACTGGGTAACAACATATGGTTATGGGGAGGGGGTCCCCATCTATGGGGGCTTCACTCAATAAACTGCTATCATAGCACGTTCGTTCATGGCATATGAAAAAATACCCCTAATTTCACTAAATATTGGAAAATACCTTCCAAAATCATTTTTTTAACCCTCTCCCAATATGCCTTCCCAATTTAAAAAAACCCCTATTTTCACTAGATATTGTATGTATCAATTTTTTCATTAACATTTTTTACACCCCTTTATATTTCTACCTAGTATATTGATATGATACCCCTCTTATGACCCCACATGCATTCTACAATGCACCTTGCTTCTTTTGATGTAAATGGTGGATGCACATTACTTCACCCACAATGAAATTACTCAACCACATATAATTATGATTTGCAACATCTAATGGTCTAATGAACAGATAGGAGATCACTTCTTGTATGTCACTAGAGCCAATGCACATAGTACAACATTTAGATTGCATGTTGCAGTTCCCCAATCGCTGACTAAGCCTGTTGTGGTCTAGGCATCCAATCCCCTAGGGCCTGTAACAAGCTCTAGGAGGCTGAATAAACTTTCCAAGGCCTATAATAGGAACGAGTGGTTGGGTATTCAATCCCCCAAGGCCTATCGAGGGCCTATAACAGGCCCTGGAGGCTTAGAGCCTCCTAAGGCTATTGGTAACAATTGGCTAAGTGCTATTGGTAACAATTGGTTGTCAATGACCACAGTCTCTCGACTATGATCGATTGGAAACCCACTTCACCATGAAACCCCCTGGCCTCAAGCATGACTCAAGACGTGATTTCCCTCCTTACTGGTAAGCCCGAGCCTTGCCTCAACCTAATTTCTCATCCGATCGTGATCACTCCATCTCCATTTGGCGGATATTTTCCAGCCCTCCCATATAAAAAAGACCCCAAAGTATTTTTGTATTGTTACATTAAATAAAAAAAAACCCTTTGCCCCTTAATATATAAGAAATATAATTTTTAGGTTTTCATGAATATTTAATACCACAATATGAATGAGCGTGGTATTATATTGCCTTCTAGTGAAGCCCCCATGTCCCCATCCCCGTTCATATTCTCATCGACAACTAGGAAGCTTGCCTAATTTACGACCACCTCTCCTCTGGCATGAATGGGGGTCGCATCAACCACTACTCATTGTCAAGAACATGTTGCATTCTCTTATGGAAGACACCAAGGCCACCTAGTCCAAGGCAAGCGACATGACTTAGGCTCTGAGGGCTCACTTGGTTCAGATGGAAGGAATGTTGGGAAGTTTGGAAACCACCTTTGGTGGGAAGACTTATGCCCCGAATGGCCATGCGAGTGGTAGCACCATTGTTGAAGAGGGAGCCCCTAGGGGGAATTATGCAGTGGAAGGGGGAGGAGAGTCTCTATTGGAAACCACGGAGCTGCACAGCAAGGTGCTCGCCATGAATTCCTTCCCCATTCCATCCACGACTACTCAAATGGAAATCAAAAGGGTCCGCATTGAGAATGACGCTATCGTTCTTCCTTAGTGCAAGGTTGAACCCGAGCGAGTCAAGTTGTCGGCTAAGGAAGCGATAGAGGAGGACAAATTCAGCTACCCGATTCTAGAAGTGTCCCCCCTAGATGAAAATGCAGTGATTTAAGGAGGTTCTGGAAACTACATGCGACCTCCAGTTTTTTTGTTACAATATGCTTCATAATATTGTTTATTTTAGTTGTTTTTTTATAGGATTTTATATACACTATTCTTCTCCATAAAATAGTTGCTTTCCCTGCTCCAGGAAGAGGTTTTGTAACTATGGGCACAACCATTTTGATCCTTTTGAATACATGGGATCGTGACTCTACTTAATTAAAAATATAACAACTTTGATACCAAATAAATATGAATGTTTGAATTTAAATTAAATCAACTACGAGTTTTAAGAAGAGGAGAATAATCAAAGGCAAACAAAGAAACCAAGGTTTAAAGGTAGAGGTTTAAATATTTCCTTCCCATAGATAATGCAAATTCTTTTCTTTGCAAAATATTTTTAAATTTTTTCTAACCATCTCAATCTTGAATTATTATTATTAAAAAAAAACTTATTAAAACCTTAAACGTCCAATTACATGTATTTAATAAAATTTAAGTAAAATGAGATAAATATTTTTTTCACAAAGAAAAAAGTACTACATTGATATTCATTTCTGAAAACTTCAATATAAGATTACATCTATCTAATAGGATTCCACTCTATCAACTTAAAAGAACACAGGAAAGGTTCATGGGGATCATCACAACTCAAACAATATAAAAATAGCATTGCACCATCTATCCTCCTAACTATTAACCATTAATTTCTTCAGTTCTTGACACAAAATGAAAACATATTAATTAACTACACTCCTCCACCTCAATTTTTATATCTAAAACGCCAAAATAACATAACTAACATCCCATCATTATTTGTAACTCTATGCAAAAATAGGAATAGTCCCTTCAATCATATTTAAAGCATGTTTTGATAATAAATCAGCATTCTCATTCAGTTCTCTATATACATAATGAAAATGTATACTAGGAAACCCCACTATAAACTTTGTAATTTTGGATTTCCAGCTTTCCCAGAACAACAACTCCAATTTTTTTTAGAAGAGTATCATTAGTTAGTGGAGAAAGAATGGAGAAAGCTAGACAGATTGCTTGGCATAACATGCATATCTGTACTAAGTATTTTCAAAAGGAGATTTAGTACTTCTTGATGAAAGGAGGTACCTGCAGAACCCTAGAAAACTATAGATGCATTGGTCGGGACCTCTTATAGTTGTGGAAATCAAGAATCAGGTGCAATCCACCTAGCTCAGATGGATGGAATTCTAAAACAAGGACGAGTAAATGTCTCACTTGAAACCGTATGTTAAGTGGAGCCACCTCTAGTTGACCTTTATTTTCACTATAAACTTTAGAACATTTAATATTTCTCCTAACCATCTTTATCCCTATTAAAATAAAAACATATTACCTTAATAAACTTTATATGTATTTTAAAAACTTCAGCTTAACAAATATTTTTCAAACATATTGGACAGATAAAGATCATTTGCTAGTTTGAACTGTGGGTGGGTTTCGATTCAATTATAATAAACTGGAATACATATTTTTTATTAATGTAAATCTTGGCACGGTCCTTTTGATTATTCTTTTAAATCATTGCCGTACTATTAACATAGTAAAATCTAGATTAACCTTAAGAATAAACATATTAAAACCATAGTAAAATATAGGTTAAGATAGATATTTGCCAACATATCTTGATGCATAAAGACATTCCATCCAAGTTTTCGCTAACATAGTTCATCTCACTTCCAAAAACAGATTTTCTAAATGCTTTAGTATCAAATTCATTGAAAATGGTAAGAAACAGACTTTCTAAATGATTCAGTAACAAATTCTTTGAAAATTTTATGAAACAGACATTCTAAATGTTTCATTATCAAATTATTTGAAAATCTTATGAAAAACAAAAAAAAATCGCTCAACATTTCAACATACTACATACTCATGAAAATTGTAATTCAATTAAGAAAAAAGTGCAGTATCCTGCAACGCACAGACAAATTCTTTGAAAATTGTATGAAACAGACTTTCTAAATGTTTCATTATCAAATTATTTGAAAATCTTATGATAAACAAAATAAAATCACTCAACATTTCCACATTCTACATACTGATGAAAATTGTAATTCAATTAAGCAAAAAGTGCAGTATCCTGCAACGCACAGTCTGTTGCCAGTTTCTCAGAATATATTGTAAATTGAATTCAGAGAACTCAGAAAGTGGAGTATCATGCCAGCACCATAATCTAAGTGAACCCTAATTTCCAATGTTATCCCAAAGAAGCAAAAATGGACAGGATTGGAGTATATTACGTTTTAGCTGCTTTCATTTTGACAATGACCTTAGAAGCGAAGGTAATCTACTCACGGAAAGGAAAGCTCAGCTTGCACAACTTCTCTATTAGGGTTAATGCTAATGTTATCCTGAGATAATTTCGAGGTGTCCTCGTGGAATTGGAAGGCACCCATTTCCAAGTCCATTTGTTGCACCTTAGAAATGCTACCCATGTCGCTCCTCATATACTCCCTCTCCATGTACATAGCGAGCGAAGTTGGACTCTCGTTTGCAGCCGAGGCCTCCCCTGGGTAATTGTTACCTGCAACATTTTGAGACATGATCGATTGCATGTCTGAAGCAAAAGAGTATTTTGGATCGTCAGGGAATGAAGGAAAAGAGTATTGTGGATCGTGAGAGAATATGATGTCGTTCCCACTGGAAATTAATGCAGGTATTTGGGATTGCTGGACATTTCCATACTCGGAAATATGGATATTTCGTGAAGCTTCACCTAAGCTCCTTAATTCGGCGACCTGAGCATGGCTAGCAGCAAGTTGCTGCCTCAACTTTTCATTCTGTGAGGTAAGAAATAATTCAGACTTCTAAAGCATTATAAAATATAATATTACTAACATCGATATTTAAATCAATACATTACCTGTCTGCCCTAAAAAGAAAATGCTGCATCACTACTATTTACAAACCTCTTGCTGGAGCGCTAGAATCTTGGAGGAGCAACCATGAAAAGGATCTTGTATCCAAGCCTGTGCCTGATATAATATGCTGGCCACCGCGTCATGTCTTCTATCAACTGGAAGCCGCTGCAACATCTTCGTAAAGTGGTTTTGACCGAAGATCTTGTTTATGGTATCAAATTCATCTGCGCCCGTTTTGTCTCTGCTAAAATAAGGAGAGAACAAACAATTCTCGGTACACTTTCTCCTTAGAACCCTGCAGGCTCCGCACGGTGCTCCTCGACCTGCCATACTTATAGGTTTCTCTTCTTGAATTCCCTACGCGTTCCCTTTCTTCTCGCGTACCTTCTGGCTGTTCAGGTTATTCCGAATGTACCCAGATCATTTCACGGGGATTCTTTATATCGCTCGGCCTTTATAGACATGTCCTAAGGAAAACCACATGTTTTTCTTAGGGTTTTAAACGGGGGAACAGATCCCAACATAATTTCAAATATTTGAGCCGCGAATGTTTTTCTTAGGGTTTTAAACGGGGGAACAGATCCCAACATAATTTCAAATATTTGAGCCGCGAATGTTTGTGGTCCATTCGATGGGTGGGGCTTTAGAGAGGTTTAAATATGAAGTGGGTGTCTAGAACCATGACCCATGGTAAACAAAAACAACATGACGGTGGAGGAGAGACTAAAATCCCATTAATTCACTTCTTACGAGTAAAATCTCATTAAAAGGAAAGTTTATATATATATAAACAATTCTAATATATTTAAAAAAATATTCTATTTGATTAAGTTGTAAGTAATATATATAACTTATCTTTATCCAAGATCTTCCTATCCTATGTACCCCCTATTGATCCTTATCGAGAAACTTTCATCCTAACTAAAATATTCTCTCAGATTAAATTTTGAGCAATATATAACTTAAACTTTCATCCTAACTAAAATATTCTCTTAGATTAAATTTTGAGCAATATATAACTTATCCTATAGAATGATCATTATCTAAAATCTTCCCATCCTAAGGAGTCATCCTAACTATGTACTTCCTTACTCTATAAACGTTCCTAACTATGGAGTCATCCTACCTATGTACTTCCTTACTCTATAAACGTACGTTCCTAACTATGTACTTCCTTACTCTATAAACGTATTAGGCGACTGTTTCATAATAACTTACGATAAACTCTTAGACACATACATGTACCATATTTATATGTTGAGTCGTTCCACTCATTCATGTTTCTATGGATAAACTCATTCACCCATACATCCTTTGATAAAGAAAATAAAGAAAATAATTTTGTGTGTTTAGTTGCTCCCATCATCCAATTTCCTTCCATCCAACTTAGGATGACCTCTTGTATGCATGTATTTTAAAGTAAAATGGTCAAGTGAGACCTCTTTTTTTTTCATAATAGCTTTGTTTATTACATCTTATATTGAAAAAAATTTAAAATAAATAAGGTGTAGCCTAAAGGTTATATGATTTGAATCTTTGGAAAGTATTATCATAAAAAATCAATTTTACAATCTTTGATAAAATTGTAAATTTTCTTTGTTGAAAGTGTATTTTTGAATGTATAAATGGATTAAGATCTTTTAAATACCCATGTTACACACATACGTCATAGATTTATGCAATTCTAATAATTCTTCTAAATGTTTAACCTGTTTTCGGGGGAAAATGATCGACAAAATGTGGTCTATAGTGAGAGAGAAGACAAGTGAGGCAAGCTCGACAGAAAATAATGAAAATTATTATTGAATTAGTAAAATTGCTCATGATATACTCCATAGTAGTGATTCTAAAGAGATTTGGTAAAAACAGTAAAAGCCATGCTTTGTGACCAACTAAAGAGCAGTAAAGAAGTAAAGCAATAAAATCCAATAAAGTAGTGAAAATCACTAAAGCAATAAAAAGCAGTCAAAATCTCCAACATCCCCCATGACCTAGGGAAAATTTTAAGGATCCATAATTTCCTTAAGGCAGAGAAACCTTGGTGAATCTACTAATTGTCATATTTCAACCATAAAATACTTGGAAATATTTTTAAAAATATATTCAAATTTCTAAGGGTTTTATATAGTTCTTGGACAATTCTCGCGACTTTTAGAGTACAAAATTTTAATCCTATGTAATTTGGGAGAATCTTAATGGAAAAAAATGAAAAATGGCAAATATATTTTTAGAAAAAGTCCTCGAAAATTAACCCATTGACTAAATTTTTCCCCTAGAATTTTCCATGCCGTGAACACTATTAGGGTTTAAGTGATGAATGGGTCCCAGCAATGAAGGCCATGTTAGGTACCCATTCTATATTGCATCTAAGAATGAGCATTGAAAATAGAAGAAAGAGGGAAAACTTCATGGGAATGCCCCCCTTCAAAGTACAATTTATTAAAAAATAAGAACGAAAGGTAGGTGCTAAGCAATTATGTCCTTCACTCCAAGATGATCATGTAGGAAGTTGAACTTCTACTCAATAAATGTATTCGTGAAGATGTGGATAGTCTATTTAGAAGATGGAAATAACTGCAAATCGATGATCTAGTAATGTACCATCTCGCTGATTAAATGCATATTGATCTTGATGTGTTTGGGTCGTTGTCGTTGAACTAGGTCTCTAAAAAATTGCGAGTACTTTAATTGTCACCCCCAAATGATAGTCGGATGATGGAACTAGAGGTCAAGTTCAGTAATGAATTTTTGAAGCCAAATTTCCTAAATAGTGATGTTGACTGCTCCTCAATACTCATCCTATTGTGACAATAAAACAATTGATGGTTGCTTTTTGCTCGACCAGTCAATGGGACTAGAACCTAAACTAAGGATGCACTTGAAAGTGGAGTTGCAATCTGTGGTATCACCAACCCAATCAGAATTTGTGAATCCCATGAGGTTTTTGGCTTGCAGTCAATCATTTGAAATCGAACTAGGATATCTCTGACATACATGGACTAAGGAACTTTGGTTCCAGATTCATTCTATTGATTTCAAGTCCAAGGAAGTAGTGTAGTACACCCATGTTTATGATAGCAAACCTACCATGCAAAGAAATTTTGATTGTAGCAATTTCTGAAGCTAAAATTCCTATTATTAGTAAACCGTTTACATAGAGAACTATGATCGACAAAGAGTCATATGTTCTCAACAAATAACATTTGGATCAGATTTGAATCTAATGAAAGTTTGAGACATTAAATAAGCATCCATTTTAGAATACTAAGCTCTATGTGTCTGCTTGATGTCATAAAGTGATTTCTTGAGTTTTCATACCGATGATGAGTTCTGTTCATACCCTTGTGGTTGCTCCATGTAGATTTCCTCCTCGATATCATCGTGAAGAAATGAATTCTTCACATCCATGTAGTGGACCTCCCACCTTCTTGCTACTGAAATGGCAAGAGACAACTTAATGGAGTCCAGTTTTACCTCTAAGCAAAAGTTTCATCATAATCAATGCCATGAACTTGTTGAAATCCTTTAGAAACTGACCTTGCTTTGTATCTACTCACAAGTCCATCTATTGTTTTAATTCTCCTTTAGACCCACTTGCATCTGACAAGCTAACGATAGGAAGGAAGCATAACCAAGTCCCATGTTTAGTTCTCAATGAGGGATTTGTACTTGTCAATGGTTTCTTCCAAAAAAGGATTCCATGTAGCTTTTGCATAAGTCTGAGGGTCGGATGTTGGAACCACATAGGCATAAATGGGAATGATGTGTTCGGTAGCTTAGAGTGCATGAGGGGCATCATCAAATTTGGATATGGTCCTCATTGGATCGACTAGATCCCCCACAAGGTAATTAACGTTTTGGAGGTTGGTCTAGGCATATAGCTCTCCTAGGCTCTATATTCTCTAATTTCTCATAAGGGATATTGAATCATCGTTGGAAGGATGTGGATCAACACAACCATGCTCATGTTATTTTGAATCAGGTTTGAAACTTAGATATGAACCCTAATATGAATGCATCGACATCTCATCATCATTCATTTCTAGTGTAGGAAGTAGAATAGAGATCTCTTCCAGTGGCTCCAATGGTGTATGCAACGGAATTTCTTCAAACTAGACACTTCAATCAATAAAGAGCTTGTCAATTAAGGGATCAATAAATCCATAACAATTCACACCATTGGGATATTCGACGAAGATGTATGTAGTGCTATTAGAATGTAATGCTTTCCTCTTTTCAGAGGCTATGCAGGCTCATGCACATGATCCAAATATTTGGAAATGGTTGAATTCCATCATATTACCACTCCATGCCTTGAAAAGTGTCTTGTCCCTGTTATAGCCAAAATTGGCACTTCTCCATCCGTGATGACACTTCCATGTTGATGCTCTCATGACAACACTTCATAAAGCTAATGTTGATCGCACAAAAGGAAAATATGGATGGAAGATCGATATTTGGGTTCACCAGTGTGCCCTGAACTTATTTATTGATTATGCAGTAGTTAGGGAGATTCTGACCATATTTGGAGATCAAAATACTCCTTGAAAATCCCTCAAAGTGGCATTTTTAGCCTATTTTCTCACCAACGTGCATGTTGAACTTGTCTCACCTACATGTGGTGCACACCTTACCGTTGCCTCACCTACATGTACCTTTAAAAATTCCAAAAAATATAAAAAATATTGAATTTTGAGCAGTTTGCGTGGTTTTAGAAACCTCCTCCTCAGTTACGACTGCTCCCTTCTTGATCCAACCATCTCCTTCCACTATAAAAAAAGGGATATGGGCCATGAGAGGGACTCCAATCCCAAGTATTGTTATGATGGATCATTTATCATCCTCTTTTCCTTCCCATTTATGTCCTAGTTGCTATCAAACCCTAATGCATCTGATTTGTGGTTGGGATTCTTGGAGAAGAGAAGCAAGAGATCCTGAATCAAGGTTTCGTAATGTGCTTGAATAGAAGGAAGGTAAATTTATGTACTTGTTTCAATTATTATTCAAAGAATAGACATATTTTCCTTTCCTAATAGTTATGTTTATGCTTGCATTATATTTTTTTACTTGTTGATGTTCATTAGATTAAATTTTTATGTTGTATTTGAATTTCAACCATATATTTGTATCCAAATGTGTTTGAGGAAGGTTTTTGAATTGGTTTTGCAGGTTCTTTGACTAAACATCGGGAGCAAAGATCAAGTATTCAAGGAAATCTAGGATCGAACTCCATAAATAAGCTACATGCATTTCTAACTTTCAAACTCTTTGTGTATTTTACTTGTTGGAGAACCCTAGATGTTTGATTTTTCAGACCTATTATGTTGGTGACCTCATCCCCAATCATAGGATATTTTTCCTTACAACATTCGTTGGCATATCTATGCGGGGATTTTTTATGAGTGTAGTTAGCATAGATAATTGCCTCATCCCATATATTGGAAGGAAGATACATTGCATGCAACATGCAAGTGGCCATCTATTTGAGGGATCTTTTCTTCAAGTCGACTACTCCTTTGTGTTGTGGATTGTATAAAACTATATGTTCCAATTGTATAGCAACCTCTTAATAAAGATGTTATACATTCTTGCTCACATATTCCCCCCCATCTTCTATGTGGATTATTTTGGTCTTTGTCCATATTGATTATCTCGAAGTGCTTTGAAGTATTTGAGATGCTAAAAAACATAAGACTTCTTTGTGGGAAATTATGCCCAAGTGTATCATGAGAAATCATCAATAAATGTAAGCACGTACCTTACCTTGTTAATGTATGGATGATTAAATGGTCCCATCAAATAATTTTGGATGATCTCCAAAGGATGGGAGGCCCTCCAACCCTTCCTGTTTTCAAACTTCTCTTAAGGACCTTTTTCCAAGAATGTATCCTTGAAAAACTCAATTGGAAAAGTGTGTGTTGAGAAACCCAATGGCCATTCCTTGCTTGCAAATTTGCTACATGTATTTGAAGTTTAGATGAGCAAACCTCTCGTGCCAAAATCTACTATCAGCATCCACATTTGTTAGTAGTAAAGCATAATCAAATTTATCAATAAACATATTGAATGTATATAAACAAGACCGATGATTTTCCTCACCAACAACAATCTTCGATTTATTATGCATGTCATATATGATTGTAGAATCATCTATGAATTGTACCCTTTTTCTTTTTCTTGAATGTCTTATGTGATAAATAGAGAGTAGATTCAAAAAGTGTTTTGGAATATGCAATGCATTCTCAAAAATTCCATGTTGGATTTCTACTCTCCCATTTCTAGTGACCTCTACTAGAATATCATCACAGATGAGGATGGGAGGACCTGTGCATGCAAAAACATAAGAAAAAATACTTTCTAGGGATATCATATGATAGGTTGCACTTGAGTCTAGGATCCATGTATCTGTAAAAGAATGAATAGAAATTAAGGAATGAGAAGTATCTCTTTTTTCTAGAGGTTTATTTGTTGGCTACTTCTTGGCATTCTCACAAATGCAGTCCCCAATATTGTTCTATTGATGATCCTTCACCATGAGATCTATTGTCTTATTCTGGCATGATGATTTGGGTTGATAGCCATGGTTGCAGTAACCACATTTTTTCTTCCATTTCTTTCTCTTTCCACCATTGAATCCAAATGAATAATTCAAGGGTTTGGAATTACCTTCCTTCCTTTCTTTAGAATGCACCTTTCCCTTTCCTTTTTGCTTGGATTTCGGGTTGAATGTGTTTCGAATCTCATTCCCAGCAAATGAATGCACATTGGAACCCATGAATGTCGCCATTTTTATGAGCTTATCTTGCTCATGCATTATAGATTCAGTAAACTTATCCAATGTTGGAATTTTCCACGTTGCTCCTGAATTTTATCTCATTGTATGTAATGTTGAAACAAACATAGCATAATTTGGACCAAATTTTTCCAAAATAGAAAGGATCAACTTATTGTGTTGAGTTGATATTTTAATACCCCATCCCTTTAGCTCAAGAAGAAGCGACTTGAACTTCATAAAGAAGTCTTGTATGTCTTCAAATATTCTCTGATCTAAGGAATTCAACTCTACGTCGACTATGCATCCTCTCATTTGGTCGCGCTTTCCAAAGAGAGATGATAGCTTTGTCCAAATCTCGTATGGAGTGGTACAAGCTTCAATATGAAAGAACAACTTTCGATACATTGGCATGAAAATAAGGTCGTAGGCCTCATCCATGCATTTGAGATACCTACTTTTCTTTGTAGTTGATGTTAGATCAAATTCTGTAGCCATTCTTATTCGGTACAATCCTTTACATCTGATTAAATGCAAAAAAATTACCTTCCAATTGAAATAATTATATGTTGTTGGAAGAATTGTTGGCTGAAACTCCATTCTTTTTTACTGCAACTTCCTCTTGAACCTACAAATAAAGTGCCTATGCACTTTCTCCTAGTAGTCTAACTCTGATACCATGTGAAGTTTTCACAATGAACCTAGCTAGTAGAAAATTCACATTAATCTTGTGAGAGAGTCAAGAGAAGAAAGGGAATCTTGATAGAAACGAATGAAAATTAGTATTTAATGAATAAAATTGCTCAGGATATTCTCCATAGTAGTGATTCTAAATAGATTTGGTAAAGTTAGTAAAAGACATGCTTTATGCCCATCTGAAAAGTAGTAAAGCAGTAAAGCAGTGAGAGATAACAAAGCACTAGAAATCAATAAAGCAACAAAAAGTAGTAAATATGTCCCACAACAATGAGAGGTATCCAAATTATGAAAGTGTGATTTTTTCTAAACCTTAAGAAACAAATTACACCTCGAGAAATTTGATCCCTCACATTGTTTGATAGATCCATGTTTAAGTTGGATCTATGCTAGTTTTAACTTTCTTTTATTTTATGAGCCAATAATAATTTTTTAATTACTATTTTATTTTTGGTAATATTATGTTACATAACATTACATAATGCTACATAATGTTACAACATATCCCCCATATTGGGTTGTAGAGCACCTAGTTA
The DNA here is from genome assembly GCA_027924585.1 of Larix kaempferi. Taxonomy (NCBI): domain Eukaryota; kingdom Viridiplantae; phylum Streptophyta; class Pinopsida; order Pinales; family Pinaceae; genus Larix; species Larix kaempferi. The sequence goes on along the minus strand of BSBM01000055.1, from coordinate 3,054,432 downwards.
TTCTCAGTGCAATTGGATCAAATCCATGATTTCTTTTTACTCAACAATTACACCAACATAGGCCTACTCATGTAATCTAAAAATTGTACCATTTCTTTAGCAATAATTTAGTATAATGTTACAGGGATCCTACGGCTATATAATAGAGCCAACTGGAATGTACATAGGATAAGATGGAAAATGAAGGTGTTTATATTTTTTATGATAATGTATTATAGTTATTCATAGGTGTTCAACATATTTATAAATGTTGGTGATCACACACAGCCTGTCAAACCTATAGACAATGAGCCCAAATTTTGCTTCATGGGTTCTCAATAATTTGATGTGTTTCTTTGTTGCCACTGTCAAATACTAGCGATATCAAGAAACAAGTTTCCCTCTTTTTTGTTGGTGTCTCTATTCGAACAAGAACATCTATGTCTATCCAAGTATCTAGTTTAAACAAGATATACACTATACCCTAAATTTGACTGACTGTGTTCACCAATTTCATAATGCAACTTTTCTTATTAGCTCACAAGAGAATCTTCTCCAAGAAAATTTTTCTCCTTAATGCTTGAAAGGAATTTTCTTTTGATCATGTATAAGTCCATCTTAGATTTGATAAGTAAAGGACTTTGATCGGGTGGAGGCTTGTCATTCCCTTATACTTTTCTTTGGAAACATATATTATGAGTGTTAGCACCCAAAAAAATTTTGTGATTAATTGTCTTCTGACGGCATTAATCGTCTTCCGGCAGCATTGGCGGTGCTAAATAAAAACATGCTTTTATGGCGGGAGGTTTCAAAGCTTGGCCGAGAAGGAAACATTTGTTTTTGGTTTCAGACACCGTGATCGCAAAAGAAAAATGGTCCTAAAATATTTGTGAGCTAAGTCTTTCTTGAGGGCCAAGAGAGTTCTTTAAACCTAAGACAAATGAGGAAAGGCTTTCTATAAAAGAGGAGGCACTAAGGGTTTTACTTTCATGAATCTACCTAAGTGAAAAAAGTTATGAGGAAAGAACTTTTGAGTTCTATAGTCTAAATGATAATAAAGCCAAAGTCTAAAAATTAAAAGCAAAAGGCTTTTAATTAGGGGTTTATGCTCAATGGAGGTTTTGATTTCTATGGAAAAAAGCATTGTGAAAGGTTTTAGTTTTTATAACTTTGAGCCAAAGTGAAAAGCTTATGAGGAAAAGGTTTCTTATCAAATTAACCTAAGTCTAAAGGTTATGAAGAAGGCTTTTTATAAATAACCTAAGTCGAAAGGTTATGAAGAAGGCTTTTTAATTGTTTATAAAGAAGGGATTAACTTTATATATCCTAAGTTTCGTGGTTTTGGTTTGAGCCCAAGCTTCATGAAGAAGGCTTTTTAATTGTTTATAAAGAAGGGATTAACTTTATATATCCTAAGTTTCGTGGTTTTGGTTTGAGCCCAAGCTTCAATTAAAAGTAGAGCAATAATGTATTTATGTCCAGCACCGAGGGCTTATCAAGTGACCAAGAGCCGAGCCCAGGGGTCCTTGCATAGCCTCCACACTCCAAGCACCATGGACCGGAGCTTCCCTCTCTTTGTTATTTAGTATATTCAGAGACAGCAAAGAGTATATAAAGCATTAAAAGGAGCTTGTTTCTTCTACATGTGGGATAAATCCCCCAAGGTCGCCAATTGAAAGTATGAGCAATCAACGGTCCGCTTGGATGTAGCATGGTCGAAATGCCCGGAAGATAACATGTGAGGGGCTTGCGAGGAGATAAACCACTATTACATGTGTCACTCCAATGTTTCATCGCGTATGCAAAAAGCGGTATTGAAAGCTGCCGGAGACCCTGCGATACCACCGTTGGAGATATTATAAGAGGGAAGGTGGTCCCATTTTTGCGTTTTGTTATATTTGACCAAAGCATCAAGTTCCAAAACCCTAACATATTCTCCGCGGAAGATACAATGGTAAATGCAGCCAAGAAGACGCCCATTGTATGGTTTTCACACATGATTAGGTCAGGTTCTCGAAAATCTCAGATGAAAAACACTACTGCCCACGTCCTGTCACCATCCTCGCAGCCTCTACTCATGCATTTCTTCTCTTCAAAACGAGTTAGCCAGCATTTCGCCTACCCGATTGTCTTTTGTTTCACAGGTTTTATGTATTTTCTTATGGGATATGTAGCACGGTGAGTTGAACACTGCTCCTGGAGATATGTTGCAGCACAGTTATTCTAACATTTGGCGGTGTAGATGGAGATATACTGCGTAGTGATATTGCTGGAGTTTTTTGTTATGAACCCTAAAATTTCACTGAAAAGCAAGCAAACCCTATGACGCTACTACTGGTGATTTGCAAACTCATCCAAAAGTTAACATTCAGCATTTCACGTAACCCCGGAGCGCAGGAAGCGTTACATGTTGAAAGTTTCGATATGGAGGAGATCGTTGTCAAAGGTCTCAAACATGCCATCACGACCAATAGTCGGCGGGCATTCTTCCAATGACTTGGAGAAAGAACCAAAAGACTTTACTTCTTCTTTTGAAGGAAGGTATTGAGTGGTAATGCTGTCACCATCTCTCTGCGGTTAGGAATCTGTGGTTGGCAAAGTTTAATAAACGCAAGATTCAGGGTTTTTTTCTTTTGCCGATGTTAGGTTTAGTTTTCGGCTCGCCCATGCACACCGGACGGCCAAAACAGCAGCCGAATCCTTCGTCGAGGGTTGGATGCCGAGTCTTTTGCAACAGGGCTCTCACGGATTGTTCAGACCAAAACCCCATTTTCCACATTCTGTCGTCAATCCTGCTACCTCTGCGATCGTTTTTAACCAATTTGCTGGATACGATAAATGCTTTTGCTCACGTTGAGGTGCTTGGTCAAAACTGGAGATGAAGAAGACGTCCAAAGAATCAGGTGATATCGTCGCAACAAGAGTTGGGTCTGAGTTTGGTCTCCAGCAAACACAGGATCTGCCTTATTATTGCTTTTCCTCGTGTTCCCTATTTCCCATTTCATAGGGCAAGAAAGTATTGCTGGTGGTCATATCTTTAATACTGTGTGGGTTTAGGTAAAAGGACAATATCATGTGTGAAACTATTTCAGTTGCAGTCGCCCCAAAGATATTCGGAATTCCTGGAAGGTTCCTAGCTCAGGTATTAGGTCGGTAAGGGTTGCAGTAAAAGATGCTGTTGGAAGAGTGAAGAATGGTTCATTAAAGAATGCTGTAAAATCAAGGGTAGCAAAACGTGGCTGACCTGGTCCATAAAATGGTCAACACTTTGGATCAGCTTAAAGCATTCATAAATATCAGAAAGGGAAACGATTTTTCAATATTGAAAGAGCCTAATCAATTTTTTGCAGCTACTATGATATATCTTGGGGTGAAATCCAACAAATCCTTAGAGAATATTTTAAAAGGTCAAGTGATGTAATACCTGACATTTGAAAGACAAACAGAAATGAAGGATTGGAGAGCTAAATGGAGAGAAACAGCCACCTGGAGGACCTTGAAATATCTTTTCTCTTTTTATTTTGTAATAAATTTGTCATTTAATGAAATTTGCTGCCAGATGTAAAAGGCAGTTAGGTTTTTGTTTCATTTTTCTGTTTTGAAAAGATAGGTGGCAGAGTTGATGATGTGTAACTATAATTGTAACTATTTTGTGTTAAGAAAGTTAGGTCGAAAAGGTAGCTCCAGACAGCTATATATTCATTGTAATAAAAGAACTAAAGATGAGTGAATCATTGGGCTGAAGGCTAGGAGAGCTCAGCTCTGTTTCTGAGATTTTATTGTTAAACAAAGCATCAGTGTTTGAGGCTGGGTTAATTTGCAGAGAATTCCTGTGTCCTCTTTCTTGCAGTCTATCTTTCCTTTTCCTTGTTAATTTGTTCATCTTTCTTTGTAATTCATGATGTTAAATTTCTCTCATGCTTGAATAAGGGTAGCATTGGAATAGGATTCATTGAAATAATGCCCTCTTCCTTTCATTTCAGGCATTTCACCACCCTGCTAAAGTTGGCATAGGATTCATCCTTGTTAGATGCCCTATGCTGATGGACTGTTCATTCTCCTTCTGTTTCACCCCTTAAAGCTCTTTGACTGTGTGTGGGTGGCTACCTTGCCCCTGTTTAGATAGCTTATGCAACTGCACTGTTATGTGTTTTATGATTCATCTTTTGACTCCATTTGCCCTATAGTTCTCCTCCTGATTCTCTTACCAAGGTTTTAAATAATTTGCTTCACCAGAAATCTGATCTTCTGCAGATGTTCATTGAATATCTTAAATATTGAATGCTGGTCTATTTCTTCATTACTGACAATCTTGATTATTTCCAGTTTTCTGTGAGTTAAAGAGAGAGCTCTCTCTATTTATGTTAGGTCAGAAAGGTAAACTAAAGACTGGTTAGTAGTTACCGAGGATTACCCTCTCCACCACCTAGGGTGTCAATTTTGGTGTTAACAATGAGGTTGTGGAAGAAATGGAGAAAGTGAATGGAAAAGATGTTCAATGATATGGAACAACTCTGCCCATTTTTTAAGATATAATCCAAAGAGATATCAAGTGAACTCAAAATCTATAATTTCTTTGTTGCTATATGGAATTCCTCCACCTACTCAAGGTGTCTCTAAAATAGGGAAGAAGTGGCATGGGGTCTTAGATGTCATTATATTATGCTTTCTCTGCATAATTCAATGTGGTTTCCCAAGCAATGCATAGTTGAATATTAAGTCACAAATTTGTATAGTGATTGGCATGGGATCAATTATCTACTATCAGGAAGCCAGTGAATGATGAATATATGGTTTATTTGGTGATGTGAACCTTACCATTTGATTCATTTGCCGAGTCTTCAGACTTTTTGGGTGAGAAGAAGAAACTTACATTTGAGAAGTTATTAGCAAGTCTTATTTAGAACAAAGCACGCTAGCACAAACAAAAGCATTAACTTCATCCAATATAGAAAGTGCATTTAGTGCATCCAAATAAAACAAATCAATCTTGGGGTAAGAGAAGTTAGTAGTTCATTTTAGATTTTAAAATTTAGATGTTATTATTGTAATAAGCCTAGAATCTTTAACAGAGATTTAAGAAAACTAAAGCATGACCTAGCAAGTGGTCAAATGAAATCAAAACATTCAAATGTCGTTGAAGGAAGTGAAGAAGAAGAAGTAGGTGGTTTAACATTTCTAGCATCATAGAATAGATCAACTATGTCTACAACCTAGTATTTAGGCTGAGATCCATCTTGGAAGTACATGTTCCGTAGAAAATATTTTATAAATTTCAATGAAGTTAAGAGTAATAGTTAAACAATTCCTTTCAATCATGAATGGAATCACTATGGTAGAGGCTATGAGGTTGTTTGTGTCATAATGAACCATACATTAAGTTACACACTTAATAATGTTTGGTATGTTCTTCACTTCAACAAAATCAATTCTATGCTAGTAAGATTACTAGGAATCCTAATTTTTGTTAAACTTTCAAAGAAATAAGTGTATGGTCAAAAACTTTCATGATAACAATTTGGATGTTGTTGGTATTGGTGAGAAAGGGTTATATAAATATTTTGATATAAATAAATCATAGTGGAAGAGATCATTGACTTTGACATTCTATATGAGAGATATATCTCTTTCATGCTAGAAGAATATCATAATATCCTAGTTTTGACCCTTGCTATGTACTGAGGCAAACTATGTAAGGGAATGTAAATATAGTAGTCTGAATTCTTAGTGAAGAGCTCAAGGCCAAGGATCGATTAATGAATTTCTAGGTATGTATGATGTAAATATTTCTATATGTCCCATGTGGTTGGCTTGTTATGGTGATTTAAAATCTATGCAAATATTATGTTGAAAAATATATTTGTTCCAACATGGTTGTTTAAGGAGAGCTAGAGGGGCTATGATTACACTAGAAGGGAAGAGGGACTAGGATATTATATCATCTTTTTCCAAGTTCTATCTTTAGAATTCATCCATTTTATGTCATTTGATTTAAATAATCCATTTCCTTCATATGACTTATGAAATCGTGGTATTCAATGTTTTGTGAGGTTGGAGGGGAAAGTCATTTCATCTAAATATGGAAGCATGGGGTGGATATTCTTTTTATAACTAGTGTAAGAGTCCTTCTTTATATGGTTAGAAGCAATATAAACTATCTTTTCCACTAATTTTTTCATCTCAATTGGTATATATAATTTATTGGTAAAGAAGTAGAATTCACAAACCATGAGAGCTATGCATAGGGGTTATCTAGATTGGGGAATTAACAAGAAACTAGCATTGTGAAGAGGAAATTGCATGCATCAAAAGGAAAGAGGATGGATGTAGGTGAGTATAGATACAAGGAAATATATGAGCCTTCACTTAGTATTATTTTCTACTCATTATATGCTTGAGAAGACATGGTTTTAATTATACCTGCATTTCTCTAAGGCATACAATAGGTTGGATTCTTACTGCACACGTTGGTAAACATTATAAGGGTTGGATTTTTTTAGGGAATTGTAGATAAATGAAGGGAAATTCCTTTCCAATGTTGTATGAGGTGGTGAAAAAGAGATCCATGGATGCTTTTATAACTCAAAAATTTCCTTTGGCCATGGAAGAAAATTCCTAAGGTAACCTCAAATCAATATTTAGGCTAGAAACTAGCCTTTCCAACCATAAGGGGATCCTTCTCTTAATATGTTGTCCAATGCCACTTCAAGAGTGGTTCATATGATAAACACAGTGGCCATATCTTCGATAAGAGATGAATTGGGTTTATAATATGGTTGATAGGGTTGAAGATGAGACCATTGGGCATGGAGTCAAGAATTAAAACTGACAAAGCGATCAATAACTAGTGTTTGAGCAATCAATAGTGAAGACACGGTAAATAATATATTTTTAGTCACTAAGTTTGTTTTAGTATGGTGGTAGAATTGAGAATTAATAATCCATTACATTAGAGCATTAAGCAGTGAATGAATTCCAGTGTAACTTTAGAAGAATGGGTGGGACTATTTAATTGTGTGAATTCAAATCATCAAAGATGAATTCTAAACCACTTGCTTTCAATTAAATACTGCAAGATCATGCATTCAATGAAATACTGAGATAAAGGTAAACACATACACATAAGGAAAAATCACAAACACGGAGATATTGGCATAAGAATCTATGCAACTAAAAGCTCTGTACTTCTATATTGTTCAACTTCTATTAATTTTAAAAAACAAATTATGTTGATGTATATGTAACTTTTGAATGTATTTCATATATGTATATTGTACTCCTATAGAGATGGTATTATTCCTCTATACAGAACTGTTTGTATTCCTATAGAGATGTTATTATTCCTCTATATGGAAGTGTCGTCATTTATATTGTAAGTGTCGTAACTTATACTTGATGGGTTATTAGACCACCTTGTTAGGGTCGGACCTATATAAGTCATGTGGGTTGAAGGGTTATTAGACCACCCTATTGGGTGTCGGCCGAGTCAACTTTGCGTTATGTGGTTAAGTTGAGGCCGACCTAGTAAAGGTTATTAGGCAAGTCAAGCCAAGTATAAATATAGTGCGGGAGGCACTCTATTTCATCATTCTATTCTCTCACACACTCTTTGGAGAGTGGCGCACTTGTGGAGGAGGAGAAGCGGCTACTAGGAGTTGTCTATCTCTTATGCTTGGGTTGTATCATTGCTCTATCTATCTCTGAGGAATTTATTGGGGTTTTTCACCTTTATGGTTTTCCCCAAGTAAACTCTCTGTCTCTTGTGTGCTTGCTTTATTCTATCCATGATTAATATGCTGTAGATATGCTGTACATGTTGTTCTCTCAGTTAAGATCCTAGATCAGATTGAAGTAAATTCTGAAAAACTAACATGGTATCAGAGCTAGCCTAAAAGAAGGCATGGTATGGCATGTATGACACTTGTTGCACTTACGATGCTAGGGCTTGATATAGCAAAAACCAGTCATCGTAGCACTTTCACTATAAATCCATTTTTGCGAATTGTTCAGATCTGAAACTTTTACAAGTCGAAGATCCAATCCCCATGTACCTTGTGTCAAAAGGAAAACTTCTAATTCGTTGTACTTTGTGTTTTATGATCTGTACAATCTAGGATTTCTGCCATTCGAGATCTGAGTCATAAACAGGTGACCTAGGAAAAAAGGTCATAACTTGGGCTAGGAAGCTCCAAATGAAATTTCGTAAAGAGTGAAAGGTAGTGCACGGATTGTAATTTCTCAGGTAACGTTTTCAGAGGCCGAAACTGAGCCAGGGACACATCGAATGTCGTACAAGTTTGCTCTCCTATTTTATCCCATAAACAGGTCATGTTGCGACACTTGGCATAACTCTCTCTCAGAGAATCCAATTGAGGTCAAACCTATGGGGTTGGAAAGATGACAGGTCGGGTTACCATAGGTAGAAGTTTCAGACCCTGTGGATCAAAAATTTTGGAGTTACACCAGAAACAATCATTTACATATATCTGTCAAAACAGAATTATTTTGAGCACCTTCATTCATGGCTTCAGGAATTTAGGGTTTCAGAGAAAGATGAAATTTTTGTAATCGGAGACCACGGCTGAATGCTACTCATCAAAATATAAATTTAGAGACAAATATCAGAATTTTTGGTTGGGAAGAAGGATGGGCTTGATCAGACCCTAGTTCGGGACTTTGATGAGAAAAGTGGAAAATTAGGCCTTCTGCAAAAATGGGAATTTTTGAAATCTGTGACCATGGCTGGAAGCTCCTCAGAAAAATAGAAGCTTAGAGCTTTGGATCGAACCTTTTTATTGGGAAAAAGGGTGGGCTTTATCAAACCCTAGTTCGGGGTCTTGTCTAGTGAATCCGGAAGTTTCAAAGGCAAAATTAAGGGGTGAAACTTTGCAGTTTTCAAATTCTGAATATATCGGTTTGATCGGCTCATCAAGGCGCATCTTTCTATCCTTTCAGAAGTTTGAAATTCAAAGTTTGAATTTTTAGGGTTTCTTTGACAAACCCTAATCCAACTCCAGATCCAGTTCCTACAAATCAAGTGGATTGGGTTAATCCTAGAAGAGAATGGATTGGTCACCTGCATAAGTGAAGAAATTCCTGTTTCAGAGGGAGATGAGGCTGAGGCCTTACATAAGAAGATTACGAGCAATCTCGACAGGTATGACTCACTGAGGTATGTTTTGAATTTTGTTCATAATTAAGTTTATGATATTTTTGTCTTCATATTATTACGATTACTACAATCTTGGTTAATTTTAGACTTGTTGTATCACTTTAATTAAATTATGAATGCATGATAGAAGATATTCATTGATTAGGGTTTTTGACACTTATGATTGTACTAATGCATTGTGATGTTGTATGAGGTTGATGTAGTCCACTAAGATGAAAGGTACATCAAGAAAGACAAATCATGTTCTAGTTCAAGAACATATGGCCATGGTGACATAAAGACAAAGGTTCATCCATTGCCATGGATCACATAAAAGATCTATTTACGAGGTATGTATAACTTGGCTCTATAATGGTTAACTTATGAGATATGTAGGTTACTAGAACAAGTCATTGAAGAGAACAAGAAGACATCATGTGGGTATGTTAGACATAACTAGCTAACATACTAATCCGTGTATGTTTTTCCTATATCAAGTTAGAATCCTACCTTGTGATAGGATCTCTTATATAAGTATACATGGCATGATTGATAATGATTATTCATAGGTTTGAATAATCATGGGTGTATGCATATCATGTTTCTTACCTTAATTTATGATATTACTAAACCATAAGAGTCCTTGAATACTAATGCTTATTATTTCTGTTTGAAATGATCATGACTATACATGCTTAAGCTTATCGTGTTTTGATAGTATTGAGAATATAGTAATGAATGTGTGATTATGTATGAGACCTTGAGGATAACACAATGATGATACTAATAAGCATGCATAGTGATTAAGGATGGATATAAGTTCAAGGACAGGTAATCCAAGAAGCAAAAATCAAGAGGGAGCACACTTCAGTAGTTTCTGCAAGGATGCAGATATTCAGAGGGAGTTGACCACTTCTCACAATCCACATCAGAATGGAGTTACAGAAAGGGAGCAAAGACTAAGAGGGAGTCAACCCTACAACCAAACAAAGATAAGTATTTTGATTGTCATTTCTTACATATTTGTTTGTTTAAATAATATTGTTCAATGATGTATATGCTTATGTTCCTAGACTTAGGGTGTGTATTATGCATATTAGAATAATTGCATTAATGAATAGTATACTACTAATTTGCATATGATGGGTATGGCCTATGGCATTGTACAACATTCCATTGCTACTTATCTAGAATGAAACCTCTTTGCTGACATATTGGGAGTTGTGCACACTCTTAACAATGTTCTGGTAGAGATTGGAAGGTATCTAGAAAGTTACGGGATATGGATAAATGTTGTATTGAAGCATTGGCTAAAATAATTGCATGACTGTATGACATATTTCTTTATGTGTAAGAATTTGTTCTAAAAATTATGAGATCGTTCTAATCATGCAATTTAACTTGTTTTGTAGGAAAGATCGTATACCATCACCTACAAAAGAAGGACTACAACATTTGTTCGGCAACAAAGTTATCTATTGAAGATATTGAAGATGTTGAAGTTCCCAGGATTCGGGAAGAATGCCATGATCAAGGAGTACCATTCGATCATGAAGAATGATATTTGGGATGCGGTCCCAAGAACTAAAGGGAAGTCTGTTGTGACTTCCAAATGGATCTATAAGATCAAGCATGCTACAGGTGGAAGCATAGAGACTTTTGCTCCTATAGCTAGATCCACTTCCATTAGATCAGTACTTGCTCTAGCTGCAGTGATGAAATGGAAGATACACTAGATGGATGTCAAGACAGCTTTCTTGAATGGTGTAGTCGAAGAGGAAGTGTATGTGGAGCAGCCACTCGGGTTTGAGACACATGACCGAGAGTCGCATCTATGCAAACTAAAGAAAGCCCTGTATGGTTTGAAACAGGAAGCCAGGACCTGGTATGGGATGATAGATAGTTTTCTATCTAGTTTGGGCTTTACCAAGAGTAAAGCAGATTCCAACATTTACTTCAAGGTTGAGGAAGGAAATCCAGTGATACTACTTTTGTATATGGATGACCTATTTATTACAAGTGAAGACATAATGATTGCCGACACGCAGCAGAATCTTGCTGCCAAGTTTGAGATGAAGGACTTGGGGATGATGCGCTATTTTCTAGGCATGGAGGTGTGGCAGAGTGTAGATGGAATCTTCCTTGGACAAGGGAAGTATGCAGTAGAGATCTTGAAAAGGTTTGGGATGATGGACTACAAGGCCATGGCCACACCTATGGCATCGAACCTGAAGCTTCTATGTGATGCTTCATCTGATCCGATTGATGTCACTATGTGACGTCAGATGATTGGGTCCTTGATGTACTTGACGAACACGAGACCAAAAATTTGCTTTGCGGTGAACACATTGAGCCAGTTCCTGACGAATCCCGAAGGTGTTCACCTGGTTGCTATAAAGCATATTTTGAGGTACCTGAAAGGTATGGTTGACTATGGGCTCAAGTATGATGTGAATCAAAAGTTAACCTGCAGGGTTATGTTGATTCAGATTGGGCAGGAAGTACTGCAGATAGGAAGAGGACTTCTAGGTGCTGCTTCAGTATGGGATCAGGTGTGATCTCTTGGTTTAGCAGGAAGCAGTCCTATGTAGCACTGAGTACAACTGAAGCAAAGTATGTTGCAGCTTGTTCGGCTAGTTGTGAGGTAGTATGGCTTCGAAAGATACTGTCTGAGTTATTTGATCTCCCGTTGGAGGCTACTGGTATCTTTTGTGACAACCAGAGTTATGTGAAGCTATATGGTGAAGCTATCTGAGAATTTATAAATTAAAAATATAACAACTTTGATACCAAATAAATATGAAGATTTAGATTTAAATTAAAATAACCACTTTTTAAGAAGAGGAGAATAATCAAAGACAAATACAGAAGCCAAGGTTTAAAGAAAGAGGTCTAAAAAGAGGAGAATAATCAAAGGCAAACAAAGAAGCCAAGGTTTAAAGGAATGGGTTTAAATGAAAACTTCTTTTATTTACAAAATTTAGTGAGCAACTAAAGAGGAGTAAACAGTAAAGCCATAGTAATCATATATAATGCAAACTTCTTTTATTTACAAAATCTTTTTAATTTTTTTCTAACCATGTGAATCTTAAATCAGTTTTATTAAAGAGAAACTTCTTAAAACCTTAAACCTGTAGTTGTAGGTATTTAATAGAATTTAAGTAAAATAACATAATATTTCTATTTTTTCATAAAGAAAAAAAGTACTATATTGATATTTATTTTTGAAAAACTTTAATATAAAATTACATCTATTTAATATGATTCCACTTTATCAACTTAAGTGAATATGAGAAATGCTCAAAACTCTCCAAACAAATACAGGAAAGGTTCATGGAGATAATCACAATTCAAACAATATAAAAATAGCATTGCACCATCTACCCTACTAACTATTAAGTTCTTCAGTTTTTAACATAAAATAAAAACATACTAATTAAATACAGTCGTCCATATCAATTTTTGTATCTAAACACCAAAATAACATAACTAACCTCCCAACATTATTTGTATTTCTATACAAAAATAGAGATAGTCCCTACAAGATAATCCTTTTTCCATAAGTTCTACAAAATATATGCAACCTTCAATCATATTTAAAACAAGTTTTGATAATAAATTAGCATCCTCATTCAGTTCTCTATATGCATACTGAAAATATATAGTAGAAAACCCATTGTAAACTTTAAATGTATAATAAAAAACCCCACTATAAACTTTGTATTGTTGGATTTCAGCTTCCAAGTAAAGTCACTTCTAGTTGAACTTTATCTATTATTTCCTTTATCGATCATTTCATTAATGTAAAATTATCCATCATTTTATTAATGTAAAACTTTAGGACATTTAATATTTTTTCGAACCATCTTTATCCCTATTAAAACTTGAAACAGAAACATATTAAAACCTAGTGCGTGTGCTTGTATGTGTTTAATAAACTTTATATGTATTTAGAAAACTTCAGCGTAACAAATATTTGTCAAACATATTGGACAGATAAACATCATTTGCTATTTTGAACTGTGGGCGGGTTTCGGATTCCATTATAATAAAATGGAATACATACTGTTTTGTTAATGTAAATCTCGGCATATTAGTCCTTTTAAACGATTGTTGTACTATTAACATATTAAAACCATAATAAAATCTAGATTAACCTTAAGAATAAACATTAAAACCATAGTAAAATCTAGGTTAAAAATAGATATTTGCAAACATATCTTGATGCATAAAGACATTCCAAGAGCTCACATCACTTTCAAAAACAAATTTTCAATAAAATCTAGATTAACCTTAAGAATAAACATTAAAACCATAATAAAATCTAGGTTAAGATAAATATTTGCAAACCTATCTTGATGCATAAAGACATTCCATCCAAGTTTCTGCTAATAGAGCTCACCTCACTTCCAAAAACATATTTTCTAAATGCTTTAGTATCAAATTCTTCGAAAATATCTTGATGCATAAAGACATTCCATCCAATTTTCCGCTAACAGAGTTCATAACAGAGTTCACATCACTTCCAAAAACAGATTTTCTAAATGCTTTAGTATCAAATTATTCGAAAATTTCTTGATGCATAAAGACATTCCATCCAATTTTCCGCTAACAGAGTTCACATTACTTCCGAAAACAGATTTTCTAAATGCTTTAGTATCAAATTCTTTGAAAATGGTAAGAAACAGACTTTCTAAATGATTCAGTACCAAATTCTTTGAAAAATTGTATGAAACAGACTTTCTAAATGTTTCATTATCAAATTATATGAAAATCTTATGAAAAAACAAAATAAATCACTCAACATTTCCTCATACTACATACCGTTGAAAGTTGTAATTCCATTAAGCAAAAACTGCAGTATCCTGCAACGCACAGTCTGTTGCCACTTTCTCAGAATATATTGTAAATTGAATTCACAGAACTCAGAAAGTGGAGCATCATGCCAGCAACATAATCTAAGTGAACCCTAATTTCCAATGTTATCCCAAAGAGGCAAAAATTGGAGTATATTACGTTTTAGCTGTTTTCATTTTGAGAATGATGTCAGACGCGAAGGTAATCTACTCACGGAAAGGAAAGCTCAGCTTGCACGACTTCTGCATTAGGGTTAATGCTAATGTTATCCTGAGATAATTTCCAGGTGTCCTGGTCGAATTGGAAGGCACTCGTGTCGCTCCTCATATACTCCCTCTGCGCAGCGGAGGCCTCCCCCGGGTAATTGTTACCTGCAACGTTTTGAGAAATGATCGATTGCATGTCTGAAAGATAAGAATACGGTGGATCGGGAGGAAACATTATGTTATTGAAAGATAAGAATACGTTGGATCGGGAGGAAACATTGTTACCTGCAACGTTTTGAGACATGATCGACTGCATGTCTGAAGGAAAAGAGTATTCTGGATCGTCAGGGAACGAAGGAAAAAAGTATTGTGGATCGTGAGAGAATATAATGTCGTTGCCACTGGAAATTAATGCAGGTATTTGGGATTGCTGGACATTTCCATACTCAGAAATATCGATATTTCGTGAAGCTTCACCTAAGCTCCTTAATTCGGCGAGCTGAGCATGGCTAGCAGCAAGCTGCTGCCTCAGCTTTTCATTCTGTCAGGGAAGAAATTAGTTCAAACTTCTCCCGCATTAGAGAATATAATATTCCAAACATGGATATTAAAATCAATACATTACCTTTCTGCCCTAAAAAGAAAATGCTGCATAATTACTATTTACGAACCTCTTGCTGGAGCGCTAGATTCTTAGAGGAGAAACTATGAACATCTTTCTGGAGCGCTAGAATCTCAGAGGAGCAACCATGAACAGGATCTTGTATCCGAGACTGTGCCTCATATAATATGCTGGCCACCGCGTAATGTCGTCTATCAACTGGAAGCGGCTGCAACATCTTGGTAAAGTGGTTTTGACCGAAGATCTTGTTTATGGCATCAAATTTCTCGGCCCCCGTTTGGTCTCTGCTAAAATAAGGAGAGAACAAACAATTCTCGGCACACTTTCTCTTTAGGACCCTGCACGCTCCGCACGCTCCTCGACCTGCCATACTTATAGGTTTCTCTTCTGGAATTCCCTTCGCGTTCCCTTCTCGCGTACCCTCGGTTTAGGTTATTCCGAATGTACCCAGGTCATTTCACGGGGGTTCTTATATCGCTCGGTCTTTATAGAGATGCCCTAACGAAAACCAAATGTTTTTCTTAGGGTTTTAAACGGAGGGAGCAGATCCCAACATAATTTCAAATATTTGAGCCGCGAATGTTTGTGGTCCATTAGATGGACGCGGCTTTAGAGAGGTTTAAATTTGAGGTGGGTCTCTACAACCATGACCCATGGTAAACAAAAACAACATGTTTTACGGTGGAGGAAAGAGTAAAATCCCATTAATTCACTTTTAAATGGTAAGCAATACATATAACTTATCCTATGGAATGATCATTGATCCTTATCCAAAAACTCTCATCCTAACTTAAATATTTTTTTAGATTAATTTTTTAACCATACATATAACTTTTATTTTATAGGAGGGAGATTTTGGGAGTGAGTGTTTGTTGAGTAACAAAATAATAACCAAATAATAAAAATAAAATATTGTAATGGCTCCTATTAATAACAATAAAAAAATAAAATCCACATTGACTCATAAAATAAAAAAATTATGAAAAGTAATAAAAAATCGATCTTTGTTTATAAAATAAAAATTTAAAACTTAAACCCGGATGTATAAATTAAAAAAAAAATACACCTCAAGAAATTGGACCCCTCTCAGTGCGTGATAGATCTGGTTTAAGATGGATTTACGTTGGTCTAAAATCTTCCCATCCTAACTACCTACTCCCTCATGATCCTTATAAAAAAACTCCTCATCCTAAATATGTACTTCCTTAAACATATTAGGCGATTGTTAGTACTTCCTTAAACGTATTAGGCGATTGTTTCATAACAACTTAGGATAAACTCTTAGACACACACATGTACCATATGTATGCACCCATTCATGTTTTTATGGATAAATTCATTCACCCCTACATCCTTTGATAAAGAAAATAATTGTGCGTGTTTAGTTGCTCCAATCATCCATTTTCCTTCCATACAACTTAGGATGAGCTCTTGTATGCATGTATTTAGAATTACAACACAAGAAGAGAAACACTTGTATGCATGTATTTAAAAGTAAAATGGTTGAGTGAGACTTTTTTTTATTTTTTCATTATGGCTTTGTTTGGTACATTTTATATTGAAAAAACCTTAAAATAAATAAGGTGTAGCCAAAACGTTATATGATTTGAAACTTTCGAGATTATTATCATAAAATTGTAATTTTTCATTATTAAAATTTTATTTTTGAATGTATAAATGGATTAAGATTCTTTAAATACTCATGTTACATTCATAGGTCATAGATTTATGTAATTTTAATAATTTTTCTAAATGTTTAGCTTATTTTTGTGGGAAAATGATCGACAAAATGTGGTCTATAAAATTTTACACAAGCATAGATCCATATCAAACCTAGTGTTGGAATATTCACACCATCATTTTTGTATTTTGCATGCTGCATGCATTTGCATGCCACTGCATACATCCAGTCATCATCATGGTTGTCCTCCCAGCACCTGGAGCTCACTTTTATCTCTCTAGAGCCTGTCTTTAGCCCTCAATTGGCGTCCTACCTACCTAATGCGCCCTCTTTGACTTATCTGCTTAGTAAGTGCGCTCTTCTCACCTACCACTATCAGTTAGAGCGCCTTATCTCACCTACCAGGAGTTATCATTCAGTTAGTGCTTTGATTGAGCAGTTCTTCCACTGATTGCTCATTCTGACTGCTTGTAGCTTCTAGGTAACTAGTTATGGAGTTCCACTTGACTATTTGACAGCCTCATGTGCCCTCCTTGGAGTCTCCATTCCTTGATTTATGCCTAGATGGTTCTGTTAGACTCAGTTAGACACACTTGACTCACTATTTCCATTAATGATTGATACATTTAGGTGGATGATGTCCCCATAGTTATCCAAGCTAGACTAGAGATCAGATTCGAATGCCCTACTTGGCTAATTCGAATCCTATATGATGCCATCATCATAGTTATTGTATTCATTCACTTACATTCTTATTCATTGTATGATACTGAGATTTGGTCTATTATTCTGTGTTTATGAGTGATCATTGAGTGTCTCCTTCTCTTATTCTTTGCAACATACTTGATAGTTTGATTATGAGTTGCTACAGCTGCTAGATCTCTTGCATATTCTTATATGGTATCAAAGCAAAAAGCAGCTATTCAAATTGCAGCCATTGCATCAGTTGCAGCGTTTCTTTGAGCAGCTATCTTTCACTTGTGCACCAGAAGCCTTTGAGTTTCCACAACAAATACTGGTGCTATTACTTGAATTCATTGGATAAATCCAGTGAGTTCTAGCCAAGTGTGAAGGACTTAGTCTGTGTGCCAAGTGTTCTTAAGGTAGTGTTCATTCGAAATGTAGCATTCTACATCAACGCAACTTTCTAGTTTTGCAGGTTTATTCACCCATTCAGAATCTTCTTCAACTATATGAATTTCTCTGTTAAGATGGATCTAAAGCTTACATCTTCCAACTGTGTTGAGTGGAAATCCAAAATGACTCTCTTCATGAGATCAAAGAGCTTCACCTAAATACTCAACGGAATGGTGGTAGAACCTCTTAGTGCAGTTGAAAAGTCCAAGTTCTTGGATCGGCTTGGTGAAGCAATTGGTCTCCTCCTTCTCTCAATTTCTGAAGATCTTCACTTCCATGTCATCGATATTACATCTCCTAAATAGGTTTGGGACAAGCTCGAATCTCTTTTTGGACCGAAAGATGATATGCAAGGACAAAAATTGGAGAATGAGCTCATATGTTTGATTCCTAACAGCTTCGAATCTATTAATGCCTTTCTCACGAAGTTCAAAAGCTTGATATCCCAATTGAAAAGATATGAGATAGTGAAAGAAGACAAGCAGCTTATACTTCCCATTCTCTCAAAGTTGGGGGAAAAGTTCTCAGTTTTTGTCTCTACTTCCTAGTCAACTAGGTTGTCCATTCCAAAATGGAGGTTTCCCTCATTTAATGATTTGACACAATCTCTTACTCAAGAGGAAGAGAAGTTGATTTTGATGGGAATCATCAAACTGAAATTGGATTCATCCCTTACAGTTGCAGAGAGAGCGAATGGTAAAGGAAAGCAAAAGATTTCTAACAAGAGATCAAATGATACAAGGCCTATAGATAGTTGACACCAGTCAAATGGGATTTCGAACCCTAGGAAGACCAAGCATTCTCAAAAAGAAAAATTAGAGTGTACTTACTACCATAGAGGTTTCCATCCTAAGAGTGTTTGCATACAGAAGGCTATAGATTTGATGGCTAAATTACTTGAAGAGAACAGCCTTCCTGTACCAACATGTGCAAGGAAGAAAGATCTTGAATCTCCCAGATCCTAAGAAAAAGAAATGTGTAATGCTCTCATAGCAAGTGCATCAACCAGTTCTTCTTTCATCATAGATTCAGGAGCATTATGTCACATGGCTTTCTCCAAAGATCTCTTCTCAAGTCTTGAAAGCTTTGTTGGCCCTTCCATCAGTTTGGGCAATGATTCACTAGTATCCTCTTAGGGGATTGGAAGAATCGATCTTGATCATGGTAACTTTTCTAATGTGATTTATGTTCCTTCTCTTGCACCTAATGTCCTTTAAGTGTATCAAATGAATCACACTGGAGAACCTAAAAGAGTGATATTTACTCCATATGAAGTCGAAGTACAACACATGGTTTCAGGGGAAATAATTGCAAAAGGAGTTGCAAATCATAAGTCAAAACACTATGAGTTTTCTCACTTCCTACCTCTCTCAAAGAAGTCTGCTCTTAAAGAAGTGCGAATGCTAGATACAGCTTTTGTTTCAGAATCGGCCTCGTCTTTTGATCTCAATGAAGATCCATCATCATCCAATTCATTTTCTTCTATTGATTACAGTTATGATGGTTCAAAGGAGGATTACACTCATATTCTTGAGCAGGTTCATGACATCAACAGTTTTGATTATAGTCCTTCAAGAGATGATGAGCATGAGTCATTTTTACTTGCTCATGAGAATTCAGATTCAGAGTTTGCACATGGTGAGCATAAGTCAGATTTACTTGCTTCTTCACATGATATTCCAGATTAAGAATCTGAAGATAGAGATAATGAGAGAATGCTAGACCTAGATCCACAAGAACCTAAAGGTCTAGCAATTGATGATGAATATGAGCAAATGGGAGATCCAGATCCACAAGAACTTGAATATCTCTCACCTGATATTATTCGTCTTCCTCGATGGGCATCCACTACACTCTGATCCAACAGTGATTTGGTTGGTGATCCACATGATCATAGAAGAATCAGATCAAATTTTCAGAATGGAAGGTTTCATCCTTCTCACATTGTTGTTCCATTTCAGATCGATCGATCCTTCTTCGGAAAAGAAGGACACTTGCCTCCTCAAGGGATGAGTGATGAAATGTTATTTTAGCATCCTTCAGTCTATTTTGAGGGAGGGATTTCTTTCCACTTGGTTTTCCCTCTTTCCTCACTTAGTTTATTATAGATTGATTATATAGGGTGACCTTTGGTCTTAGTCACCAGGGCCCTATTTTGATTTTAGTTATTTCCTCATAGTATAGCTTGCGGGGGGGTGTTGGAATATTCACACCATCATTTTTGTATTTTTCATGTTTGCATGCAAATCTGCATGCTACATGCATTTGCATGCCACTGCATGCATCCAGTTATCATTATGGTTGTCCTCCTAGCACTTGGAGCTCACTTCTAGCTCTCCAGAGCCTGTCTTTAGCCCTCAATTGGCCTCCTACCTATCTAATGTGCCCTCTTTGACTTATCTTCTTAGTAATTGCGCCCTTCTTAGCTACCAATGTCAGTTAGAGAGCCTTATCTCACCTACCAAGATTTATCATTCAATTAGTGCTTTGATTGAGAAGTTCTTCCACTGATTGCTCATTTTGACTACTTGTAGCTTCTAGTTAACTAGTTCTGGAGTTCCACTTGACTATTTCACAGCCTCATGCACCCTCCTTGGAGTCTCCATTCCTTGATTTATGCCTATATGGTTCTGTTAGAGTCAGTTAGATACACTTGACTAACTATTTCCATTGATGACTAATACATTGTAATATCCCAACTTTTTGACTAACTATGTTATGATGTTATATTTGGCCACTACCCGAGCATATGTGATTTATTATTTTGGCACAACATTAGTGTTGATGTATATGTAACTTCAGAATGTATTTCATCTATGTATTTCATATATATTTATTATACCCTTATTAGAGATGTGTTATTCCTCTATAAGGAAGTGTCGTCATGTGGATTGACAAGTGTCGCAAGTGTGTGTACTTGCCGATGGGTTATTAGACCACCATGTGTGGGGTCAGCCCTGAAATATATATTATATTGTGGATGTATCTAGATAGACAATTCAGCCCCATAGTGTAACTGGGCAAACAGGTTAAGTATAAATAGAGATCAGGAGATCTCTATTTGTATCATTCGAAAAGTCACACTTCTCTCACTCAGAAAGTGGTGCACTAGTGAGGAGGAGGATCATATGCTACTAGGAGACTATCTCAACTGTATTTTGGTTGTACTTTGGTTGAGCCATTGCTCTCTCTATCTCTCAGGAAGTTGTGGGGTTTTTCACCTTAGGGTTTTCCCCACGGAAAATCTGTATCTCTCATCTCTCATGTTTTTGATTCTTGTGATGATTGACATGCTTGTTATGATTGATATGCATTGATATACTGTACATGTTATTCTCTCAGTAAAGATCCTAGAGTATTGTGAATTAATGCTCAAAATTTAACATGGTATCAGAGCTAACCTAAGAAGAAGACATTGTGCAGTGACGGAAACTTGAGTTTCTTGTTTATTGGGTTTCTATCCACAAATTTTCGAAAAGCATTATAGTAGATTGACTCTACTCCTCAAGGAGAATCCATCTGTCCAATTAGAATTCAATTCTGAGCATTTTCAGATTTGGCCCTAAAAATTAGGGTTTCCACAAACATAGGAATTTCTGAAATCTGAAGACATAGCTGGAAGATCCTTGCAAAAATCAAAGTTTAGACGTTTGGATCGAGATTTTTGGTTGGGTAGATCTCCGGGAAACTCAAACCCTAATTCAGGGCTCTCCTTAGTGAACCCTCGAGGACAAAAAGGAAAATCTGAAGGGTAACACTTTGCTAATCTCAAATTATGAATACAGCAGGCTGGATCAGCTCATCAAGGCACATCTTTCTATCCTTTCAGAAAGTTGAATTTCACATTTTGATTTTTTAGGGTTTTTCTAACAAAACCTAATCCGGGACTAGATCCAGTTTTCAGCATTTCAAATAGTAAGACCTAAATCTTTTCTATTTCCATTTGAAGTACTCTTTAGATGTCTCACCACACCAAGCTTGAGGATAAGCTTGAAGGGGCTGATAACTTCCGAGCTTGGAAGTATAGGATTGGGTTAATCCTGAAAGAGATTGAGTTGGACTCATATATAAAAGAAGACATCCCTATCCTAGAGGATGAAGAGGACAATGTATTGCATAAGAAGAACTTGGTCAAGGCAAAGAGAATCATTGTTGATTCTATTAAAGACCATATCATACCCCATGTGTCTTCTCTAAAGACACCCAAGGAGATGTTTGACTCTTTGACCAAGCTATTTGAAGGGAAGAACATAAATCGGAAGATGACCCTGCAGAACCAATTGAAAGGAGTAAAGTTTCAGAATGGAGAAACCATTCAATCTTATTTTTCTAGGGTCTCCCAGATTAAGGAACAACTGGAAGAAATAGATGAAATGGTGGAGAATGGTGAAGTTGTCATGACCACTCTGAATGGCCTACCTAGGTCATGGGACTCCTTCATTTAAGGAATCTGTGCAAGAAAGAAGTTGGTATCCTTCAACAGATTGTGGGAAGAATGCTCTCAAGAAGAAGCTAGACTTGTAGCTCGTGAGGAAAAGATGGGAGGTGAAGAACAAGCTCTTGTAGCTCACACCAAAAGAAGAAAGCCCAAGAAGGAGCACTCTCGCTACAAGAGATCCTATCAAAAGAATAAGAAGGATCTAAGATGCTTCACATGCAATGAGAAGGGTCACTTTGCTTCAGATTGTCCCAAGAACAAAAGGGATAATAAGAACAACTCCAACAAGAAGAAGAAGGGCAGCAAAATAAAGTTCCATGCTCATGCTACCGAGGATGATGAACCTCCAAAGAAGAAGGCTAGGGTAGAAAATGATGATAGTGATGATGACTCATCAAGTGAAGAAGAGTATGTTCTAATCTCTGCGCTCACAGGTACTATCTCCCATGGTTGTAATGATTGGTTGATTGATAGTGGGGCTTCCAAACACATGACTGGGTTTAAGGAATCTTTTGTGAATTTATCTGAACATGAATCACCCCATAAGGTGAAACTTGGGGATGATTATCAATACCCAATGAAAGGAAGTGGTGAAGCCTCCTACAACCTAGATTCTACAAAATCTTTGAAGATGAAAGAAGTCTTTTATGTACTTGGGATCAAGAAGAACTTACTCTCCATCTCTGCATTGGATGCAAAAGGTATGAGGGTTGCATTTCTGGATGGCCAAGTCCTAATGTGGACAAAGGGTGAAACAATTGATGATGCAGTAGTGATTGGAGAGCAAGAGGGAGGTTTGTATAAATTGAAGGGTCAAACTGAACATGCCATGATACATGAATCCATGGAACCAAGTGAACTTTGGCATAGAAGACTTGCTCATATGAACTATAGGGCACTTCCAATTGCAAGCAAGGCTATAGAAGGTCTTCCTGAAATCAAGACCAAACATGAGCGTGTTTGCAAAGGATGTGCAAAAGGTAAGAACATTAAGAAGGCTTTCCCAAGTAGTGAAGCAAGGCAAAAGATATACTGGAAATCGTCCACTTAAATGTATGTGGTCCTATGTCATCCAGTTCTCTAAGTGGGTATGTTTACCATGTCTCATTTATTGATGACTTCTCCAGGAAGACTTGGGTCTACTTCTTGAAGAACAAAGATGAGGTACTTGATAAGTTCAAGGAATTCAAAACCTTGATGGAGAATCAAACTGACAAGAAGATAAAAACATTCAAATCTGACAATGGTGGAGAATTCACCTCACGTGACTTCAAGAAGTTTTGTAGTGATTCGGGGATCAAGAGGGAGTTGAATACTCCTTATAATCCTCAAAAGAATGGAGTTGCAGAAAGGAAGAACAGAACAATCATGGAAGTAGCAAGGGCAATACTACATGACCAGGATCTACCTATGCATCTATGGGCAGAAGAAGCTAGAACAGTTGTATATGTGCAGAACAGAACACCCCACAAGATATTGGACATCAAGATACCAGAAGAGGTCCTTTCTGGTAAGAAACCTGAAGTCATCCATCTCAAAATATTTGGTTGTCTAGTATACACTCATGTCCCAAAGGAAAAGAGGACTAAACTAGATCCTTCAGGAAAGAAGGGTATCTTTGTGGGTTACAATGAAAGCTCGAAGGCTTACAGAATATACTTTCCAGGGTTCAAGAAGATTGATGTTAGCAAGGATGAATATAAGTTCAAGGATAGGTAATCTAGGAAGCAAAGATCAAGAGGGAGCACACTCCAGCAGCTCTTGCAAGGATGCAGATTTTCAGAGTTAGTTGACCATCTTCCTACATTCCGCAACAGAAAGGTGTAGAAGAAGCTACTTCAGAAACTCCTGCTAGGAAGCAAAGACTCAGAGGGAGTCCACCCAACAAACAAACAAAGATAAGTATTTCAATTATCATTTATTGCCTATTTTTGTTTAAATAATATTATGCTTATGTTCCTAGACTTAGGAGATGTATTTTGCATATTAGAATGATTGCATTAATGAACAATATACTACTAATATGCATATGATGGGTAAGTGGCCTATGGCACTGTACAACATTCCAGTGCTACTTATCTAGAATGAAACCTCTTTGCTGACATGTTGGGAGTAGTGAAAACTCTTAACAATGTTCTGGTAGAGACTGGAAGGCATCTAGAAAGTTGTGGAACATGGATAAATGTTCTATTGAAGCATTGGCTAAGATAACTGCATGATTGCATGATATATTTCTTTATGTGTAAAGAATTTGTTCTGAAAATTATGAGATGTTTCTAATCATGCAATTTAACTTGTTTTGTAGGAAAGACCGTATATCTTCACCTACAAAAGAAGGACTACAACATTTGTTCCAGCAACAAAGATATCTATTGAAGATATTGAAGTTCCCATGATCTGGGATGAAGAAATAGAATGACATGATCCGTCGATCATGAAGATGATGTTTGGGATGCAGTCCCAAGACCTGACAGGGAGTCACATGTGTGGAGATTGAAGAAAGCCTTGTATGGCTTGAAACAAGCTGCCAGAACCTGGTATGGTAGGATGGACAGTTTCTTATCCAGTTTGGGATTTACCAAGAGTAAAGCTGATTCCAACCTTTACTACAAGGTTGAGGAAGGGAATCCTGTGATTCTACTCCTGTATGTGGATGACTTATTTGTAACAGGAGATGACAGATTGATTGTAGATACTAAGAGGAAGCTTGTTTCCGAGTTCGATATGAAAGATTTGGGAATGATGCATTATTTCCTGGGTATGGAGGTGTGGAAAAGTGCAGGTGGGATCTTCCTTGGTCAAGGGAAGTACACAGTAGATATCCTTAAGAGATTCGGGATGATGGACTGCAAGGACATGGCCACACCTATGGCATCGAATATAAAGCTTCTATGTGATGCTTCATCTGAGTCGGTTGATGTCTCTATTTATTGTCAGATGATTGGGTCCTTGATGTACGTGATGAACATGAGACCAAATATTTGCTTTGCTGTGAACACATTGAGCCAGTTCCTGACGGATCCGAGGAGTGTTCACCTGGTTGCAGTAAAGCATGTTCTGAGGTACTTGAAAGGTACAGTGGATTATGGGCTCAAGTATGAAGCGAATCAAAAGTTTAACCTGCAGGGTTATGTTGATTCAGTTTGGGCTGGCAATGCTATAGATAGGAGGAGCACTTCTGGGTGCTGCTTCAGTATGGGATCAGGTGTGATCTCTTGGTTTAGCAGGAAGCAGTCCTGCGTAGCACTGAGTATAGCTGAGGCAGAGTATGTTGCAGCCTGTTCAGCTAGTTGTGAGGCAGTATGGCTACGGAAACTACTGTCTGAGTTATTTGATCTCCCATTGGATGCTATTGGTATCTTCTATGATAACCAGAGTTGTGTGAAGCTGTCCGAGAACCCAGTGTTTCATGATAGGTCGAAGCACATACAGATCAAATATCACTATATTGGGGATATGGTGCAGAGAGGAGCTGTGAAGCTCTTGTATGTTGCGACGGAAAAGCAGATTGCAGATGTGTTAACGAAGCCACTAGCTAGGGTGAAGTTCGAGTACTTCAGAGAGAGGCTTGGTGTTCTTCGGATTGATGACACTTCGAGGAAGAAGTGATGGACACATTTGCTGAAGCCATTCCAAGCATGTTGGAAGGAGGATCCTTCACATGGCTGTGGATGTAAGCGCTGGATGATGAGCATCAGGATGATGTTCTGGTTTCTACTTTGTATGATCAATTGGATCATTTTTATATGTATGTATGCATCATCTTGGATGCGAGATATGATCATTTGGATCATTTTATATGTATGTACACATCATGTTGGATGCTGGATATGATCAGTAGGATCATTTGTATGTATTTTGTATATGCATCATGTTGGATGCTTGGACCATGTATCTATATATGTATCAGGTGGATACATTGTATGATCTGGTGGATCATGTATGGTGATATGTATCATGTATTTGTATTTGTATTAGGTGGATACATTGTATGATGAGGTGGATCATGTATGATGATATGTATCAAGTAGATACTTGGTATGCATCAGGTAGATGCATTGTATGATCAGGAAGATCATGGATGACGAGCTTCAGGATGTTGCTCTAGATGACATGCAGCAGGATGTTGCAGTGATGATGATCAGGATGATGTATGGTGAGTATCAGGTTGATACTCTATAGCCGTGGATCAGGTTGTGCAGATGAGCATATAATTTGTCCCTGGGAGATTTGCAGATAGTCTTTTGAGGTTTTCCATATGGCATATAATTTGGCCCTGGGATATCTGCCAAATGCTCTTTCGAGGTTTTGCTTTGGGAGGATATATAATTTGTCCCTGGGAGATCTTTAGATAGTCTTTCGAGGTTTTTCCTATGGCATATAATCTGGCCCTGGGATATCTGGCAGATGCTCTTTCGAGGTTTTGTCCTATGGCATATAATATGTCCCTGGGAGATCCGATAGGTTGAGCTGTGTGCTCGTAATAAGTCCTGGGATGCTCTTGTGAGGTTTTGCTATGACCACATATAATCTATCCCTGGGAGATCCTATAGGTAGAGCTGTGTGCTTGTAACAACTTGGGATGCTCTTGCGAGGTTTTGTGGTGACCACATATAATCTGTCCTTGGGAGATCCTATAGGTAGAGCTGTGTGCTTATAACAGCTTGGGATGCTATTGCAAGGTTTTGTGGTGAGGTCACATATAATATGGCCTTGGGAGATCCTATAGGTAGAGCCGTGTGCTCCTAACAGCCTGAGATGCTCTTTAGAGGTTTTGTGATGCACGTAATAAGTCCTGAGGATTCCACAGTATGGCCAGTGATGACGAAGACCTGCAGGTGGTGGGCCTACATCCAGTATGAAAAAGGACTGGCTCTGTAGAACTTCCTATGACGAGTAGAGTCAGAGATTGGTTGAGATAGCAGTAGCAGTGACGATGATGATGACGATGATCCCGAGAAGAAGACTTGTCTAGCAGATCTGTGTCGAGAAATACCTTCCTAGTTAAGAGGGAGTGTTGATGTATATGTAACTTCAGAATGTATTTCATCTATGTATTTCATATATATTTATTATACCCTTATTAGAGATGTGTTATTCCTCTATAAGGAAGTGTCGTCATGTGTATTGACAAGTGTCGCAAGTGTGTGTACTTGCCTATGGGTTATTAGACCACCATGTGTGGGGTCAACCCTGAAATATATATTATATTGTGGATGTATCTAGATAGACAAGTCGGCCCCATAGTGTAACTGGGAAAAACAGGTTAAGTATAAATAGAGATCAAGAGATCTCTATTTGTATCATTCGAAAAGACACACTTCTCTCACTCAGAAAGTGGTGCACTAGTGCAGAGGAGGATCATCTGCTACTAGGAGACTATCTCAATTGTATTTTGGTTGTACTTTGGTTGAGCCATTGCTCTCTCTATCTATCAGGAAGTTGTGGGGTTTTGCACCTTAGGGTTTTCCCCACGGAAAATCCGTGTCTCTTGTCTCTCATGCTTTTGATTCTTGTGATGATTGACATGCTTGTTATGATTGGTATGCATTGATATACTGTACATATTATTCTCTCAGTAAAGATCCTAGAGTATTGTGAATTAATGCTTAAAATTTAAAAATTAGCATGTTTTGATTTATTCTTCATGAGTTGATATATTGGGCATGGACCCTGATTTGTTTCATTGTTGAATATATACTGGGCAGGAAAGCCCGAATGAATAAACTTATGTCGTATTATAAGAATTGGTTACAAATTATGATATACTCAGATTACCTCTTTTGTTACATTATACTGTGCAGAGCATGATTCATATGGATGATTTTGTGGTGTGTTGAGCGTGGAATCAGAAACACACAAATGACATATATACTGGGCCTAAGCCCCGATATATCTAGAGGACTCTTGTTCATATTGGGCCTAAGCGCCGAGGTACGTTGAGTGTTGGGCATAAGCCCTGGAGCACTCCAATATTGAAAGAAAATGATTACCGGATCCGAGGCCACTTAAATATCCTAGATGTGCCTCACAACCACATTCTAGCTCTAGTGTTGAGCAGAGGCTCTGGAATTGCACTAGCGTAACGTCCATGTGAGAGTGTTGAGTTAAAAGGCTCTGAAGAGCACTCGGGGTTACTAGATCTCTAGTGTTGAGTTGGAAGGACTCTGAATACCACTTATGTATTTTATCAAAACTATTCGAATTGAGTAAATAAATATTATTATCATCAACTATTGCGGGAACTACCATGTTAAAATGAGGGAATTTGACATGCAAAGGGAGAGACTAGAGGTGCCTTTACCAGCTTACCGCAATCATCCAAAGAAGTGGACCCTATCCTTAAAAAGAAGTAAAAGAAGTATCATGTGAACAAAATGTTTAAAGGCCTCAGAGATAAATATTATTATTTAGAGCTTCAAATAATAATATGGTTATTATGTATTCCTTTATATGTATATACTCTTTTATATTTATGCATAAGTGGGGCTGCCACTTTATACAATATTAATTACTAATATTTAGTTGGAATTATAATTATTAGATTATTATTATTATAAAAAGATTAAATATCATTGTAGTCAAACAAGTTGAGAAGTCCTAGTTCCAAAAGAACTAGCAATAATTTAAACACATACTCTTTCTGTTAAAATTAAAGATAATTAATTTTAAAGAAACCAGTAATTCCAACAGTCTTAATTCAAGATTTATCTACTTAAAGGTGATAGACCCCAAAGTTGGGGGATCATCTTTTGTTTCTTTTGGAGATAAAATTCTCCAATTATCAAGAGAAACTCTCTATTCTAGTAAGTGAACCCTTCCTACATTAATTCTCCAGATCTGAACCAGCTAGAAATCTAGGGCCTCTACTTCTTAGTTTGCATGTCAGTTCCTGCTCGGGGGGGTTCATACTGAACCAGGAAAGGTTGTAGAATCGTGGTTGGGAGGAACATGGTAGTCCCAAGGCTATCCATTCCAAGATCAATTGTCAGGTCAGTAAAAGTTCAATAGTTTTTCATTTATCATTGGCTGGGTGTGCAGGTCATTACCAGTGAGAACAAGCTACAGAATTAAGCAGAACAAGCTACAGAATCAAGCAGGTATGTAAGACTACAATACCTTCAAAATATTTATCTTCAGAATGCAATCTTAGAATAAGAATTGTTTTCCTTATCAGTATATCAAGATTTTGTCCAAGAATACAGTGCCATTGCCTAGCAGGTCTAGCTAACCGGCCTTTGCTAGTCAATCAAATTTCTAAGAGTTTCATAAATCATTAAGTACTTTTTTTTTAATTGTTGTTCTAATTATTTTCCCTTATTTGTCGATTAATTCCTTTGTACTTTACAAACATTATTTTAGACATTGAAATCCATATGTATTTCTCTAGATAAGCATCGATTTTCCCTTCTACCATTCAACACATTTTGAAACAATCCTATACAAAGCTTTGTCAACAAAAACGCAATCATTACATAGTTACACTCTAATCTACACCTTTTATTTGAATACGAAACGTTTTGCTAGAAACCAAATAAAATAGACACATTATAGAAAAACAAAATTTAGTAATATAGAGGGAACTTTTACCCTTTCTCATTTAGCCTCATTATTTATAAACCAAAGTATAGGCACAGAAATCAAACCCCACTATCATTTGTTCCTCGAGAAAAAATGCATCAAATTATAGTTGTAAGCTATAGGATCCCACACCCATGGATCAAGCACTTCGGCGCAGATGGAAGACAAACAAATCGAAAGTAAATAACTACCTATAGGATATTTATAGTAAAACAGTCATACGCATAGGATACCACCAGGGTGTTATCATTTGTCTCTTCTGAACCATCACCATAGGATTTTTAAGAGTAACCACGACGTTTATCAAATCCAACACAAACCCTGTGTAACTATTTCCTTCAGCAAAAACGTGAACGCATAGCAGAGAAATCGAAAAACATTGAGCTACTTTCATAAAATATCACAGACCCTGATTTCATTCTTATACCAAGGATTTCATTCAAACAAGAAAAGAACAGTACATAAAATGGTACATAAACGATCATTACATTTACGTAGACATGTTGTTATAGGGAAGAATCCCCTGCAAAAACCCCAGTGTTCACAATAGATCACGAGAAGTCACCAACCATGCCAACTAGGTCTTCAAACCATAAACACGACAGTCATCTAAGCATCAAGCCAGTATTGGAAATGGCACCATAGAACTCCTTAGATTTAAAAAAAAAGATTTTTCTTCTCACAGTTTTTCCTTTACTTACAAAACCCATAAATTCAAATATTCATTGGTCTAGCCATTAAGGCAACCCTTCCAGGCTTCCAAAAGAATCAGTGAGTCAAAGACTCAGGGAAGCCCCAACAAAAACCAAGTGGAACATACAAGTACACTACTAGGATTGCCAGAGACATAGTAGTGTGAATGACTGGACTTACCATAGACGTTTCCATTGCCACGATAAACTCAGAGTACCCACCACGACCACGCTAGACTCCTATGCCAACCTGCAATACAAAAGATGATCAAGCCTGTCATTCTTTTATAAATCATATTTCTTTCGTAAAAGAAGGGACTTAACATAGCTTAAGGGATGGGAAACGATTACCTAAAACCAACTAGGATTCCACCTTGTTGCAACACGATAAACGCAGAGAACCCTGACCATGAGCAATGCTCAGGTCAGGAACTGAAGACAAACAATACACGTAGTTTAGGGCAGAGACAGACTATCATACAAAGCAGAGCGCTGGAGATAATGAGGATCAAACCCCAGCCTTGTTTTTTGTAAAACCCTCTTACAGCCTATCACCCACCATAGGGCGCATTTAATTTTCCACCAACCACACCCTAGTGGAGTGGAAATATTTCATGCAGGAGTATAGTATTGAGTCGCATTGATATACCATGACTCATTTTGATAAACATTCATTTATAACAAAGTTCTCCATCATGGAAGGCCTTTATCACCATACCCTTGGGTAGTAATGGTAAAATTTTAGGCCATCAAGTTAAGGTTACATCCTACAAGCTTAAAACCATTACATTGCATATGCTTTGATTTTCTGTATTGATAGAGTTGCTAGGGAACAGCGTCCCCGGGGAGAAATATACATGTAATATGATAAGAGTTATTATGTTAGCAAAAGTGCTAAGTAAGTCCAGCCAACATCCACGACTACTCTTACCTCTCGGCAACCCTGCCGGAGTACTTCCATTGCCTTGATTGTTATCAATGTCCCACTATGGACTCAACCTTTCATCAACAATGGTCCAACCACCTAAAGGTGTCATTTAGACATTTACAAATTCAATCACATAAATTCTTGAAACAGTAAGAAGGAATACTTCTACCTTTGTACCAGTAATTGCAACTGTAATTTAAAACATCCCATCAATGGTTTTCATATCGCTTCCACCGGTTCAAGTTTAACCAATATAGAGACCATGCTACTTAAAGTCTTGAGCTTTTACAATATTTTGGGTAAGTGTGAATGTTGTAATTATGTTAGAATTAAACTATGAATTCTTCTCTTTTAAATTGTGGTTATTGCAGGAAAGGAAATATTTTAAATTTTTTGCTATTTTTGGGACATTTCAAGTGGTATTAGAGCAAGCTACAAACACTAAGTGACCTATTGGGCTCACTACCAAACACCACTGCATATACATAAAACTTTGTTTAAAATATTGTATTATGTTTCATGTAAAGGATTAACTAACAAATTGTTTTCCGTGCAGTAGATACTTATATAACTTTCAGGTACAGGCAGTATCAGAAAAATGAATGCAGAAAAGGGCAGCAGTATACAAGGAAATCTAAACTCCCCACCACGAGAGCAAGAAATTGTGGTGGAACTCAACTCAGATTTAGAAAAATCCATGCAGCAACTACAGATAGAATTCTAGAATTTCAGAGACGAGAATATGCAAGAAAGAAGAGAACAATGGGCTATAAATAAAGCCTTACTCCAAATCCTAACAGGGGCAAAACCCCATATACAGCCTACTCTTTCCATCAATACTATTAACACAAGGAAAGCAACCAGTTACAAGATAGGAGAGCAAGAAGGACATAAATCATAACCATTGGAAGAGGACTGTAAGAGCTCTTCCAATGACAATGCCTCCCCACCTCCTTGCAAGAGAAGGAGGAAGAGTGATGACAGTTTGCAGGGAGAGTTCAAAAAGATAAGAGCCCCAAATTATGATGGGGAAATCAACTCAGGGGAAAAGGCGGAAGAATGGCTGTTAGGAATGAATAAATACTTTAAAGTTCATAATTACTCCAATGAGATGCAAGCCCGATTAGCCATATACAACCTAAATGGTAAAGCTTCCAGATGGTGGCGGGACTTGAAACACACCAAGGGACAAGAGTTGTGAGACATAACCTAGGATACTTTCAGCAGAATATTCCAGGACAAGTATATGTCTGAAACATTCTTTGACAAGAAAATAAAAGAATTCCATGAGTTAAAAATGGGCTGCCTGACTATGGAAGCTTTCATTAACAGGTTCTTAGACTTGCTGCATTATGTGCCTTATATTAAGAATGAGAAGGTGAAAATTCAACAGTTCTTGGGTGGGATGCCACCAAACTTTAGAGAGAAGATAGAATTTGGCATGCCCAAAACCCTTGATATAAACCTACATAAAGCCAGGCTGTGCTATGAGCATGGGAAGCTTAGGAACGACAACATCAACAGA
Source organism: Larix kaempferi (assembly GCA_027924585.1). Lineage (NCBI taxonomy): Eukaryota > Viridiplantae > Streptophyta > Pinopsida > Pinales > Pinaceae > Larix > Larix kaempferi. Next base: position 3,021,635 of record BSBM01000055.1, on the reverse strand, counting down.
AAGAGAGACAGATTCAGGACCTTCTCAGACAGCCACAGACCTGGTTTTAGACCCCCACCTTTTCGGAAACATAACAACAGTTTCCCACCCAACAGAGGTTTCATTCGACCCCAAGCTCGACCAAATGCACCCCCACCACCAGCCAATAGGCCAGTCTTCAACAAAGGGGCAAAGGCGGTCCCACCAACCGTTTCTTGTTGGAAATGCCAGGGACCACATTATTACAGAGACTGTCCCAACAAAAAATATGGGGCTTTACACAACATCCAAAAGGAGCCTACCGTGGGAGACATGGCCAAGACACCTAGGATTTATGCCGCCCTTGATGGCTGGCAGGAAGATCATCAAGCCACCATGGTGGAAATTGAGGGTAAGATATCTAACACTATCATTTCAGTTCTAATAGACCCCGGTGTTTGCCGAAGCTACATTGCTCCTAGGATAGTAGAAACTTTCAAACTAAACCGAGAAAGTCACAAGGTACCATGGCTGGTACAACTAGATACGGGTACCAAGCGGAAGGTTTCCAAACTAATTAAAGGCTATGAGTTAGATTTGAATGGGTTCCCGACTAGAGTAGATTTAAACATCTTACCGTTAGGGTCTTATTACATAATAATAGGCATGGATTGGTTAGAAGGACATCATGCCTTGCTAGATTGCTTATGCAAATCCATCTTATGCACAGATAGTCAAGGGAACCAAAGAACGATTCAAGGTATACCTAAAGAAGTATCAGTACGACATATATTTGCATTACAAGACAAGAAATGCTTAAGGAAGGGTTGTAAACTATTTGCAATCCACCTTCAAACATTAGAAGCCGATAGAGAACAAAATATTGAGGATTTCCCAATACTAATAGAATTCAGAGACGTGTTTCTTGAGGAAATCCCAGGGTTACCACCCAAACAAGACCTTGACTTTTCCATAGAGCTGACATTCAGATCGGTACCCGTCTTTAGGACCTCGTACCGTATGAGTACACAAAAGCTGGTAGAGCTCAGGATACAGTTACAAGAACTAATAGACAAAGGATACATTCGACCGAGTGTGTCTCCCTGGGGAGCACCAATACTCTTTGTTAAAAAGAAGGACGGAACGATGCGTATGTGCATCGATTACCATCAACTCAACAAGTTAACCATCAAGAACCATTACCCACTACAAAGGATCGATGACTTGTTTGACCAAGTCAAAGGAGCAAAGATCTTCTCAAAGATCAACCTGCGATCCGGATATCACCAAGTGAGAATCCGTGATGAGGACATCAGTAAGACCGCGTTTCGCACCTGATATGGCCACTACGAGTTTGTAGTAATGCCTTTCGGTTTGACGAATGCACCCGCCAACTTCATGTGCATGATGAACAATGTTTTCGGTAAGTACCTTGACAAGTTTGTTCTAGTCTTCATAGACGATATCCTGATCTATTCCAAGAATGAAGAAGAACATGAGGAACACCTCCGAATAGTCCTACGGACACTATGAGAACATCAGCTTTATGCAAAGTTTAGTAAGTGTGATTTCTATAGACCTCAGATACAATACATAGGACACATCATCTCCAAGAAGGGGATAGCAGTTGATCCCAAAAAGATCAAGGCTATCGAGGAATAGCCCACACCTACTTGTGTTTTCCACATACGATCATTCCTAGGTTTAGCCGGATATTATCGAAAGTTCATCGAGAACTTCTCTCCGATCGCTTGTCCCATGACCGCTTTACAGAAGAAAACCAGTAAGTTCATATGGACAGACAAGTGCGAGGAAAGTTTTCATAACTTAAAACAACTTTTGATTAGCGCACCAATACTACGAATTGCCGACCCCAATGGGGACTTCGTAGTTTGTACCAATGCAAGCAAGAAAGGACTCGGTGGAGTTCTTATGCAGGATGACTTTGCCATTTGCTACGAGTCAAGGAAGTTAAAAGAACATGAGAAAAACTACCCTACTCACGACCTCGAATTGGCCTCCATTATCCACGCACTAAAGATGTGGAGGCATTACCTCATGGGCAAGAAATTTATATTAAAGACGAACAACATGAGTCTAAAGTAGTTGTTCGATCAACCCGACCTGAACGCTAGACAGGCTAGGTGGTTAGCCTTCCTTAGTGAATACCACTTCAAACTAAAACACATCAAGGGAAAAGAAAACAAGATCGCCGACGCCTTAAGTTGACGAGCTCATATGTTATATGAGGTAACTGAAAGTCAAACAGACTCCGACTTACACGAAAAAATTAGAACGGCATGCCAAAATGACCACTTCTATGTCGAGATCCTTAAAAAGATCCAGGAAGATAGACTTTTTCAACAACAAAAAGAATACAAGATAGATGAATCAGGATTGTTATGGTCGAAGGAGAGACTTTACGTTCCCGAGAGTGGAGACATTAGACCTAACATACTCACTGAATTCAATCGAAGACCATATTCAGGGCACCCCGGATATCAAAAGATGATTTTGGCCATAAAGAAACATTAGTTTTAGCCTAACTGAAAGCAGACATCGCATTGTTCATTGCGAAATTTCAGGAATGCCAATTGGTCAAAGCAGAACATCAACACCCCTCAGGACTACTTCAACCTCTACCCATTCCAGAATGGAAGTGGGAGGTCATAAGTATGGATTTCATTATAGGCCTACCCCAGAGTAAGAAACAGAACGACTCCATCTTCGTAGTAGTAGACAAACTGTCAAAAGTGGCACATTTCATACCAGTAAAATCTACCTACAAGGCAGTTCATATTGCGGAAATCTTCCTAAAAGAGATTTTCCGGTTACACGGGATACCCAAAGAAATTATCTCTAATCGAGACACAAATTTCACTAGCAACTTTTGGAGAGCACTATTCTCTGGGTTAGAGACACAACTCCAATTTAGTATCACATATCACCCTGAAACTGACGGACAGACAGAACAGGTAAACCAAATCCTGGAGGATATGCTGAGAATGTATGTCATGAACAATCCCACTATGTTGGAAGACTATTTACACCTGGAAAAGTTTGCGTGCAACAACGGTTATCAAACCTCGGCCAAAATGAGCCCTTTCGAGGTACTCTACGGTTGAAAGTGTCGGACCCCCATAACTTGGGACAGCCTGGTGGATGGACTTATGCTAGGGCCCGAATTACTAAAAGACTTGGAACAACTAGTCTCCAAGGTGCAACTAAACTTAAAAGAAGCACAAGATCCCCAAAAGGGTTACGCAGAAAATAAAAGAAAGGACAAAGACTACCAAGTAGGTGAACATGTATTCCTAAGAATAAAGGCGGAACGAAGCTCGTTGAGCCTGGGGCGTTGCGATAAAATAGCCCCAAGGTTTTGTGGACCTTTTGAAATATTGGGCAAGAAGGGTCTAGTAGCGTATGAGTTAGCCCTACCAGCACATATAAAAGTTCATAATGTTTTTCATGCTTCTTTATTAAAGAAATATGTAGAAATATGTATACGATACTAAGCATGTTATTGATTGGTCCTTATTATAGGTGGAGCACGAAGGGGAGTTCATGCCAGAACCACTCCACATTCTGGACAAGAGAGAGGTCTAGCTTAGGAGGAGCACCATTACTCAACTAAAAGTGCAATGGAGGCACTTTGGACTAGATGAGGCTACTTGGGAGAATGAGGCTACCATGAGAGAGGCATACCTCGCCTTGTTTCATGATATCATTCCTTGTCCCTAGAAACACCGGGACAGTGTTGTTCTAAGAGGGGAGGGATCTAATATCCCAACTTTTTGACTAACTATGTTATGATGTTATATTGGGCCACTGCCCCAGCATATGTGATTTATTATTTTGGCATAACATTAGCATGTTTTGATTTATTCTTCGCGAGTTGATATATTGGGCATGGACCCTTATTTTTTTCATTGTTGAATATATACTGGGAAGGAAAGCCTGAATGAATAAACTTATGTCGTATTATGAGAATTGGTTACAAATTATGATATACTAAGATTACCTCTTTTGTTACATTATACTATGCAGAGCATGATTCATATGGATGATTTTGTGGTGTGTTGAGCGTGGACTCAAAAACACACGAATGACCTATATACTGGGCCTAAGCCCTGATGTATCTAGAGGACTCTTGTTACATATTGGGCCTAAGACCCGAGGTACGTTGAGTGTTGGGCATAATCCCTAGAGCACTCCAAGCTTGAAAGAAAATGATTACCATATCCGAGGCCACTTAAATATCCTAGATGTGCCTCACAACCACATTCTAGCTCTAGTGTTGAGCAGAGGCTCTGGAATTGCACTACCGTAACTCCCATGTGAGAGTGTTGAGTTAAAAGGCTCTGAGGAGCACTCGGTGTTACTAGATCTCCAGTGTTGAGTTGGAAGGACTCTGAATACCACTTATGTATTTTATCAAAACTATTCAAATTGAGTAAATAAATCTTATTATCATCAACTATTGCGGGAACTACCATGTTAAAACGAGGGAATCTGACATGCAAAGGGAGAGACTAGAGGTTCCTTTACCAGCTTACCGAAACCATCCAAAGAAGTGGACCCTATCCTTAAAAAGAAGTAAAAGAAGTATCATGTGAAAAAAATGTTTAAAGGCCTCAGAGCTAAATATTATTATTTAGAGCTTCAAATAATAATATGGTTATTATTTATTCCTTTATATGTATATAATCTTTTCTATTTATGCATAAGTGGGGCTGCCACTTTATACAATATTAATTACTAATATTTAGTTGGAATTATAATTATTAGATTATTATTATTATAAAATGATTAAATATCATTGTAGTCAAACAAGTTGAGAAGTCGTAGTTCCAAATGAACTAGCAATAATTTAAACACATACTCTTTCTATTAAAATTAAAGTTAATTATTTTTAAAGAAACCATTAACTCCAACAGTCTTAATTCAAGATTTATCTACTTAAAGAGGACAGACCCCAAAGTTGGGGGATCATCTTTTGTTTCTTTTGGAGATAAACTTCTTCTATTATCAAGAGAAACTCTCTATTCCAGGAAGTGAACCCTTCCTACATTAATTCTCCAGATCTGAACCAATTGCAAATCTAGGGCCTCTACTTCTCAGTGTGCATGTCAGTTCCAGCTCGGGGGGATTCATACATAACTAGGAACGGTTGTAGAATCATGGTTGGGAGGAACGTGGTAGTCCCAAGGTTATCCATTCCAAGATCAATTGTCATGTAAGTAAAATTTCAGTAGTTTTCCATTTATCATTGGCTGGGTGTGCAAGTCATTACCAACGAGAACAGGCTACAAAATCAAGCAGAACAAGCTACAGAATTAAGCAGGTATGTAAGACTACAAGACCTTCAAACTATTTATATTCAGAATGCAATGTTAGAATAATAATTGTTTTCCTTATCAGTATTTCAAGATTTTGTCCAATAATATAGTGCCATTGCCTAGCTGGTCTAGCCAGCTAGCCTTTGCTAGTCAATCGAATTTCTAAGAGTTTCAGAAATCATTAAGTACTTTCTTTTTAATTGTTGTTCTAATTATTTTCCCTTATTTGTTGATTAATTCCTTTGTACTTTACAAACATTATTTTAGACATTGAAATCCATATGTATTTCTCTAAATAAGCATCGATTTTCCCTTCTACCATTCAACACATTTTGAAACAATCCTACACAAAGCTCTGTCAACAAAAACGCAGTCATTACAGAGTTACACTCTGATCTACACCTTTTATTTGAATACAAAACGTTTTGCTAGAAACCAAATCAAATAGACACATTATAGAAAAATGAAATTTAGTAATACAAAGGGAACTTTTACCCTTTCTCATTCAGCCTCATTATTTATAAACCGAAGCATAGGCACATAAATCAAACCCCCCTATCATTTGTCCCTCGAGAAAAAACGCATCAAATTATAATTGTAAGCTACAGGATCCCACACCCATGGCTCACGCACTTCGGCACAGATGGTAGACAAACAAATCGAAAGTAAATAACTACCTACAGGATATTTATAGTAAAACAGTCATTCACATAGGATGCCACCAGGGCATTATCATTTGTCTCTTCTAAACCATCACCATAGGATTTTTAAGAGTAACCACGACATTTATAAAATCCAACACAAACCCTATGTAACTACTTCCTTCAGCAAAAACGTGAACGCATAGCAGAGAAATCGAAAAACATTGAGCTACTTTCATAGAATATCATAGACCTTGATTTCATTCTTATACTAAGGATTTCATTTAAACAAGAAAAGAATAGTACAGAAAATGGTACATACACGATCATTACATTTACGCAGACATGTTGTTACAGGGAAGAATCCCCTGCGAAAACCCGAGTGTTCACGATAGATCACGAGAAGTCACCAACCATGCCAACTAGGGATTCAAACCATAAACAAAACAGTCATCTAAGCATCAAGCCAGTATTGGAAATGGCATCATAGAACTCCTTAGAGTTTAAACATAAGATTTTTCTTCTCACAATTTTTCCTTTCCTTAAAAAACCCATAAATTCAAATATTCGTTGGTCCAGCCATTAAGGCGACCCTTCCAAGCTTCCAAAAGAATCAGTGAGTCAAAGACTCAGGGAAGCCCCAACAAAAACCAGGATTGTGTAACATCCCATATTTTCGTAAAAATCTAAAATTTTTGTAACTAGCAATAACTAGCTTAATTTGTGATAATTTATAATTGCGGAAATTTATAATTGCTAGATGTAACAATGCTAACTAAACAGCTGTTGTACTCAACATAAATAAAATTCTGTTATAACTAATGCGACAGTGACAAATTAATTGCATTCATAACAACTATGATTATCATAGTTAAATCCTCGAATAAATCAGACTTTGATGCGACACTTTTTAATGCAATGATAAGTATGATTGATGTAATAATGAAATGGCAGGTTAGAATGTGGTATGATGCTCTTTCCATGAGATGATACTAACAGTTTGATGTCCAAGGGAGTCCTATGAGGGACCCCGAAACTTACTTAGCTGTAAGCTAAAACATTGGACCCGTTCTATGTGCAGACGGCAGGTAAGAAGTTTAATGATTGCAATAAATTCCAGTTCGTGTGAGTTCAAATTCATCGTTTGAAAATAAAAATAGAAATGATTAAAGACTGTTCCATTTATAAAAGCATACAGGTACGATTCATATGCTTACACTTTTGCTTTCCATTATTCATCTTGTATCGTAGTAAGATCAACCCAAGTTAGTTGTATGAATAAGCATCTAATTAGCAGCGTCGTCACTGTAGTCGTCTTTGTACTTAGTTGGTTCTATCATTGTCCTTTCACTAACTAAATTCTGTCGTCATCATAGCTGTCTTGTTGTTATCATTTAGCTGGTAGTACCATGATGGTACAGTACCATTGTATTGTATGAATAAAAGTGGATAGGGGTTGGAGAAAATTATTACTCCCATTACCAAACTATATATTATAGCATCTATGTGCTTGTGAGCTTATACAATATTATTGATTAACTATATAACTTTTATGGTTCAAAGTTCATATTCACCACTATAATTATTTAGGTCTTAAAAAGCGATTGTGATCTTTCCCAAAGACTAGACATTGGTAGCAATTCAATATATGTACAAATGTAAACCATAGATTGACTATAGTACAAACAAGACTTGAGCTATTTAAATTCCATTCTATATCATGATAAAATCTAAGTCTTATGAATATAGTGGTGCAACTATATTAATCCTTAGTTTGATATCAATGTTAGAATATAGGTGTAACTATTACAATTGCATACAACAAAAAGAATCATGTCCAAACTATAATCTACGTTTGCGAACATTGTAATATATTGGATTCGATGGTAATAAAGTGCAAGCACTATAATGAAATGTTATATCGAACTTTGCATAGATGTTAAATTACTATGGTAAATTTAAAAAGGTTATAATACTATAAATTGCAAGGTTTACAGTCCCGTCGAAAATGCTGACATGCAATTAATGTGAAAAATTGGTAGGTTGCTGGCTCATTTAACTTGGCGCCAGTCTCGAGCTGATATAGAGATCACCCAACGATCCTGCATTAAAAACTTGGTACTGCCTCCCTGCTGAGTGCTAATCTCAGAGATCCACATAGACGTGAATGCCTCCATGCTTGTTTGTTGTGTAAGGGTTATATGCCATGCATTGATCATGTTGCTCCACCTTGTGCCATCGTGGCAATGTTGACCTATAAAATAGATCGGGCATTAAATGTTTGACGTCACTTATTTCAATGCTACAATTGATGGCAAGGTGGAGACCATCGATGGTCATGGAAATGGGTCGTTGGATGAAAACCCTAACATCTACCTTGAGTTTATGAACTTGGAGAAAGTAGTTTCATTGTGTTATTATCTTCGTTGGAGGTGGCCGAAAGGCTGCCAAAATTTCTGTTGAAACCTTGGGAGAGATTCGACCTTGACACTTTCTAACAAGTAGAAGGTACAGGTCTTAAACCTCTGCAATGGCATTTTGTTTATTGGAGACCTAAATATTTGGTTTAGAGTATTATCAAAATCATGGTTGAAAGTTTCCTGCTATCATTCATAGCACCAATCTCATCGTTTGTCTGAGAACTTCAAGTCTTGGCCAGGGTTACGAAGGTATGCGATTCTTCTGAGGTGAAATATTTCTTTGCTACATTTCATTTTTCATTTTAGAAGTGTCTTTTATCTAACTCAAACTTCGTCGTTTGTTAGCTGCAGGGCTTTAAAAAAGCAAAACAGTAATGTTTTGGCAAAGGTGTTAGCATACCTCAACATCGATAAGCCTCGAGTCTTCCATAACCCTCATAGTTCTCTTGGACGGTGGTTGAAGTGGTTCTTAAGAATGAGTAATAGGCTTGTCGAGGCTCGTCGTTTTCTCTGTCAATGTTGTTAGTTGAAGAAATCTCGAAACATGCTTGCGACTCTTGTTTTCGTTTGAATAGTTCTTTGTTTTTATAAAGTGTAATTTTGTGAGACCGACTGGAGCTATGACTCATTGATGTTCTGGGATGTTGGGTTCTTTTAGAATTGTTGTAGACTTGGGGTAAACCCTGATTTTAATTTTGTTTGCAATTAGAGTTGAAAATCTTCGTTCTGAGAATCCACGATTTCAAAGGTTAAGTTTTGAAACGAGCTGTGGGATGAATCACTGTGTAAATGATAGTTCTTTCCTCGGAAAATAAATTTGCATGCTAAATTATAATGGTTAAACGTCTGTGTAATTTGACTTCATGCTGAAGGTTACTACAATGTCTTTCGAGCTAGATTAATGTTTGAAAATATCATCGATGATAAAGGTTCTGTGTATAAAATAAACTTCAACCCTAATATGGAAATGTATGCTAAGCTTTTTGTATAAGTCTGTGTGGTTTGTCTTGATACTGGAGGTTGATAATGTGTATTCTTATTTGTCGATGTTTGAAATCTAAGTAGAGTAAAAGGTTGAACTTATATTTCAATAATGTTTTACAAAGGAAACGAATAGGGTCAAACCCTAATTCGTGTTTTGTTGAGGATGATAATATGAACAATATTAAAGATACTGGATCGGTTTCGATCCCAGGTTTGAATAGAGTGTAAAGTTTTGTTATAAAATAATAAAAGAGAAAAACATAAATCTAGCTAGGGTTTTTCTTGTTGATACGAGACTCAGATTTACAATAATCACAAAACAGAGTAAGCAGAAAAAGAGAGAAATAAACACATGGTAATAATAGTAGTGTTTAGTGAATTCTTCTCATTTGTTAAATTTATAGATAATACATCCTTACTATAGTAAGTGAAAGCAATGTAAATGTATAGTGTAGAAATCGTGAAGACTGTGTAAATTAAAATTATGTCTATAATTTAATTTCTATGCATATAATGATGATGAAGTAATTTCAATGAAACTGTGTGTGAATAAAATGTATGAATATGAAACCTATTGTTTCCAGCTTATTATAAAGAACGTTTTATTCAAATTCAGCAGTCTTAAAACAATATGTAGTATTAATCTATCTACTTCCTATGAACATAATTTATATATAATGCAGGAGGATTGTACAGAAATTATATATGGACTGTTTATCATATAACTGAAGAAACATTATATACACTAACTATGATAAAGGACCTTCTTCAATTAATTAATCTTAGGAACAGGAAACTGATACATATATGATTACTACCTATCTATCGAATTCAATGGCAAATTTTGCCTATCTTCTAATCTACTTTAGTTTGCATATCTCTACTAGAGTATGATGCTGCCAAACAACATGTGGAAAAATGGAGATATTGATTTATCAATTTAGCATTAAACTTAAACATTTCTAGAATTAGATTCTTTTTGGAAGGAAATAAACATAATAATACTAGATAAACATAACAGAATTATGTACTAAGAATAAGTTAGGAAATCCTTAAGAACCTGAGAACTCTGTAGGGAAATAAACAACCCAGGAAGATTGTTCCACCCAACCAACCTCCTAAAAATAGTCAAATACTATCTTAGGACCCCCGAGCCTGTTCCTTGAACCACTAGGAGGAAGAAACTTCAGGAATTAGGACTTCTTCATGTTGTAACAGTAATATTCTAAATCTTCAATAGGTAGCAGTCCAAAAGACTTGCTCCTACAACTCTGTTTCTCTTCAATAATATACAAAAAATCAGTTTTCAATCACCACTAACCTCCCTTATTCGAATCTCTCTTGAAATCACCTGATTTACAAGAGGAAAATATTCTGTAGAAATATTGATTAAGGGTTGCCCGCCCAATTCGAATTTGCCTTTATAGGCTGCGTAGGCCTTGTCAAATGTTACTGGGTCATTAAATGAGCTACCTGCTCACTCCCTCCACCTGGGGGATAATGCCCTATTTTAGGGGAAGTTGTCCCATAACCAACAGTTAGTGGTGTGATGTAACTGCTTCCATGTGTCCCATACCTTCGAACAACTTCCATTCCTCCTAGTGGGTCAGTGAACACTCATTCAAAAGTCCTCTTGGGTGTTTGTATCCTAATTAATTTATTTAAATAATAATATTCAGTAATTACATTCATCCATGATCATAACTGATCATAATTACAAAACTTTGTAATTAAATTAACATAAAGTATTTTTGCAAAATAAAATAATAATTCCCAGAAATTTGGGTAGGTGACATACACCCCCCCTTAAGTCTCAACATCGTCCTCGATTGTGGCTAATCAATCCTTGAGTGTTCCTGAAACAGAGTTGGGTATGTTGCCTGCATACTACTCTCCAACTCCCAAGTTGCCTCTTCTGGGCTAAGGTGCTTCCATTGCACCTTCACTTTCCCAATGCTGCGATTGCAGAGAATAGTTTCCCTCCTTCCAAGGATACAATCTGGTTCCACCGGAAAATCTCCGTCTTGTCCCACCTGTACATCATTCCAGTTTACAACATGAGTAGTATCGTGCACATATTTATTTAAAAACGATATATGAAAAACATTATGTATTTTTAGGTTAGGTGGTAAAGCAAATTGGTATGCCACTGCTCCAACCTTAGATAATATTTCAAAAGGACCACAATACCTGGTTTCCAACTTGGCACAGCTCCCCAATTTCAGTGAACTCTTTTTCGATCTTACCTTGAGAAACACATGTTCACCCACCTCGAACTCTTTATGAGTTCTTTTTGAATCTGCTTGACTTTTCTGCCTATCTTGGGCAACTTTTAAATGTCCTTGCACCTGTTTCACAATTAATTCTAATTCTCGCAATAATTCAGGTCCGAAAACAACTCTATTGGATGGATCTTTCCACGAAACAAGTGTATTACATTTCCTAACATAAAGAATTTCAAAAGGACTAAGTCTAGCTGAAGCATGATAATGATTATTATAAGCAAATTCTGCTAAGTGCGGATAATCTTCCCACTTACCAGGATGATCCTTAACATACATTCTTAATAAATCTTCTAACACTTGATTTACCCTTTCTGTCTGTTCATCCGTCTGTGGATGAAATGTTGTACTGAAATTTAGAGTTGTATTCAATCCCTTAAAGAATGATCTCCAGAAGTTTCTTGTAAACTTCGAGTCATGATCTGAAATTATTAGCTTTGGTATTCCATGCAGTCTAAAGATCTATTTCATAAAAATCTCTACAATGTCTGGTGCTTTACGTGTGGTCTTCACTCGTATGAAATGTGCTTCCTTGCTGAGTTTGTCCACCACCACCATGATGGAATCATGTTGTTTCTGATTTTTAGGCAATCCAGTAATGAAATCTATGCTGATCACTTCCCATTTCCAGCTTGGTATTGGTAATGGTTGCAACAATCCAACAGGATGTTGGTGTTCAACCTTCACCTTTTGACAGTCCAAGCATTTTGCGATGTATTCTGCTACTTCATCTTTCATTCTGGGCTAATAGTATTCTTTTCTCAGCATAGTGATGGTCTTTTGATATCCTGGATGACCAGAATAGTGACTTTTATGCATCTCATTTAATATTAGAATTTTTATTTCTGGTATATCTGGTACATACAATCTGTTTTTATACAGTAATAGTCCATTTTCCTTAATTCTGTAATCTGCCATATAATTTTCAGAACTGTTATTGGCTGTCTTTTCCTTCATTTTTCTGCATTCTTCATCTGTTTCACCTTTTTCCAGAATCTTATTTTCCAAATCGCTTGAATGATTACTGATTATTGAAATGAAATTTAGTTTTTCCTTGTGACTCAAGGCATCTGCAACGTTATTCTCCTTTCCTTTGATATGCTGAATTTCGAAATCATACTCACTTAAGAATGTCAACCATCTAGCTCGTCTAGCGTTCAGGTTTGTCTGATCCAATAAATATTTCAAACCCATGTTATCTGTTAATAATGTAAACTTCCTGCCAATAAGGTGATGACGACACATTTTTAAGGCGTGAAGAACTGCTAATAACACTAAATCATATGTAGAGTACTTCTTTTCATGTACTTTCATCTTTCTAGATTCATATGCTATCGCATGCCCTTCTTGTGTCAAGACTCCACCGAGTCCATCATTACATGCGTCTGTACAAACTACAAAATCCTTGTTGGGGTCAACTATAGTCAAGATAGGTGCTGTCGTCAATAGTTCCTTTAATTTATTAAAACTCTTAGCACATTTCTGATCCCAAACAAATTTATTCCCTTTCTTCTGCAAGGAAGTTATTGGGTTGGCAATTTTTGAGAAATTCTCTATAAACTTTATGTAATACCCTGTAATGCCCATAAATGATCTTACATCCGACACATCTTTGGGAATCGGCCAGTCATTAATGGCCCTTATCTTGTCGGGGTCAACTGAGATTCCTTCTGTGGAAATTATGTGTCCTAGATTCTGAATTTTGTCTTTGTGAAAGTCACATTTACTAAATTTGGTATACAATTGATGATCTCTTAATACTTATAAGATAATCCATAAATGTTCATCATGCTCTTCTTTGCTTTTTGAGTACACTAAAATATCGTCTATAAACACAACAACAAACTTATCTAAATACTTATGCAAAATATTATTCATCAAACACATAAATACAGTTGGGGCATTAGTCAAGCCAAACAACATGACTACGAACTCGTAATGTCCATACCGAGTTCGGAAAGCTGTCTTGAAAATATATTCGTCCTTAACCTGTACTTGATGATATCCTGATCTTAGATCAATCTTTGAAAATACTGTTGCTCCACGTAGCTGATCAAATAGATCATCTATGTGGGGCAATGGGTATCTATTCTTAATCGTCATCTTATTAAGCTGGCGATAATCTATGCACAGTCTTAATGTTCCATAATTCTTCTTAACGAAGATGACAGGTGCTCCCCAAGGAGAGACACTTGGTCTAATATACTTCTTATCAATAAGTTCCTTCAACCGAGATTTTAATTCGTTTAACTCCAGTATATTCATTCAGTATGGAGCTTTTGAATTTGGTACAGCTCCTGGTATTAACTCTATGGTAAAATCTAAATCTCTTTTGGGTGGTAATCCTGGAATCTCCTAAGGAAATACATCTTTAAAATCTTTTAGGACAGGTATGTCTTCTAATTTTAGTTTGTCCTCTTTATCCATAATCTCATCATTTCCCACGTTTACTGCAAACATTTGGCATCCCTTCCTAACTACTCTCTTAACTTGCATGGCTGAAATTTGTCTAAGGGTTACCTTCCTTGGAATGCCTTTTATTTCTACAGTTTTCCCTTCCTCATTTAAGCATGTAAAACTTTTTACGTAACAGTCTAGGATGACATGATGGGCTTCTAACTAGTCCATCCCAACTATAATATCATATGAACCTAAAGGTAAAATATTCAGCTTGATTTTTGTTTGCAAATGGTTCATGGATAAAACACAGTTCTCTATAAAATCTGAAACTTTCCTCTTTGTTCTAGTTGCTAGTCTAACTAGCCATGATTTATTAAACTTTTCAGTTTTCAGTTTAAGACTTTCTACAACATCTGGCGATATATAACTTAAACTAGCACCTGGGTCAATTAAAACAGTAATAGGATGGTCATGTATCATACCTTCAATCTCTACCATGGAGACTTGATGATCTGCTTGCCTGTTGTCAAGTGCTGCATTAATTCTTGGCATCTCCCTTGCTACATCTCCAACAGTAGGTTCAGTCTGTATAGAGTTAATGTTGTTTGCTTTCCGCTTCCGTAAGGGACATTCTGACGCATAATGAGGACCTTGACATTCAAAACATTTAATATGTGTCTTTGGCTCACTGGTCTTGGCAGTATTAGATGCATTTTTTGGTGCTGTAGAATTCTGCTGTGAATTATTTCTGGAATTATTTCCTTGGGAATTTTGATTCTCAAAATTCTTCCTTTGGAATCCGGAATTCCCACTGAATCTGAAAATTTTCTTCTTCTGTTCAAAATTGTTTGGCTTATGATTTTTCCAATTGGACATACCCTCTCTCTTTCGATTTGTATCATAACAAAAAACTGCCTTCCTCATAGCCTCCTCTAATGTTTTAGGGTTGTCATACTCAATTCCATCTTTAATGCTGAAAGGTAAACAACTTAAGTACCTTTGAATTTTTGGTTTTTCTTCTATGAAGTAGGGTACATATCTCAGTAAGTTCAGAAACTTACTGTTCAGTTCCTTCATGTTCATACCTCCCAACTTCAAATCATAAAACTCTTTAGATTTTTCTTCGTAGTACTATTCAGATAGATACTTCTTTTTGAAATATCATTTGAAAGCACTCCAGCTTACATCTTTATCCTTGATGCCCTTTACCCTTTTGACATCCTGCCACCAGATATCCGCTTTTCCGGTTAAGTTATATATGGCCATTTTTGCTTTTAAGAACTCTAAATAGTTGTAGATATGGAAGTAATTCTTCATCCCTAACAACCAAGCTTCCGCTGTCTCTCCTTTCTCAGTTTCTCCATTGAAATTTGGAGGTCTTATCTTCTTGAATTCTCCAGAAATATGCTCATATTCCTTATGATTTTTCCCTCTTGGTTTGGAATCTTCTTCACTGCTGTCACTGGTATAATTATGTTTCTTTTTGCGTTCTGCAATAGCATCTCCGGATGAGGTTGAGCTATCCTTTACTTCACTGTCTTTTATGTTCTGATTTTTATCAGCGTGAGGCATATGTACAACCTTGGAAACCTCTTCATGGTTTCTTTCTTGTTCCTCTGTTTGGCTGTGTTCAAACAACACTTGATTGAGTTGTTCTTGAGCTTGTAGAATCTTTTCATTATCTAGTTCCACAAATTTGATTTATGCCTTTAATTCTTGAAAGGCACGTAATAGTTTCGTTGAACTGTTGTTTAACTCCCCGTGACCTTCCTCTACAAAGTGTTGTCCCGAACTGTGACTGTTTGGCTGAAATATGTCACTTAAATGTTCAGTTGAGTTCTCCATACCTGTAGCTGAAAATAAATTTCTGATAACATAATAATAAAATTTTCAAGTTAGTATGATTTTCTGCTGCAAAAATAATTTTCTGCTGTATATAAAAGTTTTCTATTACGTGTTTGGACCTAATTCAGGCCTAGAGTATGAATTTGTGCTCTGATACCACATGTAACATCCCATATTTTCGTAAAAATTTAAAATTTTTGTAACTAGCAATAATTAGCTTAATTTGTGATAATTTATAATTGCAGAAATTTATAGTTGCTAGATGTAACAACGCTAACTAAACAGCTATTGTACTCAACATAAATAAAATTCTGTTATAACTAATGCGACAATGACAACTTAATTGCATTCATAACAACTATGATTATCATAGTTAAATGCATGAATAAATCAGACTTTGATGCGACACTTTTTAATGCAATGATAAGTATGATTGATGTAACAATGAAATGCCAGGTTAGAATGTGGAATGATGCTCTTTCCATGAGATGATATTGACAGTTTGCTTCTTTGTTGTCCAAGGGAGTCCTATGAGGGACCCCGAAGCTTACTTAGTTGTATGCTAAAACATTGGACCTGTTCTATGTGCAGACGACAGGTAAGAAGTTTCATGATTGCAATAAATTCCAGTTCGTGTGAGTGCAAATTCATCGTTTGAAAATAAAAATAGAAATGATTAAAGACTGTTGCATTTATAAAATCATATAGATATGATTCATATGCTTACACTTTTGCTTTCCATAATTCGTCTTGTATCGTAGTAAGATCAACCCAAGTTAGTTGTATGAATAAGCATCTAATCAGCAGCGTCGTCACTATAGTTGTCTTTGTACATAGCTGGTTCTGTCGTCGTCCTTTCACTAACTAAATTTTGTCATCATCATAGCTGTCTTGTTGTCATCATTTAGCTGGTAGTACCATGATGGTATAGTACCATTGTATCGTATGAATAAAAGTGGATAGGGGTTGGAGAAAATTATCACTCCCATTACCAAACTATATATTATAGCATGTATGTGCTTGTGAGCTTATACAACATTATTGATTAACTATATAAGTTTTATGGTTCAAAGTTCATATTCACCACTATAATTATTTAGGTCTTAAAAAGCGATTGTGATCTTTCCCAAAGACTAGACATTAGTAGCAATTAAATATATGAACAAATGTAAACCATAGATTGACTATAGTACAAACAAGACTTGAGCTAATTAAATTCCATTCTATATCGTGATAAAATCTAAGTCTTATGAATATAGTGGTGCAACTATATTAATCCTCAATTTGATATCAATGTTAGAATATAGGTGTAACTATTACAATAGCATACAACAAAAAGAATCATGTCCAAACTATAATCTACATTTGCCAACATTGTAATATATTGGATTCGATTGTAATAAAGTGAAAGCACTATAATGAAATGTTATATCGAACTTTGCATAGATGTTAAATTACTATGGTAAATTTAAAAAGGTTATAATACTATAAATTGCAAGGTTTACAGTCCCGTCGAAAACACTGACATGCAATTAATGTGAAAAATTGACAGGTTGTTGGCTCATTTAACTTGGCGTTGGTCTTGAGCTGATATAGAGATCGCCCAACGATCCTGCATTAAAAACTTGGTATTGCCTCCCTGCTGAGTGGTAATCTTAGAGATCCACGTAGACATGAATGCTTCCATGCTTGTTTGTTGTGTAAGGGTTATATGCCATGCGTTGATCGTTTTGCTCCACCGTGTGCCATCGTGGCAATGTCGACCTGTAAAATAGGTCGGGCATTAAATGTTTAACGTCGTTTATTTCAATGCTACAATTGCTGGCAAGGTGGAGACCGTCGATGGTGATGGAAATGGGTCGTTGGATGAAAACCCTAATATCTACCGTGTGTTGAGTTTATGAACTTGGAGAAAGTAGTTTCATTGTGTTATTGTCTTCATTAGAGGTGGCCGACAGGCTGCCGAAATTTCTATTGAAACCTTGGGAGAGATTCCACCTTGAGACTTTCTAACAAGTGGAAGTTACAGGTCTTAAACCTCTGCAATGGCATTTTGTTTATTGGAGACCTAAGTCTCTGGTTTAGAGTATTATCAAAATCATGGTTGAAATTTTCCTAGTATCGTTCATAGCACCAATCTCGTCGTTTGTCTGAGAACTTCAAGTCTTGGCTAGGGTTACGAAGGTAAGCGATTCTTCCGAGGTGAAATATTTCTTTGTTGCGTTTCATTTTTCATTTTAGAACTTTTATGTAACTCAAACTTCGTCGTTTGTCAGTTGCAGGGTTTTAAGGAAGCAAAAGAGTAACGTTTTGGAAAAGGTGTTAGCGTACCTCAACACCGGTAAGACTCGGGTCTTCCATAACCCTCATAGTTCTCTTGGACGGTGGTTGAAGTGGTTTTTAAGAATGAGTAACACGCTTGTCGAGGCTCGTCGTTTTCTCTGTCGATGTTGTTAGTTGAAGAAATCTCGAAACATTCTTGCGACTCTTGTTTTCATTTGAATGGTTCTTTCTTTTTATAAAGTGTAACTTTGTGAGACCGACTAGAGCTATGACTCATCGATGTTCTCGGAAATTGGGTTCTTTTAGAACTGCTGTAAACTTGGGATAAACCCTGATTTTACTTTTGTTTGCAATCAGAGTTGAAAATATTCGTTTTGAGAATCCAAAATTTCTAAGGTTAAGTTTTGAAACGAGCCATGGTCTCAATCACTGTGTAAATGATATTTCTTTCCTAGGAAAATAAATTTGCATGCTAAAATCTAATGGCTAAATGTCTGTGTAATTCGACTTCATGCTGAAGGTTACTACAATGTCTTTCGAGATAGATTAGGGTTTGAAAATATCGTCGATGATAAAGATTCAGTGTATAAAATAAAATTCAACCCTAAAATGGAAATGTATGCTAAACTTTTTGTATAAGTCTGTGTGGTTTGTCTTTATACTGTAGGTTGATAATGTGTATTCTTATTTGTCGATGTTTGAAATCTAAGTAGAGTAAAAGGTTAAACTGATATTTCAATAATGTTTTGCAAAGGAAACGAATAGGGTCAAACGCTAATTCGTGTTTTGTTGAGGATGATAATCTGAACAATATTAAAGATACTGGATTGGTTTCGATCCCAGGTTTGAATAGAGTGTAAAGTTTTGTTATAAAATAATAAAAGAGAAAAACATAAATCTAGCTAGGGTTTTTCTTCTTGATACGAGACTCAGATTTACAATAATCACAAAATAGAGTAAGCAGACAAAGAGAGAAATAAACACCTGGTAATAATAGTAGTCTTTAGTAAATTCTTATCATTTGTTAAATTTATAGATAATACATCCTTACTATAGTAAGTGAAAGCAATGTAAATGTATAGTGTATAAATCATGAAGACTGAGTAAATTTAAATTTTATCTATAATTTAATTTCTACGCATATAATGTTGATGAAGTAATGTCAATGAAACTGTGTGTGAATGAAATGTATGAATATGAAACCTGTGTGAAAACTATTGTTTCCAGCTTATTATAAAGAATGTTTTATTCAAATTCAGCAGTCTTAAAACAATATGCAGTATTAATCTATCTACTTCCTATGAACATAATTTATATATAATGCAGGAGGATTGTACATAAATTATATATGGATTGTTTATCATATAACTCAAGAAACATTATAGACACTAACTATGATACAGGACCTTCTTCAATTAATTAATCTTAGGAACAAAAAACTGATACATATATGATTACTACCTATCTATCGAATTCAATGGAAATTTTTCCTATCTTCTAATCTACTTTAATTTGCATATCTCTACTAGAGTACGATGCTGCCAAACAACATGTGGAAAAATGGGGATATTGATTTATCAATTTAGCATTAAACTTAAACATTTCTAGAATTAGATTCTTTTCAAAAGCAAATAAACAGAATAATACTAGATAAACAGAACAAAATTATTTACTGAGAATAACTTAGGAAATCCTTAAGAACATGAGAACTCTGTAGGGAAACAAACAACCCAGGAAGACTGTTCCACCCAACCAAACTCCTGAAAATTGTCAAATACTATCTTACGACCCTCGAGCCTGTTCGATGAACCACTAGGAGGAAGAAACTTCAAGAATTAGGACTTCTTCTTGTTGTAGCAGTAATCTTTTAAATCTTCAATAGGTACCAGTCCAAAAGACATGCTCCTACAACTTTGTTTCTTTTCAATAATATGCAAAAACTCAGTTTTCAATCACCACTAACCTCCCTTATTCAAATCTTTCTTGAAATCGCCTGATTTACAAGAGGAAAATATTCTGTAGAAATATTGATTAAGGGCTACCCACCCAATTCGAATTTGCCTTTATAGGCTGCCTAGGCCTTTTCAAATGTTACTGGGTCATTAAATGAGCTGCCTTCTCACTCCCTCCACCTGGAGGATAATGCCCTATTTTAGGGGAAGTTGTCCCATAACCAATAGTTAGTTGTGTGATGTAACTACTGCCATGTGTCCCATACCTTCCAATAGCTTCCATTCCTCCTAGTGGGTCAGTGAACAATCATTCAATAGTCCTCTTGGGTGCTTCTCTCCTAATTAATTTATTTAAATAATAATATTCAGTAACTACATTCATCCATGATCATAACTGATCATAATTAGAAAAATTTGTAATTAAATTAACATAAAGTATTTTTGCAAAATAAAATAATAATTCCCAGAAATTTGGGTAGGTGAGAGATTGCCAGAGACAGAGTAGTGTGAATGACCGGACTTACCATAGACATTGCCATAGCCACGATAAACTCAGAGTACCCACCACAACCACGCTAGACTCCTTTGCCAACCTGCAGTACAAAACACGATCAAGCCTGTCATTCTTTTATAAATCATACTTCTTTTGTGAAAAACGGACTTAACATAGCTTAAGGGTTGGGCAACGATTACTTGAAACCAACTGGGAGTCCACCTCATCGCAACAGGATAAACACAGACAACCTTGACCATGAGAAATACTCAGGTCAGGAACTGAAGACAAACAATACACACAGTTTAGGGTAGAGACATACTATCATACAAAGCATAGAGCTAGAGAAAATGAGGATCAAACCCCAACCTTGTTTTTTGTAAACCCCTCTTACGGCCTGTCACCCACCATAGGGCGCATTTGAGTTTCCACCCACCACACCCTAGTGGAGTGGAAATATTTCATGCAGGACTATATTATTGAGTCGCATGGATATACCACGACTCATTTTTATAAACATTCATTTATAACAAAGTTCTCCATCGTGGAAGGCCTTTATCACCATACCCTTGGGTAGTAATGGTAAAATTTTAGGCCATCAAGTTAAGGTTACATCCTACAAGTTTAAAACCATTACATTGCATATACTTTGATTTTCTGTATAGATAGAGTTGCTAGGGCACAGTGTCCCCGAGGAGAATTATACCTGCAATACAATAAGAGTTATTACGTTAGAAAAAGTTCTAAGTAAGTCCAGCTAACATCCACGAGTACTCTTACCTCTCGGAAACCCTGCCGGAGTACTTCCATTGGCTTGATTGTTATCAATGTCCCACTATGGACTCAACCTTTCATCAACAATGGTCCAACCACGTGAAGGTGTCATTTAGACATTTACAAATTCAATCACATAATTCTTGAAACAGTAAGAAGGAATACTTCTACCTTTGTACCAGTAATTGCAACTGTAATTTAAAACATCCCGTCAATGGTTTTCATATCGCTTCCACCAGTTTAAGTTTAACCAATATAGAGACCATGATACTTAAAGTATTGAGCTTTTACAATATTTCGGGTAAGTATGAATGTTGTAATTATGTTAGAATTAAACTATGAATTCTTCTCTTTTAAATTGCGGTTGTTGCAGGAAAGGAAAATTTTAAAATTTTATGCTATTTTTGGGACATTACGTACATATGACTGGATGATGTCTCCATAGTTATCCAATTTAGACTAGAGATTAGATTTGAATGCCCTACTTGGCTAATTCGAATCCTATATGATGCCATCATCATAGCTATTGTATTCAGTCACTTACATTCTTATTCATTGTATGATACTGAGATTTGGTCTATTATTTTGTGTTTATGAGTGATCATTGAGTGTCTCCTTCTCTTCTTCTTTGCAACATACTTGATAGTTTGATTGTGAGCTGCTACAGCTACTAGATCTCTTGCAGATTCTTACACCCAAATCTATCAAGCACATGTGAAGTTTTCATAGTGAAAATTATCTATGAATTTTTAATAGATCTATCTATCTATTAAGCTTGTGCGAGAGAGAACAGAAGCAAGACAAGGTTGACAGAAAAGAATGAAAATTATTATTGAATTAGTAAAATTCCTCATGATATACTCCATAGTAGTGATTCTAAAGAGATTTGGTAAAAACAATAAACACCATGCTTTGTGACCAACTAAAGAGCAGTAAACAAGTAAAGCAATAAAATCCAATAAAGCAGTGAAAATAACTAAAGCATTAAAAAGCAGTCAAAATTGTTGGGTCACGAATTTGTCCCTATTTTTCATTACTTATCGACACTTGTTTCATCCATCTTATTCCTATTATCACCCATTTATCATTCCATTTTCCATCCATTTGCTGTAACTGCTCGAGAAATGCCATATTAATCTTATCGATGCTTTAGTGGTTAATCATGATTATTTTCGTTTATTTTTTATGAATTGAATAATGTTATGCATAATTTTACTGATGATGGTTTATGGAGTGATTTGTCATATTAACAGCAACAGCACTCATGGTTCCAGCTTCCAAAGTTGGCATGCTAGCACACATCCACATGGATATTCTCAACATGGTTTCATTCCTAGGATTGATTACGTGGATTTGTGATTTCAATTCATTCCCAAGTCCAACATGGAAGCCTCTAGCTCATACTCGAACTATTCTGATGAGAAACGTGTGCCAGATACGAACACAGTGATTTTTGTCTCGATTTGCGGGTAGATGAAGAAGAATCTCAAACATCTGGGTCATGGGTTTTGTGCATAACGACATCAATTACCTGACACAAGAATCGCCAAACAAAGTTACGGTTTGAGCTATATAGATGGTTCTCTAAACATGTAATTCTCAGATTTACTATTGCGGCCGGTTTGATAAATTAACAATTTGCTGAAACTGATTCCAAGTTGGGAATTTGGTTTCTCATCCTCATGAAGGATTCTTATGTATAAATATGTAATCAATCTCATGAGAAAAGGGAGAAGGGAGAAAGCCATGATATGCTATAGGATTTGATCCAAAACTATGATGTAATAAGTTCATGCTGAAAATAGATGCTGGTAGTTTCTTAATTATAGAGTTGTAGACTTTCATTGTAGAAGATACAACTTTGCTAAGTGGAGGAAGGGCCGTTTTCCTGAGCAGATGCTGATAGTGTTGATTGTTATTTTGTAGGTTTGTTTATTATTCAGTTAATGCTTTGATTCATTAGATTTATCATAGTTGCTTTTATGTTAATTTCTTTTGTATAGATCGTTGGCCAGCATAGCATTTCTTTTACATTCATGCAATTAGATCTTGCTTCATAAGAATTGATTTTACTTGAAGTGTGATTAGATTTACAGTTTGGTTTTATGAATAGATTTTAGGTTTGATTTATTTTCGAGAAGGTGTGATCTAGTTTATAATTAGTTTTGATTTCATACCAATAGATAAACAGTGTCAGGTAGAAATTGTGCTTGCATAGATCTTGCATGATAGCTTTGAAATAAAAGACTTCCTCGGGTTGATATTTTATGTTTGGGAGTTTCAACTGTTTAATTATTTAGACAATTAATCCGACCAACATTTTGGCGCCGTTGCCAGGGAAGTTATCAATAGTGCAAAAGTACATTTGACATTGTTTTTTAGATGCATTGTTAAAGTAGGGAACGTAGGTTGCATGATTACTTTTCAGTTTATTGAATTTGCTTTGAGTGTGAATTTTTTTTTTGGGCATTTAGTTTCATTTCATTTTTAATTTTTGGAGCTTAAATCTTATCATTCCCCTTAGTGTTGTTGTAAGCACCACCCATTATACTAACCCATTGACAGGAACATTCAAAGGAGGAGCCTCAAGATATCACATGAAAAATCTAATGAAGAGATGGCAGGTAAGAAATATTCATAAGTTG
Source organism: Larix kaempferi (assembly GCA_027924585.1). Taxonomy (NCBI): domain Eukaryota; kingdom Viridiplantae; phylum Streptophyta; class Pinopsida; order Pinales; family Pinaceae; genus Larix; species Larix kaempferi. The sequence goes on along the minus strand of BSBM01000055.1, from coordinate 2,997,619 downwards.
TTACATTCAAATTTCCCATCAGAGATTCAGGAGGAGTGGCATCAACAAAAAGCATTCCCCCACATGTTCTACCAAATTTTCATGGTTTGGAAAATGAAGAACCTGATGTATTTTTATTTGAATTTGAAGTACTTTGTAGAGGATATGATCGTACTAATGATCAGAAGTTGAATTTGTTTCCCCTTACTCTAAAAGGAATAGCCCTTCGACGGTTCATGAGCTTCAGTGGGAATTGCATACAAATTTGGGAAGAAATGAAACATGTATTCTTGAACAGGTTCCAAGATTATTGCAGGGTCAATGAAGATATATTCAAAATGACACAAGGAGAAGAAGAGAATTTGGAGGAATATGTTGAACGTTTTCAATACAACCTTCAACGATCAAAACAATGGCAACTGGGGAAAGAGACATTAAAAACACTTCTACTCAAGGGAATCCAAGATGAATCTTTAGAAATCTTAAATTTGATGGGAATAGGTGATGTATTTCAGTTAGAATATAATGATATTTGTGAGTTATGTAGAATGTATTCAAGAGGAAGCTTCAAGACTGGTAAGAATTCTAGTAATACTTATTTTCAATCTTTGAAATCTGCTGCAAGAACAAGAGTTATGAGAGCTGAAATCAATAATTTATTTGAAAATTCTAATATTGATATCAATGGTTCACTAAATTCACAATTGGGTGTTTTGCAGGTTTAGGAAAAGCATGAGGAATTTCAAGAAATAGTTTTCCCTCGGTGCCAAGATAAACATCTTGCAATAGATTGTCCTTTGGATAGTCTCACAATTTGTGGCATATGTGACTTGAATCATTCCACAGATCGCTTTCCCTCCTTACCAAGGATGAAAGAAACATGTCAAAGAGATCTGGGAGTTGCAGCCAACTCATTGCAACAGTCATGGCAACCGTGGCCTACATGTATGGTTCAAAACTCTATCCCTCTATTTGCTTACTCTCATACCCAATCATTGAATAGTCTTCCACCATGGCAGTTGTTGCAGCCTCAATTTATCTCTTACTTACCTTATCCACAATGTTGGAATGGCCTATCTTGTGATCACATGGCCACTCTCTCTCATGCTGCAACACAACTTGGTCCTTCATGATCATCCTCACAAACCAATCATCTACATCAGCCACATCTATCTTCTCATCAAACTCCTTGGTATCCAACACAATTTCCTGTCCAATCCACCTTCCACCCTAACCATAATAAAGTAGTATAGTATGCTTATAGTGCTGAACCACAAAATTTTCCTAGATTTCCCTCATCTTCTACCTCACCTACACTGCTGCAAAAAGACTATGCACTGTTGCAGCAAATCCATACGAGGCCTGCACATGTTTTAAATCCAAGACTTGGAAGTGAAGTTTCTTATGATCATCAACAAGTTAACAAGATCATCAAATCTCATGAATGGACATTGAAACCAAAAGCATCCTTCACATCATCAGATTCGGATCTCTTATGCAATCAGGAAGATTAGTTTACTAAGGAGATTCATGGTGTAATAACCATGAGAAATCAAGGGAACAAAGACTATATTGAAGCTTGGTTTCAATCTGTCATCAGTCTGCAGCATCATTCCATACTTCACCAATTCTTGGCACCATCATTTCAAGGGAAGTTGAGCTCTCATATCCTAGCATTCATAAAGTTATATTTTTCTGTTGGGAGTATGAGAATACTTGAGTCATTTCTTCGAAAGTGGCTCCATTGGAAGTTCTCTCACACTTGAGAAGAATTTGTTATTTCCAAGTAGTGTAGGACATTGTAAATAAATAAAATTTCATTTTTTTTTCTCACTTAGATCTAGGATGCATAGATAGCATCATTTTGTTTTGAATAAGAACTCTTGGACTCACAGTGCAGTAAGAGCCACCCATATTACTAATCTCTGTTTTTTCACGAAGTGGGTGAGAGGAAGGAAGCATTGGTGAATGAAGACATTACGGGAAAAGGAGCTAAACGATTATGGAAACATTCAAGATTGAAACTTATGTGATCATCATGGTATGGGTTTAGTCTTTATTTCTATATAACACATCCATAAAAATACATAGACTTTATTTCAACATTATATCATTTTTTAAGAGTTGCAGTTGCAGCTGTAACACACTGTGTAAGTCAATCTAGGTACTCAATGCTTGAAATTTTTTGTATGTGTGTGTGTTCTATTTAAATTTACATCATTAAAAGGATTCATACCTATTTCGGTCACTTTTTGGGAATCAAATTTCATTTCTTGGCTTTTTGTGGCATTTTGGATTGAAATTTTTACTAAAACACAGTCAGGACAGTCCGTTTTTGGGAGACCAAATGAACTTATTTTTAAAACATATTTACATCCCAAGTATACCTTTTAATCTAGTTTTAAAACCAATTTTAATTTTTGAGATTGGGCATCAAATGAAAAAGTTATGGTCAAAATACTAACAGGGTGTCTAGCAGGGAGCTTAGGAACAGAGCTGGGACAATCACTTTTTGGATGCCTTATTGGATATATATTGCAAACTTGTTTCATTAGTATATTCCCCTATGAATATATTTTATAAAACAATTTGAATCTCTCAATTTCGATATTGTACGCAAATTGTATGCCCAAAATACCAACTGCCTATCACAAATCAGCATTTTTAAAACTCAGTTTCCTAAACTATTCATTGGACTGTTCGAATCATGCACTCTTATTGGATTCAAAACCTGTTTATATTGGAGATACCTACATGAATCTACTTTCATATCCAATTTGAATCATGTCAATCCGTTATCAAATGAAAAAGTTGTGCCTAAAACCGTGAGTGTTGGTCTAGTCCAAAATTCGAAACACACCTTGTCATGTAGGCTATTACTCAGCAAATTGGAATATCATCATATAGAATTTTTAAAACATGTTTCTAATGGACATAGAACTATGAATTTAATTTCAGTTGGCTTTTGAATCACTCAAATTGGACAAGGAACGAAGGAGTTATGATCAGAATATTGTTGGTGAGTCTAGATGGCCATCGCTCTCCTGCAGGTATAAAGTGGATTTTGCTTCGTTCATTTTTATTTGGATTTGTTTTATAAGTAATTGATTGTTTTTTTTTTTCATATGTGTTGGGTTAATAGAGACCAATCACCTCTCTTCTTCCATCGTCTCATGTTTTATTGCAGGCAAGTGCTAGGTTTTTGCAGGTCCTTAGAAGGAGAAGGTCAATGCATGCACGAGTGACTCTTGAAGACTTTTTCTCAAATTGCAAATGGACTGAGCACATAAAAAAAATGGAGAGATTGATGTGCAAACCATACAAATTCCAATGTTTCTGAAGTCAAGTCCCATTTCTACATGTCAAGAATCCTTTTAAGACGACATCATGTTCATCATCCTCATTCACCAACACCGTCATTGCCCATACATTTCCTTCTTGCCTCCACCATTCCATCACTTCCATACTATCCACTCCACTCACATCTAACCCATGAATAATGTCTCTCATCTCTCTTACATGTTGAGTTACCCCCTATCATTTTCAGTTTTCCAATAAAGCCTACTTGCTAGTGAAAATCTTTTCATCTCTAGTTCTTTAAATCATTTGTCGTATGCTTGCGTTGGATTGATGGGGGATTCCTTAAGGCCTCCCTTCCAACAATATTGACTCATCGACATCAACACATTTTCTAGGTTCAAGATAAGAGATTTATTGATGCCTTGAAGTTTGTATGCCTCAATGAAAAACTTTCTCGCTAACAGTAGTGAGGATACACCAATGCCTCCTAACTGTTAGATCCTGCAGGGGGTTTGACAACAACAAATTTATTCACACCTGACAGGGTGCATCAAGGGTACCTTGGCTCTCACTGTCATTATTGGTGGAAAGTCTCGCATTGGTTAACAATAGACATCAATGGTTGGTAATCCAATGAGACCTTTCCACATTCGACTTTAGCAAAACCAATTCATGTGGATAGTTCTATACCATTAGGAGGGGTAAAGATGAATATTTCCAGCAGTTCAACAGTATTATTTTCATTCAGTTGGCATCATTTGTTTTCAGTCAGCTTGCACAGTTCGTCATCATGGATCAGATTCAACTTTCATAAGTTTCAGCTTCCAACTACATCTTTCAGTAGTAGTTAACCAAGGCTTCCATTGAGGTAACACTTGAGGTAAAATAGCATGATTTTTTGATTTATTGAAGATTTAGGAATATGTCATGAAGAACCACTAAGCATTTTCCATTTCCATTTTCTATATAGCATTTTCTTTCCATCCATTTCCATCCTTGCCCACTGAATTCTAGCACTTCTTCATTCCAATTCATGCACACCCAATTCAAGTCCTTCCAACATCTTTCTCAACATCCAAGTATGAAAAGAACGATCTATTGTTGCCACACAAGAACCAGTAGTAGGAACGAAAGGAGTTATTGTTGCTTCATGAGAACCTACAATGGAAGAAGTCTATGCTACCATATAATAGATACTACATTCAGAGGGAAGCATCGACTGTTAGTGTTAAGCCATGCTCAGCCCACAGTTTCATGACCAACCATCTATTTCTATCCCATTTCATTGCTTCATCTCAGAAAGTGACGGTATATCCAAGGAAACATTAAGGTAACAAGAGAATACCTACTTCAATGATTTTGTTTTGTGCAGAAGCATGACCAAACAAACGCTCAGTCTCTAGCAATAACTAAATCCCACAATGGTCATCATCTTTAGCATAAACAAAGTTTAATTTTATAAGCAGTCGATGAAAGAATACAGAGGATACTCATTTCAAGCCCTTGGATGACTATGCTGGGTTTTCTTCCATAAGAATTTTGATGGAATAGAGTCAAGCAACTTCAATTATTATTTACAACCATTGGCACACAATTGTTTTACAACAAATTTGTGCCTTATATTGTATTTAGTTGTTGAAACTATGATAAGTTTTGTTGGATATGAGGTGAATTTTCTAGTCTTCAAGAATATTTCTCTATAGTCACTCCCTTAAGAGGTATGATTTATTTAATTCACGGTTCATTGGTGCATATATCTTGCTCAATATTTTCAAACAGTTGTTGCTGAAGAGGTCACATGGATCAAAATTATTTTCACTATATTTTGGGTAGAAACATATTTACACATGATAATTTGCATCATATTAGGAGAGATGGTTATTTGTTGATCATGATGGCTTGCCTACTTAAGAAAAAAAAACTATAACATTTTGCCTCTATAAAATGTGGGTTTTTATTTTTTTCTTCTAACTCAGAACATCATTATGAGCATCACAGTCATGGGAACATATGCTACTGATGAAATTGTTGTAGAATGCATGGCTGCTCTATATATATGAATCATGAATTAACCTTGCAACAGTCAACATTTGTCATCCCTCATGTTTGGCATGTACTAGCAACCATTAATAGCCCTCATGTTTGGCATGATTCCCCTATCTAGCTTGGTTCTCTCATATTATATGCCTTGGATCATTTTTGTGCAGCTTGACAAAGAAAATGTGTTTTCTTGGAACATAAATTGGTGGAATAAGGATGCTTCTAATATTTGTTGTCTTCATTCAACAATGGGAATAGATAACTTGAGTGTTGTTAACATAACAATTGATCAAGCATTTGGGTTGAAGATGCCCTGTCTTGAGTTTTGGGAAGATGGTTATTTCCAACTTAGCTAAAAACTATTCCCTTCCATGAGGACATGAAATTTTTTTAGTTTGGGGGAGAAGAAGATTCACCATGCTTGTTGGTTTTCCATTCATATTTGTATTACTCATCCACATTATTTTTCCATATTCAATGCAAAAATTAAACTGATCATATCCCACAAACCATGCATTGGATCCACATGATTTTTGGACAGGAAGTGCATAATATCAAGATGAACAAACCTGGTAAGTTTCAGCCCAATCTAGTGCACAGTTTTCGAGAAAATGGCCACCATCACCTACATCCATTTCGCATATATCTCGATATCCATGCATCAGATGAATTTGAGCTTTGGGGATCAGAAGCATTGTGTTAAGAGGAAGATACTCACTAATTTTCAGGAAAAAAAAAAAAAATACTTCACGGATTGAGAAAAAATGGCCATCATCACCTACAACCAATTTGCATTTTTCTCGAAATCCATGATGTCGGTATCTCTGATTTTCGGTGTGGATATGCATTGGACTTGTAGTAACTCGCTTGCAAAATTTCATCCAAACAAAGTTTGTATTTTGGGAGATATTAGTTCAAGACGTTTGCTGCAACATAAGCTGTGACTCCGCCAATTTTGTCCATTTCCCTATTCTAGTAGCTGTGACTCCGCCAAATTCTCTTCTAAATGGCTGGGACTCCGCTAAATTCTTCGCTAAATTTTCTTCTAAATGGCTGTGACTCCACTAAACTTTCTGCCAAATTTTGCAGTTGTGACTCCTCCACTTTTGACCATTTTCGCCTTCTTCGCACAAGCTGTGACTCTGCCACCTTTGGCCATTCCCACCAATTTCCGCAGCTGTGACTCCGCTATTTTTCACCCATTTCGCCTTTTTCGCACAGCTGTGACTCTGCCACTTTTGGCCATTTCCGCCAATTTTTGCAACTATGACTCTTCTATTTTTCACCCATTCCGCCTTTTTCCAACAGCTATGACTCTGCCACTTTTGGCCATTTCCTCCAATTCTCACAGCTGTGACTCCACCATATTTCTCCTATCTACAGCTGTTACTCCACCAGATTTGCCCATTTTCAGCAATTGTTACTCCGCCAATTTAATCCTATTCAACAGCTCTTACTCCACCAATTTTATCCTATTCAGCAGTTGTTACTCGACTGATTAAACTTGCCAATTTTTTGGCTAAAACTCTTCTTGCTGCAACTCTTCTTCCTGTGGTCACTATGCATGGTAAAATGAAAGAAACAGTCAAATGAGTCCTTCTAGTTTGGATGCTACACAGGTATTGGGTTGCATGAGGACATGCAACAAGTTCAGTTTGGGGGAGATGTTGGGTCGCGGATTTGTCCCTATTTTTCATTACTTATCGACACCTATTTCATCCATCTTCTTCCTATTATCACCCATTTATCATTCCATTTTCCATCCATTTGCTCTAACTGTTCCAGAAATGTCATATTAATCTTATTGATGCTTTAGTGGTAATCATGATTCTCTTCCTTTATTTTTTATGAATTGAATACAGTTATGCATAATTTTACTGATGATGGTTTATGGAGTGATTTGTCATATTAACAGCAGCAGCACTCATGGTTCAAGCTTCCAAAGTTGGCATGCTAGCACACGTCCACATGGATACTCTCAACATGGTTTCATTCCTAGGATTGATTACGTGGATTTGTGATTTCAATTCATGCCCAAGTCCAACATGGCAACCTCCAGCTCATACTTGAACTGTTCCAACCAGAAGCATGTGCCAGATAAGAACATAGTGATTCATGTCTCTCTTTTCAGGCAGATGAAGGAGAATCTAAAAAAATTGGGACATGGTTTTTGTGCAAAACGACGTCGATAAACTGAATTGGGAGGAAATCGCCAAACACAGTTACGGTTTGAGCTATACAACTAGTTGTCTGAATGTGTAATTCTTAGAATTACTATTGCGTCCGGTTTGATAAATTAGCAATTTGTTGAAACTGATTCCAAGTTGGGAATTTGGTTTCTCATCCTCATGAAGGATTCTTATGTATAAATATATAATCAATCTCATGAGAAAAGGGAGAAGAGAGAAAGCAATGTTATGCTGTAGGACTTGATCCAGAACTCTGATGTAATAAGTTCATTCTGAAAATAGATGCTGGCAGTTTCTTAATTTTGGAGTTGTAGACTTTCATTGTGGAAAATCCAGCTCTGCTTAGTGGAGGAAGGGCCCTCTTCCTTGAGCAGATGTTGATAGTGTTGATTATTATTTTGTAGGTTTGTTTATTATTCAGTTAATGCTTTGATTCATTAGATTTATCATAGCTGCATGATTTCATTCATTAGATTTATCATAGTTGTTTTTATGTTAATTTCTTTTTGATAGATTGTTGGCCAACATAGCATTTCTTTTACATTCATGCAATTAGATCTTGCTTCATAAGAATTGATTTTACTTGAAGTGTGATTAGATTTACAGTTTGGTTTTATGAATAGATTTTAGGTTTGATTTATTTTCGAGAAGGTGTGATCTAGTTTATAATTAGTTTTGATTTCATACCAATAGATAAACAGTGTCAGGTAGAAATTGTGCTTGCATAGATCTTGCATGATAGATTTGAAATAAAAGTCTTTCTCGGGTTGATAATTTATGTTTGGGATTTTCAGCTATTTAATTATTTAGACAATTAATCCGACTAACAAAAATCTCCAACATCCCCCATGAACTAGGGAAAATTTTAAGGATCCATAATTTCCTTAAGGTGGAGAAACCTTGGTGAATCTTACTAATTGTCATATTTACAACCATAAAATACTTGGAAATATTTTTAAAAATATATTCAAATTTCTAAGGGTTTTATATAGTTCTTGGACAATTCTAGCGACTTTTAGAGTACACAATTTTAATCCTATGTAATTTGGGGCAATCTTAATGGAAAAAAATGCAAACTGACAATATAATTTTGGAAAAAGTCCTCGAAAATTAACCCATTGACTAAATGTTTCCCCTAGAATTTTCCATGCCCTGAATACTACTAGGGTGTAAGTGAGGAATGGGTCCTAGCAATGAAGGCCATGTTAGGTATCCATTCTATATTGCATCTAAGAATGAGCATTGAAAATAGAAGAAAGAGGGAAAACCTCATGGGAAACCCCCCCCTTCAAAGTACATTGCGAATTAAAAAAGAAGAATGAAAGGTAAGTGCTAAGCAATTATGTCCTTCACTCCAAGATGATCATGCAGCAAGTGTAACTTCTACTCAATAAATGTATTCGTGAAGATGTCGACAGTCTATTTAGAAGATGGAAATAACTGCAAATTGATGATCTAGTCATGTACCATCTCTCTGATTAAATGCATATTGATCTTGATGTGTTTGGGTCATTGTCGTTGCATTGGGTCTCTAAAAAAATTGAGAGTACTTTGATTGTCACACCGAATGATAGTCAGATGATGGAATTGGATGTCAAGTTCAGTAACGAATATTTGAAGCCAAATTTCCTAAATAGTGATGTTGACTACTCCTCAATACTCATCCTATGCTGACAATAAAAAAATTGTTGGTTGCGTTTTGCTCGACTAGTTAATGGGACTATAGCCTAAACTAAGCAGGCACTTGAAAGTGGACTTGCAATCTGTGGTATCACCAACCCAACCATAATTTTTGAATGCCATGAGGTCTAATGCATAACTTACTGCATAGTGGATCCCATAACGCGTGGTTCCTTGAACATATCTGAGGATGTGCTTTTCAACATTCCAATGTAACTCATGCAGCTCTTCCATGTACCTAGAAAATACCCCCACTGCATATGAAAGTGATGGTCGGGAGTGAGTAAGATATAGAAGAATCACCACAAGTTGTCGATACAAGGTGATGTCCACCAATGGCGTATCCTTGCCATCCTCAAGATTTACCCTTGATAGGAAAGCCATGGTTGTTGGCTTGCAGTCAATCATTTGAAATCGAACTAGGATATCTCTCACATACATGGACTAAGCAACTTTGGTTCCTGATTCATTCTATTGATTTCAAGTCCAAGGAAGTAGTGTAGTACACCCATGTTTATGATAGAAAACCTGCCATGGAAATAAGCTTTGATTGTAGCAATTTCTGATGCTAAAATTCATATTATTAGTAAATCGTTTACATATAGAACTATGATCGACAAAGAGTCATATGTTCTCAACATATAACATTTGGATCAGATTTGCATCTAATGAAACTTTGAGACATTAAATAAGCATCCATTTTAGAATACTAAGCTCTATGTGTCTACTTGATGTCATAGAGTGATTTCTTGAGTTTTCATACCGATAATGAGTTATGTTCATACCCTTGTGGCTACTCCATGTAGATTTCCTCCTCGATATCATCCTGAAGAAATGAATTCTTCACATCCATGTGGTGGACCTCCCACCTTCTTGCTATTGAAATGGCAAGAGACAACTTAATGGAGTCCATTTTTACCTCTAAGCAAAAGTTTCACCATAATCTATGCCATGAACTTGTTGAAAGCCTTTATAAACCGACCTTTCTTTGTATCTTCTCACAAGTCCATCTATTGTTTTATTTCTCCTTTAGACCCACTTACATCTGACAATCTAACGATAGGAAGGAAGCATAACCAAGTCCCATGTTTAGTTCTCAATGAGGGATTTGTACTCCTTAATGGTTTCTTCCAAAAAAGGATTCCATGTAGCTTCTGCATAAGTCTGAGGGTTGAATGTTGGAACCACATAGGCATACATGGAAATGATGTGTTCAGTAGCTTAGAGTGCATGAGGGGCATCATCAAATTTGGATATGGTCCGCATTGGATCCCCTAGATCCCCCACAAGGTAATTAACTTCCTGGAGGTTGGTCTGTGCATATATCTCTCCTAGGCTCTATATTCTCTAATTTCTCATAAGGGATATTGAATCATCGTTGGAAGGATGTGGATCAACACAACCATGCTCATGTTATTTTGAATCAAGTTTGAAACTTAGATATGAAACCTAATATGAATGCATCGACATCTTATCATCATTCATTTATAGTGTAGGAAGTAGAATAGAGGTCTCTACTAGTGGCTCCAATGGTGTATTCAACGGAATTTCTTCAAATTGGACACTTCACTCAATAAAGAGCTTGTCCATTAATGGATCAATAAAAACATAACAATTCACACCATTAGGATATACGATGAAGATGTATGTAGTGCTATTACGATCTAATCCTTTCCTCTTTTCAGAGGCTATGCAGGCTCATGCACATGATCCAAATATTTGGAAATGGTTGAATTCCATCATGCTACCACTCCATGCATTCAAAAGTGTCTTGTCCTTGTTATAACGAAAATTGGCACTTCTCCGTCCGTGACGACACTTGCATGTTGATGCTCTCATGAAAACACTTCATAAAGCTAATGTTGATCACACAAAATGAAAATATGTATGGAATATCGATAGTTGGGTTTAGTAGTGTGCGATGAGCTTATTTATTGATTATCCAGTAGTTAGGGAGATTCTGACCATATTTGGACACCCAAACACTCCTTGAAAATCCCTCAAAGTGGCATTTTTAGACTATTTTCTCACCCACGTGCATGTTGCACTTGGCTCACCTGCATGTGGTGCACACCTTACCATTGTCTCACCCACGTGTACCTTTAAAAATTCCAAAAAATATTAAAAATATTGAATTTCGGACAGTTTGCGTGGTTTTAGAAACCTCTTCCTTAGTTACAATTGCTCCCTCCTTGATCCAGCCATCTCCTTCCACTATAAAAGAAAGGGATATGGGCCATGAGAGGGACTCCAAACCCAAGTATTTTTATGATGGATAAATTATCATCCTCTTTTCCTTTCCATTTATGTCCTAGTTGCTATCAAACCCTAATGCATCTGATTTGTGGTTGGCATTCTTGGAGAAGAGAAGCAAGAGATCATGAATCAAGTTTTCATAATGTGCTTGAACAGAAGAAAGTTAAATATGTACTTGTTTCAAGTATTAATCAGAGAATAGACACATTTCCCTTTCCTAATAGTTGTGTTTATGCTGGCATCATATTTTTTTACTTGTTGATGTTCATTAGATTAACGTTTTATGTTGTATTTGAATTTCAAGCATATATTTGTATCCAAATGTGTTTAAGGAAGGTTTTTGAGTTGGCTTTGTAGGTTACTTGACTAAACATCAAGAGAAAATATAAAGTATTCAAGGAAATCTAGGATCAAACTCCATAAATAATCTACATGCATTTCTAACTTTCAAACTCTTTGTGTATTTTACTTGTTGGAGAACCCTAGATGTTTGTTTTTTCAGACCTAGTATGTTGGTGTCCTCATCCCCAATGATAGGATAGTTTTCCTTACAACATTCCTTGACATATCTATGAGGGGATTTGTTATGAGTGTAGTTAGCATAGCTAAGTGCCTCATCCCATATCTTGGAAGGAAGATACATTGCATGCAACATGCAAGTGGCCATCTATTTGAGGGATCTTTTCTTCAAGTCGACTACTCCTTTGTGTTGTGGATTGTATGGACCTGTATGTTCCAATTGTATACCAACCTATTAATAAAGATGTTATACATTCTTGCTCACATATTGCCCCCATTTTCTATGTGGAATATTTTGGTCTTTGTCCATATTGATTATCTAGAAGTGCTTTGAAGTATTTGAGATGCTAAAAAACATAAGACTTCTTCATGGGAAATTATGCCCAAGTGTATCATGACAAATCATCAATAAATGTAAGCACGTACCTTTCCTTTCTAATGTATCGGTGAGTAAATGGTCCCATCAAATCCTTTTGGATGAGCTCCAAAGGAGGGGAGGCCCTCCAACCCTTCCCGTTTTCAAACTTCTCTTAAGGACTTTTTTCCAAGAATGTATCCTTGACACACTCACTGGAAAAGTGTATGTTGGGAAACCCAATGACCATTCCTTGCTTGCAAAGTTGCTACATGTATTTGAATTTTAGATGACCAAACCTCTCGTGCCAAAATCTACTATCAGCATCGACATTCATTAATAGTAAAGCATAATAAGATTTAGCAATAGACATATTGAATGTATATAAATGAGACTGATGATTTTCCTCACCAACAACAATCTTCGATTTATCATGCATGTCATATATGATTGTAGAATCATCTATAAATTATACCTTTTTTTTTGAGTGTGTTATCTGATAAATAGAGAGTATATTCAAAAAGTGTTTTGGAATATGCAATGCATTCTCAAAAATTCCATGTTGGATTTCTACTCTCCCTTTACCAGTGACCTCCACTAGAATATCATCACAGATGAGGATGGGAGGACCCGTGCATGCAGAAACATAAGAAAAAATACTTTATATGGATATCATATGATACATTTCACTTGAGCCTAGGATCCATGCATTTGTAAAAGAATGAATAGCAATTAAGGAAGGAGAAGTACCTCTTTTTTCTAGTGGTTTATTTGTTGGCTTCTTCTTGGCATTCTCATGAATGCAACCCCCAATATTGTTCTATTGATGTTCCTTCACCATGAGATATATCGTCTTATTCTGGCATGATTATTTGGGTTGATAGCCATGGTTGTAGTAACCACATTTTGACTTCCATTTCTTTCTCTTTCCACCATTAGAGCCAAATGAATAATCAATGGGTTTGGAATTACCTTCCTTCTTTTGTTTAGAATTCACCTTTCCCTTTCCTTTTTGCTTGGATTTCGGATTGAATGTGTTTCGAATCTCATTCCCAGCAAATGAATGCGCATTGGAAACCATGAATATCCCCATTTTTATGAGCTTATCTGGCTCATGCATTATAAATTCAATAAACTTATCCAATGTAGGAATTTTCCACATTTCTCTTGAATTTTATCACATTGTATGTAATGTTGAAACAAACATAGCACACTCTAGACCAAATTTTTCCAAAATAGAAAGGATTAACTTATTGTGTTGAGTTGATTTTTTAATACCCCATCCATTTAGCTGAAGAAGAAGGGACTTGAACTTTATAAAGAAGTCTTTTATGTCTTCAAATATTCTCGGATCTAAGGAATTCAACTCTACCTTGAGTATGCATCCTCTCATTTGGTCCTGCTTTCTAAAGAAAGATTATAGTTTTGTCCAACTCTCATATGGAGTGGTACAAACTTCAATTTGAAACAACAACTTTCGATACATTGACATACAATTAAGGTCATAGGACTCATCCATGCATTTGAGATACGTACTTTTCTCGGTAGTTGATGTTAGATCAACTTCTGTAGGCATTCTTTTTCGGTACAAGCCTTTAGATCTGATTTAATGCAAAAAATTTACATTCCAATTGAAATAATTATGTGTTGTTGGAAGAATTGTTGGATGAAACTCCATTCTTTTTTACTGCAACTTCCTCCTGAACCTACAAATAAAGTGCCTATGCACTTTCTCCTAGTACTCTAACTTTGATACCATGTGAAGTTTTCACAATGAACCTAGCTAGTAGAAAATTCACATTAATCTTGTGAGAGAGAGAAGAGAAGCAAGAGAAGCTTGACATAAACGAATGAAAATTAGTATTGAATGCATAAAATTTCTCAGGATACACTCCATAGTAGTGATTCTAAATAGATTTGGTAAAGTTAGTAAACGACATGCTTTATGCCCATGTGAAAAGTAGTAAAGTAATGAGAGACAATAAAGCACTGGAAACTAGTAAAGCAACAAAAAGTAGTAAATATCTCCCACAACAATGAGAGGCATCCAAATTATGAAAGTGTGAATTTTTTTAAACCTTAAGAAACAAATTACACCTCGAGAAATTTGATCCCTCACATTGTTTGATAGATCCATGTTTAAATTGGATCTATGCTAGTTTTAACATTTTTTATTTTATGAACCAAGAATAATTTTTTAATTACTTTACTTACTATTTTATTTTTGGTAATGTTATGTTACGTAACATTACATAATGCTACATAATGTTACAACATATCCCCCATATTGGGTTGTAGAGCACCTAGTTATTCTCAGTGCAATTAGATCAAATCCACGATTTCTTCTTACTCAACAATTACACCAACATAAGCCTACCTCATGTAATCTAAATATTGTACCATTTCTTTAGCAATAATTTAGTATGATGTTACAAGGATCCTACGGCTATATAATAGAGCCAACTGGAATGTACATAGGATGAGATGGGAAATGAAGGTGTGTATTGTTTTTATGATAGTGTATTATAGTTATTGGTAGGTGTTCAACATATTTATAAATGTTGGTGATCACACACATCCTCTCAAACCTATAGACAATGAGCCCAAATTTTGCTTCATGGGTTCTCAATAATTTGATGTGTTTATGTGTTGCAACTATCAAATACTAGCGATATCAAGAAACATGTTTCCCTCTTTTTTGTTGGTGTTTCTATTCAAACAACAACATTTGTGCATATCCTTATCTAGTTTGAACAAGATATACACTATACCCGAAATTTGACTCACTGTGTTCACCAATTTCATAATGCCACTTTTCTTATTAGCTCACAAGAGAATCTTCTCCAAGAAAATTTTTCCTCCTTCATGCTTCAAAGGATTTTTTTTTTTATCATGTATAAGTCCATCTTAGATTTGACAAGTAAAGGACTTTGATCGGGAGGAGGCTTGTCATTGCCTTATACTTTTATTTGGAAACATATATTATGAGGTTTTTGAAGAAAGGGAGAAAGTGAATGGAAAAAATGTTTAATGATATGTTGAGTGGAACAACTCTGCCCATTTTTTAAGATATAATCCAAAGAGATATCAAGTGAACTCAAAAGCTATAATTTATTTGTTGCTATATGGACTTCCTCCTACTCCTCAAGTTGTCTCTAAAATAGGGAAGAAGCAACATGGGGTCTTAGATATCATTTATATTATGCTTCCTCTACATAATTGAATGTGATTTCCCAAGCAATGCACAGTTGGATATTAAGACACAAATTTGTATAGTGATTGGCATGGGATAAATTATTTACTATTGGGAAGCCAGTGAATGATGGATATATGGTTTATTTGGTGATGTGAACCTTACCATTCGATTCATTTGTTGAGTCTTCGGACTTTTTGGGTGAGAAGAAGCAACTTACATTTGAGAAGTTATTAGCAATTCTTATATAGAACAAAAGCAGGCTAGCACAAACAAAAGCATTAACTTCATGCAATATAGAGAGTACATTTAGTGAAAAATTAAAATCCAAATAAAACAAATCAATCATGGGGTAAGAGTGGTTAATAGTTCATCTATGATTTTAAAATTTAGATGTTATTCTTGTAATAATCCTAGAAAATTTAACAAAAATTTAAGAATGCAATGTCCCTAAAACTGTAAAAATTTAAAAATTTTCATGTATACCTTAACATTGCCTATTTAAGTAGATGTTCAGTAAATTAACTTCAGCATTGGAAAATAAACTAGAAGATTTATTAATGTATTGAAATAAATGCATTGTTCTTATTTCTACTCATGGCTTACGGTATGATGTATCGATTGTGGTTGGTTTTACTTTAATGGTCTTGCGGGAGTGGTGTAATTGAAATTCTATCTTTAAGAACCATATTGGATTTATGGTAATTAGCTCAGTCTGATTGATAGTCTTGGCACTTGGTTGAAATATTTTAAAGGTCTCTTATACTTGTATCTGGATTATATGTTATTTCATTTAAATGTTGTAATTATGTGCCCACTTTAAACTTAAATGGATCAGCTTGGATATATGTAAGTTACTGTGTTTTAAAGATTTTAAAATGCTTTGAGGGGATGGAATTGGTGGCATTGGCCAGGCTTACTTAACATTTCATGCTAAAGTCTATTTCAATATGTTTTGTAGGTAATTCTTAAATGCCATCTAAATCTACTTTCCAAGTTCTAATATCTATGTAAGAGGTTAATAATGTGGCTTTTGATCCATATTAAAAATGTAAAGCTTGGAAATTTAATTGGAGTTTACAACTATATCAAGTGAGTTAATAATTCGAATGGCAGTGGAATGGAAAATGAATTTAATGGTTTATCCATTTGGTATGGGGGGCAGCTGTATGACATTAAGGAACTAAACCCTAAGGGTTGTTTGAACCAATGCAATATCGCATCACTCTGTTGGAGGGGAAGGAAGGGCTACGCTCTTTTGGTGTTTTAGGCACTCATGGCAGAGCTCGAACTGCTATGAACCAGCTAGCGTGGAGCCTTCGGGAGGTAACCACTGTACGCAGACTTGTTTCAATGCTTTCATGTAATAATTTCGTTTGTTGGTTGTAACGTAAATCGTCTTGGTGTTTCTTGGAAGGGCTTCGGTGGTGAGTTTCGAGTTTGGCATGGGGAATTCGTAGCTTGGCGATTATGGGTAAGTTTGGCCTTTACTGGTCATTTTCTCCCTTCGAGCTAAAGTTGACTATGGATTTGCTTGCTCTGAAATTACGAAGTTTGGGAAGGGGTTTTACATCTGGAGTTTGAATGTAATGGTTGGTTTGATTATGCAAGCTGTGGTTATTCCCTACAGCGTATTCTGTAATATGCAATCCTTAGTGCTTGACTGAGTTGTAGCCAGTAAGGCGTTTTGCTATGGTGGGATCTTTTAAATTTTGCTCGTGTGTAATTCAATATATGGTTATAAATTTTTGGGGAAACTTTTAAATAATAAGAAAGCTCGTTTGTTTGACCTCTGTAAAAATTCGTGGGTGCATTTTTATTTCTCCTGTCAACTTCTACGTGTTTATTTTAATACTAAAGCCCGAAGGCCTTGGAAGTATAAAATATCAATATGTTGGTAGGTTTGCATTATTCAGAAGTTTGGGTGATTTTGATAAGCTCCAGGGTTTGATAAATTTATATGGGGAAACACTCAGCTGTCCTCCGTCGTTGTTTGGCACTTAGACAAAAACCATGTATGAGATTCCTCAGTTGTGACTAAGGCTTAACCTATGTATTTATTCGTCTATTGCATGTCTAAGTTATAATTCATAGTGACTTTCATTTTTACTCCCGTTGTTTTTAGTTTAAGCTCTACTCAGGAAAATGAACCTTACTATAGATTGAGAAATTGAAATGTTTGGTTTTAAATTACTAAAGGGAAAATTCCTAGCTCGATTACGCAATTTTAATCATGCTTCTGTGTATGAAATCAATTTACTTCAGTAACGGAATTTTTAATGTTTAAAGTTGATATTATCGTGAATCTAAGTGGGGAAAGAGAAATAGTTGATGCAGAAAAATAACGACCCTGCGTTTTTAGCTAAATCTTGGGGAATGAAAACTTAACTATGTGGAATCGTTTGATTTAAAAGATAGGGAAAGGGTAGGAAGTGATTTCTTGTTTTAATATTTCTTATATGGCTTTTAAAAACCAACCCTAACGTTTGATAATGAATTCATTTTCTTTTTGTTTGTCCTGCGTTTATGTCTTGAATATTTTTATGGGAAGGCAAGGATCCACACTATAGCGTGATCCCTGTAATGAAGTTTGTTTTATGAAGAAGAGCAGAGGTTTCGATCCTGGAACTTAGTTTTTATTTACTATATTCTAGAAATAAATTTTAGATGAAATATTCAGCATGTGTAAGGCATCCTTAGATAATCGTATGCTGGTTATTTATTTATAAAATCTTGAAACGATGGCTAAGTTTCTTTTACTATATTTTATCTTGGATTTAAAAGGGCTCTCGGGACTCTTGTATGAGAGATTTGGTTATTTCAATAATAATGTATATATGCCAGGGATTGATGTTTAATGTTTTAATTTTAGCATAGCAAGAAATCGTATAAGTTTGAGAAGAACTTTCTGCGCCAATGCTTGATAGAGATTTTGGTTATAAAAGTTTTATTTTAATTTACAACATGAATTCTATTATTTTTAGGATATAGATTTAGGATTTTAAGATGGAATTTAAGTCAAGCGAATCGATCTGCTACAGGAGATGATTCCGTTGTATTTAATGTGTTGGAACATTGTTTATAAACTCTTATTCAGCTAACTAGGGTTTAAAGTCTTCAAACAGAAATTTAACTTTTGAACTAAAAAGAATACCCAAGAGAGCCAATGCCATAGGCCCTTTCTCTTAAATAAATAAATACTGCTAGGTTACCATGAAGAAGAAAACTTGACAGAATTAAATTTATGAACTTAATAGCCTACACTAAATTTAAAAAGAACCCAAGAATAACTCATACCTGGATAGTTGCAGCTTGATCCTGCTGTTGGTACAGACCTGCACACTTTCAGACACTAATTATTGCAAACAAGTATGTATTGATCTGGGTGACCTTTAGGGTAATCCAACTGAATGAATTTGGGACTACCACGTTACTCCCAGCTTTGACCCTGAACCCTTCTTGATTCACTAATGGATCCCCCCAAGCTGGTTCCAACAGGCAATAGGACAGTAGAGGACCTAGGGCACACTCCTGATGATAATCAGATCTTGGGAATAATAAGCTCCTTTAGTTCTATGGAAACAAAATTCTCTTCTCTTACCATAAGGGAATGATATAAATAAAAGATGATCCCTCTCTTGGGGATTCCTTCTTTATGTAGGTAAACTTTTGGAATATAGTTGTTGGCTTAAATGATAATAATTTTAATAGTAACTGCAGTTTTTTATTTAATTTTGAATTATAATATTTGTAAAAGATACTTTAACTAACTACTTACTCCTAGGTTATCTAGGACTTTTACTTTGTTTCAACTATATGTATCTTTAAGTTAGAAAAAAATATTTTCTGTAAATATAATAATAATATAAAGAAATATCCTATGCATAAATTTTATGCATACTATTTACATATAAGTGAGTTTTATTTTTATAAATAACCAATCTGATTATTTAATAGTTAAATATCATAATAACTTTTTGATTTAAATAGCATAATAACTCTTTGATAATTATTTAATACAAGGTCCAATTCTTTGGACAAGGTCTTTTGGTAAGTTTGGATAGTTGGCTAGGCTAGGTGACTCTAGGTCCCTCTTTCACGTTGGATTCCCTAGTTTAGCATGGTAGTTCCTGCAATACTTGATGAGAGATAGAAATGATTCATTTAACCAATTAAATAATTTGTGATGAATAGTAGTGCTATTCAGAGTCTTCTCAACTCAACACTTTCAAGGTCAAGTAACCCCAAGTGCTCTTCAAAGATTTGGCTCAACACTCTCACATGGGCATTATGCTAGTGCAATTCTAGAGCATCCCGCTAAACACTAGTACTAGAATGTGGTTGTGAAACACATCTAGAATATACAAATGGCCTTGGATCTAGTATTCATTATCAAGCTTGGAGTGATGTAGGGCTTATTCCCAACACTCTATGTACATCGGGGCTTACGCCCAATACATAATAAAAAGTCCTCCATGTACATCGGAGCTTATGCCCAGCACATAGGTCATTCATGTGCTCTAGAGTCCACGCTCAACACATATAAAAGTCAATCATGAATATCATAACTCTGCACAGTATATAACAAAAGATCATCTCAGTATAATAGGGTCTTGTACTCAATCTCATAATAAAGCATCAATTAATATACATTGGGGATTTCCGCCCAGTATATAGCAATAACCTGTATCTACTAGGGTCCATGCCCAAATATGTATACCTACAACACAAATATTTCATGTGCATCGGGGCTTATGCCCATCATATAATAAAAGTAAAAACATGTGCATTGGGGCTTACACCCAGTATATCCAAATAAATCATATGTGTTGGGGATTTAAGCCCAATATGTAACATCAATATAGTCAGCCAAAATTTGGGATATTACATCCCTCCGCACTTAGAAACAACACCGTCCCGGTGTTCTAGGGACTATAAATGAAGTCATCAAATAAGGTGGGGTAAGCCTCTTTCATGGTTGCTTCATTTTCCCAATTATCCTCTTCTGGTCCAAAGTGCCTCCATTGCACCTGCAACTGAATGATGTTCCTTCTTCTAAGTTTCACCTTGTTAAATTTTCTGAATTTACTTCAATCTGATCTAGGATCTTAACTGAGAGAACAACATGTACAGCATATCTACAGCATATCAATCATGGAGACAATAATGCAAGCACACAAGAGACACAAAGATTTACTTGGGGAAAACCATAAAGGTGAAAAACCCCAATAACTTCCTCAGAGATAGATAGAGCAATGATACAACCAACCAATAGAGATAGCCATAACCTAGCAGCAATCCTCCTCCTCCATAAGTGCGCCTCTCCTCCTTGAGAGTATGTGTGAGAAGTGAGTGAGTAAATAGAGTGCCTCCCGCACTCTATTTATACTTGACTTGACTTGCCTTTTTACCTAACTCATGTAGGCTCGAACTTAACCACATAACATAATGCTGACTGGGCCGACCCCCAATAGGGTGGTCTAATAACCCTTAGACCCACATGGCCGACCCCCAATAGGGTGGTCTAATAACCCTTCGACCCACATGAATTATACAGGGCCGACCCCAACAAGGTGGTCTAATAACCCATCAAGTATAAGTTACGACACTTACAATATAAATGACGACACTTCCGTATAGAGGAATAAAACCATCTCTATAGGAGTACATACAACATATATGAAATACATTCCGAAGTTACATATACATCAACACTCCCTCTTAACTAGGAAGGTATTTCTCAGCACAGTTCTTCTAGCACAAGTCATCTTCTCTGGATCATCGTCACTGGATAATCGTCATCGAGTCATCATCATCGTCACTGCTGCTGCTATCTCAATCAATCTCTGAATCTACTCGTCATAGGAAGTTCTACAGAGCCAGTCCTTTTTCATACTGGATGTAGGCCCACCACCTGCAGGTCTTCGTCATCACTGGCCATACTGTGGAATCCTCAGGACTTATTACGTGCATCACAAAACCTTGAAAGAGCATTTGCCAGATGTCCCAGGGCACAGATTACATGCCATAGGCAAAACCTCGAAAGACCATCTGCAAATCTCCCAGGGCACAAATTATATGTGACCTCACCACAAAACCTCGAAAGAGAATCCCAGGACTGATTACGAGCACAAGGCTCAACCTATCGGATCTCCCAGGGCACAAATTACATGTGGTCACCACAAAACCTCGCAAGAGCATCCCAGGACTGATTACGAGCACACAGCTCAACCTATCGGATCTCCCAGGGCACAAATTACATGTGGTCATGGAAAAACCTCGCAAGAGCATCCCAGGACTGATTACGAGCACACAGCTCAACCTATCGGATCTCCTAGGGCACAAATTACATGCCATAGGACAAAACCTCGAAAGAGCATCTGCTAGATATCCCAGGGCACAAATTACATACCATAGGTAAAACCTCGAAAGACTATCTGCAGATCTCCCAGGGCACAAATTATATGTCCTCCCAAGCAAAACCTCGAAAGAGCATTTGCCAGATGTCCCAGGGCACAAATTACATGCCATAGGCAAAACCTCGAAAGACCATCTGCAAATCTCCCAGGGCACAAATTACATGCTTATCTGCACAACCTGATCCACGGCCACAGAGTATCAACCTGATACTTACCATACATCATCCTGATGTATCCATGATCATCCTGATCATCATCACTGCAATGTCCTGCTGCATGTCATCTGGAGCAACATCCTGAAGCTCGTCATCTATGATCATCCTGATCATCACTGCAACATCCTGCTGCATGTCATCTGGAGCAACATCCTGAAGCTCGTCATCTATGATCATCCTGATCATCACTGCAACATCCTGCTGCATGATCCACCTGATCATCAATGCATCTACCTGATGCATACCAAGTATCTACCTGATACATATCATCATACATGATCCTCCTGATCATCAATGCATCTACCTGATGCATACCAAGTATCTACCTGATACATATCAGATACATGGTCCAAGCATCCAACATGATGCATATACAAAATACATACACATGATCCAACTGATCATATCCAGCATCCAACATGATGCATACATACATAAATGATCCAACTGATCATATCCAACATCCAACATGATGCAGACATACATAAATGATCCAACTGATCATATCCAAGAAGAAACCAGAACATCATCCTGATGCTCATCATCCAGCGCTTACATCCACAGCCATGTGAAGGACCCCCCTTCCAACATGCTTGGAATGGCTTCAGCAAATGTGTCCATCACTTCTTCCTTGAAGTATCCTTGATCTGAAGCATGCCAGGCCTCTCTCTGAATTACTCGAACTTCACCCTAGCTAGTGGCTTCGTTAGCACATCTGCAATCTGCTCGTCCGTCGCAACATATAGGAGCTTCTCAGCTCCTCTCAGCACCATATCCCTGATATAGTGATATTTGATCTCTATGTGTTTCGACCTGTCATGAAACACTAGGTTCTCGGACAGTTTCGCACAACTCTGGTTATCACAGAAGATACCAGTAGCCTCAAATAACTCAGACAGTAGATTACATACCCATACTGCCTCACAACTAGCTGAGCAGGCTGCAACATACTCTGCCTCAGCTGTAATTAGTGCTACGCAGGACTGCTTCCTTCTAAACCAAGAGATCACACCTGATCCCATATTGAAGCAACACCCAGATGTGCTCTTCCTGTCTGCAGCACTGCCAGCCCAATCTGAATCAACATAACCCTGTAGGTTAAACTTTTGATTCACCTCATACCTGAGCCCATAATCCACTGTACCCTTCAGGTACCTCAGATAATGCTTTACAGCAACCAGGTGAACACTCCTCGGATCCGCCAGGAACTGGCTCAATGTGTTCACAGCAAAGCAAATGTTTGGTCTCGTGTTCGTCAGGTACATCAAGGACCCAATCATCTGACGATACAAAGAGACATCAACCGGCTTAGATGAAGCATTACATAGAAGCTTCATATTCGATGCCATAGGTGTGGCCATGGCCTTGCAATCCATCATCCTGAACCTCTTTCAGGATCTCTACTGCATACTTCCCTTGTCCAAGGAAGATTCCTTCTACACTCTACCACACCTCCATGCCAAAAACAAATAGTGCATCATCCCCAAGTTCTTCATCTCGAACTCAGTAGTAAGCTTCCGCTGCGTGTCGGCAATCAATCTATCTTCACCATACCAAGTTCTGCACATATATGATTTCCTATCATGTGTCTCAGAACCAAGTGGCTGCTCCACATATACTTATTCTTCAACTACACCATTCAAGAAAGCTGTCTTGAATCCATCTGGTGTATCTTCTGTTTCGTCACCTTTATATTTCTCTATGCTGCCATCTACAACATGCTTGATGTAATAGTTCCATATGGAATTCATAACAAACTTCCCTTCAGGTCTTGGGACTACATCCCAAACATCATTCTTCATGATCGACGGATCATGGCATTCCATTTCTTCATCCCAGATCCTGGGAACTTCAATATCTTCAATAGATATCTTTGTTGCTGGAACAAATGTTGTAGTCCTTTTGTAGGTGAAGATATACGGTCTTTCCTACAAAACAGGTTAAATTGCATGATTAGAAACATCTCATAATTTTTGGAACAAATTCTTACACATAAAGAAATATGTCATACAGTCATGCAATTATCTTAGCCAATGCTTCAATACAACATTTATCCATATTCCGTAACTTTCTAGATGCCTTCCAAACTCTACCAGAACATTGTTAAGAGTGTGCACAACTACCAACATGTCAGCAAAGAGGTTTAATTCTAGATAAGTAGCAATGGAATGTTGTACAGTGCCATAGGCCACTTACCCATGCATATTAGGAGTATACTGTTCATCAATGCAATTATTCTAATATGCATAATACACAACCTAATTCTAGGAACACCAATATATACATTATTGAACAGTATTATTTAAGAAATGACAATTCAAATACTTATCTTTGTTTGTTCGTTGGGTGGACTCCCTCTGAGTCTTCGCTTCCTTGTGGGAGCTGCTGGAGTCCTATTCTGAAGTAGCTTCTTCTACACCTTTCTGTTGTGGGATGTAGAGAGATGGTCAACTCCCTCTGAATATCTGCATCCTTGCATAAACCACTAGAGTGCACTCCCTCTTGATCTTTGCTTCCTGGATTACCTGTCCTTGAACTTACATTCATCCTTGGTTCCTATGCATGTTTATTAGTATCATGATTGTGTTATCCTTGTGATCTCATATAAAATCATACATTCATTAGTATACTATTAAAACACAATAATCTCAAGCATGTATAGTCATGATAATTTCAAAAAAAATAATAAGCATTAGCATTCAAGGTTTATGTAGAATTATTAAGGTTAGTCAAATCATAAGAAACATAACATGTCTAAACCTGTAATTACTCAAACCTATGACTCTTCAGGTTAGTTGAATCATTAATCAAGATAAGAGATATAAAATGCATAAAACCTGTGATTATTCAAACCTATACCATCATGATTCTTCTGGTTAGTCAAATCAATCAATATAAGAGACATATTATTTTACTTATATTCCTATTTGACCATAGGACTTTTCTGGTTAGTCATATCATTAAACAAAGTAAAAAGCATAATATGCCTAAACCCATGATTACTAACTTCAATGAATAATCATAATCAATCATGCCAAGTATACTTATATAAAGGATCTTATCACAAGATGAGATTGTAACTTGATATAGGAAAAACATACCTGGATTAGCATGCTAGCTAGTTATGTCTAACATACTCACATGATGTCTTCTTGTTCTTCTTCAATGACTTGTGCTAGTAACCTGTATATCTCATAGGTTAGCCATTATAAAACCAAGTTATACATACCTCGTAAATGGATCTTCTATGAGATGCATGATAATGGATGAATCTTTGTCCTCATGTTATCATGATCATATGTTCTTGGACCAGAACATGATTTGTTTTTCTTGGTGTACCTTTCATGTTAGTAGACAACATAAATCTCATACAACACCATAATGCATTAGTACAATCATAAGTGTCAACACCCTAACCAATGAATATCTTCTATCATGCATTCATAATTTTGTTAAGGTGATACGACAAATCTAAAATCAAAATTGTACTAACCATAATAATATGAAGAAAAACATACCATAAAATTAATCATGGACAAATATCGAAACATACCTTGATGAGTCATACCTGTTAAGGTCGCTTGTAATCTTCTTATGTAAGGCCTTAGCCTCATCTCCCTCTGAAACAGGAACTTCTTTACTCATGCAGATGATCAATCCATCTTCTTCTAGGATTAACCCAATCCACTTGATTTGCAAGAACTGGACCTAGAGCTGGATATGGGTTTGTCAGAGAAACCCCAAAAATTCAAACTTTGAATTTCAAACTTTCGAAAGGATATAAATATGCGCCTTGATGAGCTGATCAAACTGGTATATTCAGAATTTGAAAACTGCAAAGTTTCACTCCTCAATTTTTCCTTTGAAACTTCCGGATTCACTGGATGTGACCCTGAACTGGGGTTTGATGAAGCCCACTCTTTTTCCCCATAAAAATGTTTGAACCAAATCTCTAAGTTTTTATTTTTCCTAGGAGCTTCCAGCCGTGGTCACAGATTTCAAAAATTCCCATTTTTACAGAAGCCCTAATTTTCCACTTTTCTGATCAAAGTCCCGAACTAGGGTCTAATCAAGCCCGGCCTTCTGCCCAACCAAAAATTCTGATCTTGGTCTCTAAATTTTAATTTTGATGAGTAGCATCCATCCGTGGTCTCCGATTACAAAAATTCCAACTTTCTCCAAAGCCCTAAATTCCGAAAGCCATGAATGAAGGTACCAAAAAATAATTCTGTTTTGACAGAAATATGTACCTGATTGTTTCTAGTGTAACTCCGAAAATTTTGATCCACAGGGTCTGAAAACGTTTTCTGAGATAGCCTGACCTGTTATCTTTCCATCCTGACAGGTCTGACCTCAATTGGATTCTCTGAGAGAGAGTTATGCCAAATGTCGCAACGTGACCTGTTTTGGGATAAAACAAGAGAGAGATCTTGTACGGCGTGCCACGTGTCACTGGTTCAACTTCGGCCTCTGAAAAAGTTTTCTGATATAGTACAGACTGTGTAATACCTGTCACGTTTTACGAAATTTCATTTGGAGCTTCCTAGCCCAAGATATGACCTTTTTCCCAAGGTCACCGGATTTTGACTCAGATCTGGAAGAGGCAGAAACCCTATGTTGTACAGATCATAAATCACAAAGTACAACGAATTAGAGGTTTTCCTTTCCACACAAGATACCTGGAGATCTTAGATTCGGCCTGTAACAATTTCAGATCCGAAAACTTTGCCAAAACGGATTTATAGAGAAAGTGCTACGATGACTGGTTTTTGCTATATCAAGCCCTAGCATCGTAAGTGCAACAAGTGTCATACATGCCATATCATGCCTTCTTTCAGGCTAGCTCTGATACCATGTTAAATTTTCTGAATTTACTTCAATCTGATCTACGATCTTAACTGAGAGAACAACATGTACAGCATATCTACACCATATCAATCATGGAGACAATAATGCAAGCACACAAGAGACACAAAGATTTACTTGGGGAAAACCATAAAGGTGAAAAACCCCAATAACTTCCTCAGAGATAGATAGAGAAATGATACAACCAACCAATAGAGATAGCCATAACCTAGCAGCAATCCTCCTCCTCCATAAGTGCGCCTCTCCTCCTTGAGAGTATGTGTGAGAAGTGAGTGAGTAAATAGAGTGCCTCCCGCACTCTATTTATACTTGACTTGACTTGCCTTTTTACCTAACTCATGTAGGCTCGAACTTAACCACATAACATAATGCTGATTGGGCCGACCCCCAATAGGGTGGTCTAATAACCCTTAGACCCACATGGCCGACCCCCAATAGGGTGGTCTAATAACCCTTCGACCCACATGACTCATACAGGGCCGACCCCAACAAGGTGGTCTAATAACCCATCAAGTATAAGTTACGACACTTACAATATAAATGACGACACTTCCGTATAGAGGAATAAAACCATCTCTATAGGAGTACATACAACATATATTAAATACATTCCGAAGTTACATATACATCAACACACCTCTCTCTTATCCAGAATGTGGAAAGGATCTAACATGAAATCCTCTTCTGTTAGAAAAACAGGATCGCAGAGCAACAACAATAAACAGAAATGCAAATATAATCACACACACATTACAAGAGAGACACAAATATATCGTGGTTCACCCCAACTTGGGCTATGTCCATACTGAAGTTTCCCGTCCTTATTATTATTCCGTCTAGCAAAGTGAAGGGATACATCCTACAGCACAACCACTGCACTTCCTCTTCACTGTCTCATAGTCTCTCTTCACAGAACTCAGATATCTTTACAATGCATAAAACCTAATACATCATACCCTAGTTGTATTACAATGTCTTTCTTTTATAGGGTAAATACAATGGGAAAATACCACGGGATACCGAAAACCATGGGTCTGCAAAACAGCTGGTGAAAATGCAGAATGGGTGTACAGTCCTCCAGGGTGCATGGCTAAGACAATATCATCTATGAGACTAGAAGATCTAGCTCCACAACCAACACCTTCAGGTTCGACCTGTAATAACGACTAATCAATCACATGTTTAGTATCAAATACATATTTATTTAATAAAGATGCATGAAAAGCATTGTGAACTTTTACATGAGCTGGTAAAGCTAACTCATATTCTAATGGCCCTTTCATGGCCAGTATCTCAAAGGGTCCACAAAATATGGGATCTAGCGTCCTGCATCACCCAAAGCTCAGAGAGATTCTTTTTTCATCCACTTTTAAGAAGACATGTTCGCTGACTTGCTAATCTTTGTCTTTTCTTTTCTTATCTGCATAACGCTTTTGGAGGTCTTGTGCTTCTTTCAAGTTCTATTGTACTTTGGTAACTAGCCGGTCCAAATCATTTAGTAAGTCGAGACCCAACATAAGTCTGTCTACCGAGATATCCCAAGTAACTGCTGTCCTATATTTTCTGCCATAATGCACCTCGAATGGACTCATCTTGGCAAAGGTCTCGTATCCGTTGTTGTCAGTAAACTCTGCGAGGTGTAGCTAATCCTCCCATTTGTGGGGTTGTTCATAACATACATCCTAAGCATGTCCTCAAGGACTTGGTTCACCTATTCCATTTGTCCATTGGTTTGGGGATGGTACGTGGTACTGAACTGTAGTTGTGTCTCCAAACCAGAGAACAATGCCCTCCAGAAGTTACTAGTGAACTTAGTGTCTCAATCGGAAATGATTGCCTTGGGTATCGCATGAAATCGAAAAATCTCCTTTGGGAAGATGTTCGTGATGTGAATAGCTTTGTAAGTAGACTTACCATTATAAAATTTTGTTAGAACAGTAATCCATACTTAGTACCATAGTCCATAACCATAGTCAAATTTTATTGCTCATGTGCTTCATTACACCATAGTTTGGACTAGGTGACTTTAGTTGGTCAAATACCCACATTTGAGAGTGTTCACACCCACTTCCAAGAAAACCAGTTCACCCAAAATCCTATTTTGTCCAAAAGTGCACCCTCATTAAATGCTGGAGTGCTCTCTCTCCTTGATTTGGGGAATTACTATTGACTAGGAGCGCTAGGGTGGATTTTTGCCCAATTTTGGCTAGATTTGGAGCATTTATTGCTCCCTTGGTCCTCCCAAACACCTCTATTTGCTCACCCACACCTTCCTTGGCCTAATTTATGACCCAACATGCTTCAGCCACCTTCACACCTGAATTCGTGACTGGTTGGGATGATTAGGACTGCGTTGGACCCACCTAGGGGGGATTGAGGCCAATTTGGCAATTTTGACTTGTACACTCATCTTGAGCTATCTAATGCTCTCAAATTTCTCATGGATGTAATAAAAACCTGTTCTTAACATTTTCACATGTTAGATAGTCAGATAATGCAAAGACTAAGTTCACATTGTGTGTAAAATTGTCTCCTTTTTCAAGCTTTTTCACTGGTTTTGCAAATAATTCGATTTTGTGAGGTTCTCCATAGCTCTTAGATCTTACTGTGATCAAAATACTCACATGGTATCAGAGCCATTGTGGATTTAGTGAGTTGCAGGTCAATATTGACCATTGAATTGCATTCTAGAGAGGATTTCCAGATAAAAATTGAGTGTTTTTTGCAGGTGTTTCAGTAGTTTTCTCACCATTAACGCAACAGTAATGGAAGCAAACCAAATGTTCCTCACACCCTTCAATTTATTCAATTGGAAGGATGAAATGGTTATCAAAATGAGATCTAAGGGTCTCTATAGAGTAACCACGGGCACATAAGTGGAGCCAAACTCTGCTGTGGAGAAAGCAAAGTACTACAATCGAATTGATGAAGCTTATGAATTTCTATGCCTGAGCATTTCGAGGGAACTCTTGTTTCATATAGACAGTTTGACAACCCCAAATGAAGTATGGGTGAAGCTAGAATCACTCTTTGGGAAAACTGATGAGATGGGAGGCCACCAGCTTGAAAACGAGCTCATTAGCTTGAGCCCAGTGCATTTTGAAACCATCCAGGAGTTCTTCACTAAGTTCAAGTCACTAGTGCTTCAGCTACAACAATGTGGAATTGTTAAGAAGGAGGAACAACTGATTCTTTCCATCCTTTCGAAGCTAGGCCCAGAGTTTTCTATATTTGTTAGCACATTTCACTCAGCCAAGATGACCCTTCGAAATCGGCAAATGCCATCACTACCTACCTTCATAGAGCGTCTGACTCAGGAGCAGGACAAACTAGTTCAGATGCACACCATAAAATCAAAGGACCAAGCACTGGCAATGGGTGTTTCAAATGCCAACAAAGGCAAGCAGAAAGCAAAGAATTCGAGGCAGCCAGAGAAGAGGAAGTTTGACAAGACCAAGTCTGCAGATGGAGGTTCGAATCTGTCAAAGGAGAAGGACAAGAAGGGAAAGGAAAAGACCAAATGCACCTATTGTCATAAGGGATGGCATCCAGAGAGCTCATGCATGAAGAAAACCATTGACTCAATGGCACAGCTGCTGGAGAAGAACAACATCCCAGTCCCTGAGGGCGCAAGGAAGAAAGAGAGCACCTCAAATCATGACAATAAGGAGAAGTGTCATGCTTTGGTAGCAGTTATTTCGAATCCCTCATCCTTTATCATTGATTCAGGAGCTTCTAGACATATGGTTTCATCTAGAGAGCTCTTCTCTTCTATGCATTCGAATGGTGGCCCAACAGTTCGAATGGGAGATGATTCAGAAATCCAGACCAAGGGGATTGGTAGGATTGACATGGAGCATGGCTATTTCAGTGATGTGCTCTATGTACCTTCATTGACTGCAAATTTTCTATCAGTTTATCAAATGACCCATACAGGAGAAGCCAAGAGAGTAACATTTACTCCAGATTTGGTAGAAATCTAAGAAATTTATTCAAATCAAGTTGTGGCAGTGGGGTATGCTGATCATGAAGAGAGAATGTACAAATTCTCCAATTTCATTCCAAATTCTAGTGACCATGCTCTTGTCTCTCATGCCAACGAGACCTCCAAGTTGTGGCATGAAATATTTGGCCACATGAACTACAAATATCTCCATACATTGCACAAGGACGAGATGGTGGAAGGGATTCCAGAAATCAAATCTTCAAATGGTGCATGCATTGGTTGTGTAGTTGGAAAGAATCCTGAGTGCATCTATGAGAAGGGAATGGCAAGGAGAGCCACTCAACCACTTGGAATGGTACATTTAGACCTCATTGGTCCTCTTGCCACTCCATCATATGGTGGATCAAGGTATGTACTCACATTCATAGATGACTACTCTTGATTCTGCTGGGTTTACTTCCTTAAATGGAAATCAGAAGTGTTTGAGAAATTGAAGATTTGGAAGGCCTTAGTGGAGAATCATAGTGGTCATAAGATAAAGATCCTTGGGACTGATAATGGAAAGGAGTATGTGAAAAATAACATTCAGCATCTTTGTGAGGAATGTGGCATCCAAATGCAACATTCAATCCCCTACACACCTCAGCAAAATGGTGTGGCAGAGAGGAAAAATAGATCTCTCAAAGAGATGGCCACTTGCATGATTGAAGCTAGGGATCTAAGCCCTAAGATATGGGATGAATCCATCAATTGTGCTGCTCATATTCACAACAGAGCCTTTTACAAATCAATCAAAGGAAAAACCCCTTGTGAGGTATGGTTTGGCCAAAAACCAAATCTGTCAAATTTCATAATTTTTGGGTCTAGAGCATGGGCTCGAATTTCATCAGAAAAGAGGAAGGCTTTGGAGCCAGAGAGCAGAGAATGTATCATGGTTTGATATGGTGAAGACACAAAGGGATACAAGCTCTTTGACACATCCACACTCAAAACTTTCATTGAGAGAAGTGTGCAATTCGAAGAAGAACCAGTTCCTGATTTTGAGCTTGCACCGGGGGAAAGCTCTTCTCCTCCACACCTTAATGAAATTAGTGATGATTCCACTTCTTATTTTTCTGATATTGCTGAAGATGACATGGTTGAATATGACATTTCTGTACATGAGTCACCATCAAGGCCCAAGTGGGCTGAAAAAATCATACAAGCTGTAGGTGAATTGGCACGCAATCCCCAAGAGCCTAGGAAGACTAGATCTCAAACAATCAATGCTTCTTTTGCAATGAAAGTGAACTTGTTGATCACTGTTATATGATGATTGGATCTGATCCAACATCATATCAGGAAGCTCATCATGATCCAAGGTGGAGAACAACAATGCAAGAAGAATTCCAATCTCTCCAAGAGAACAAAACATGGGATTTGGTGCCTCTTCCTCCCAAGACGAAACTTGTGCAATGTAAGTGGATTTTTCGAACCAAACCTGTTGCTGATGGTTCTGATCTGAAGTATAAGGCTAGGTTGGTGGCTAAGGGCTACTCACAGATCCATGGTGTGGATTATACAGAGACATTTGCACCGGTTGCAAAGATGGACTCAATTAGACTAGCTCTAGCCATGGCAGCTAGTAAGGGTGGGGAAGTTCACCATATGGATGTTAAAAGTGCATTCTTACATGGTGAGATACAGGAAGAGATATATATGCAGCAACCTGAAGGATTCCAAGAGGATCCCACACTTGTTTGCAGGTTGAAGAAGTCACTCTATGGACTCAAGCAAGCCCCCAGGGCTTGGTATGCGAAAATGGATGCTTTTTTGCTCTCAATTGGTTTCTGTCGATGCAAGTCTGATCCAAATGCTTATTTGCAGCAATGTGATGATAATTTGCAGGTCATTGTACTGTATGTTGATTATATTTTAATTACAGGGAGCTGCAACAAACAAATTGGCTCAATCAAAGCTTCTTTGCACAGTGAATTTGCCATGAGCGACCTAGGATTGCTAAGGCAATTTTTGGGTTTGGAAATTGAGCAATTTGAGAGAGGTATATTGCTGAGTCAACCTAAGTATGCTTCAGACCTGTTATTGAAGTTTAAAATTGCTGAATTTAAGGCAGCCAAGTACCCATTCCTTTCAGGAATAAAACTAGGTGAATTTGAAGGCTCTCCATTGGTGGATTGCACACCCTACAGGCAGCTAGTTGGAAGCTTGTTGTACCTTACACATACAAGACCTGATTTTTCTTATGCTGTATGTGCTGTAGCAAGATATATGCAGCAGCCACATGAGATCCATTGGAAGGCATCCAAAAGGATCCTTCAATATGTCCACGGAACAAAGAGCTTTGGGGTACACTATGCAGCTGGTTCTTCACTACAACTAGCTGGATTTTCTGATTTCGATTGGGCTAGAGATCCCATTGATAGAAAGTCAACTTCAAGTTTTCTTTTTATGTTTTCTGAAGGTCCCATTTGCTGGTAATGTAAGAAACAAAATACTATTTCACTTTCATCAGCAGAGGCCGAGTACAGGGCAACAGTGAACACAGCCACACAGTGTGTTTGGTTGCAAGGAATTCTTCGGGAGTTTGGTGTTGCTATTGATTCTCCAGCCAACATTTGGGTGGATAATCAAAGTTCCATCAAGATATCTACTGATCCAGTACAGAGGAAAAGAACAAAGCACATTGAAATCCATATGCACTACATTCGGGGCTTGGTGCATGACAGGGTGATTTCCTTGCAGTATTGCCCATCCATCGAGCAAACTGCAGATATTTTCACCAAGTGTTTTACTGAGAAGACCTTCACTCACTTGAGAGCTTTGCTTGGAGTGAGTGATGGATGGTGATTGCTGAAATTTAATTGCAGGTTCAGCCCCATGTCCATTTTAGAGGGAAGTTTTTATCCCATGTGGTTTTACTTCTTGTCCTCGGTTTATATGGACAAATAAAAATTATGTTTGTAATGAGGTGACTTGAGCCTTTGTTGCCAAGGCCTTCCACTTATTTTCATGAGTTGTACTAAGTTATGGTTAAGGGGGGGTGTTAGAATAGTAATCCATACTTAGTACCATAGTCCATAACCATAGTCAAATTTTATTGCTCATGTGCTTCATTACACCATAGTTTGGACTAGGTGACTTTAGTTGGTCAAATACCCACATTTGAGAGTGTTCACACGCACTTCCAAGCAAACCAGTTCACCCAGCCTCCTGTTTTGTCCACAAGTGCACCCTCATTAAATGCTGGAGCACTCTCTCTCCTTGATTTGGGGAATTACTGTTGACTAGGAGTGCTAGGGTGGTTTTTTCCCAATTTTGGCTAGATTTGGAGCATTTATTGCTCCCTTGGTCCTCCCAAACACCTCTATTTTCTCACCCACGCCTGTCTTGGCCTCATTTATGACGCAGCACACTTCAAACACGTTCACAACTGAATTCGCGACTGTTTGGGATGATTAGGACTAAGTTGGACCCACCTAGGGGGGATTGAGGCCAATTTGGCAATTTTGACTTGTACACTCATCTTGAGCTATCTAATGCTCTCAAATTTCTCATGGATGTAATAAAAACCTGTTCTTAACATTTTCACATGTTAGACAGTCAGATAATGCAAATATTAAGTTCACATTGTGTGTAAAATTGTCTCCTTTTTCAAGCTTTTTCACTAGTTTTGCAAATAATTCGATTTTGTGAGGTTCTCCATAGCTCCTAGATCTTACTGTGATCAAAATACTCACAAATGTGTTGCTTTTGATAACTTGTCTACTACTACAAACATGGATTCATGCTATCTATTACTCTTGGATAAACTCGTGATGACGTCCATACTGATGACCTCCCACTTCCACTCTAGAATGGGTAATGGTTGCAGTAATCCCGAAGGGTGCTGGTGTTCCTCTTTAACCAGTTGGCACTCCTGGTAGTTAGCGATGAATAAGGCTATGTTGGATTTCAACTTAGGCCAAAATATGTGTTTCTTTACTGCTGATATCATCTTTTGATATCCCAGATGCCATGAATAGGGTTTCTGATGGAACGCTGTGAGGATGTTAGGTCTAATGTCTCCGCTTTATGGAACATAAAGTCTCTCCTTTTAAAATAGTAGTCCTAACTCGTCTATTTTGTACTCTTTTTGTTGTTGAAGTAACCTATCCTCTTGGATCTTTTTGAGGATCTCGACATAGAATCGGTCACTCCTACATGCCATTCTAATCCTGTCATGTAAATCTGATTCAGTTTGACCTACTGTCACCTCATATAACATATAAGCCTATCGACTTAAGCCATCGATGATCTTGTTCTCCTTTCCTTTTATGTGCTTTAGATCAAAGTGGTACTCACTAAGGAAGGCTAGCCACCTAGCTTGCCTAGCATTTACGTCGGGTTGGCCAAATAGGTACTTCAGACTCATGTTGTCTGTCTTTAACGGGAACTTCTTTCCCATAAGGTAATGCCTCCACATCTTCAAGGCGTGGATAATGGCGGCTGGTTAAAGATCATGCGTGGGGTAGTTCTATTTGTGTTCCTTCAACTTCCTTGACTCATAGCAGATAGCGAAGTCATTTTGCATAAGGAATCCACCGAGCCCTTCTTTGCTTGCATCTGTGCAAACCACAATGTCCCCATCGGGGTCGGCAATCCATAAGATAGGTGCGCTCGTCAAGAGTTGTTTTAACTTTTGAAAACTTTCCTCGCACTTGGTCGTCTAAAGGAACTTGTTTCTCTTCTTCTGCAAAGCAGTCATAGGACAAGCAATCCGTGAGAATTTCTCAATGAACTTCTAGTAGTAACCAACTAGCCCTAAGAATGATCTTATGTCGATTACGCAAGTGAGTGTAGGCCATTCCTCTATGGATTCAATATTTTCAGGGTCAACTGCTATCCCCTTCTTGGAAATGATGTGACCTAGGTACTGTATCTGGGGTTTGTAGAAATCACACTTGCTAAACTTAGCGTACAGTTGGTGTTCTCATAGTACTCGTAACACTATTCGGAGATGTTCTTCGTGTTCTTCTTCACTTTTGGAGTAGATCAAAATGTCATCAATGAAGACTAGAATGAACTTGTCTAGGTATTTACTAAAGATGTTGTTCATCATGCACATAAAGTTGGCAGGTGCATTTTTCAATCCGAAAGGCATTACCACAAACTCATAATGACCGTATCGGGTTCGAAAGGCGGTTTTATTGATCTCTTCGACACAGATTCTTACTTGGTGATATCCGGATTGTAGGTAGATCTTTGAGAATATCTTTTCTCCTTCGACTTTGTCAAACAAGTCATCGATTCTAGGGATTGGGTAACGGTTCTTGATGGTCAACTTGTTGAGTTGATGGTAGTCGATGCACATACACATCATCCCATCCTTCTTCTTGAAAAAGAGTATCGGTGCTCCTCAAGGGGACTCTCGTTGTCGGATGTATCCTTTCTCGATCAAATCCTATAATTGAAGCTTGAGCTCCACTAATTCTAGTGGACTCATGCGGTAAGGGGTTTTAGAAACTAGTACTGACTCAAGTGTTAGCTCTATGGAGAAATCTAGGTCTCGTCTAGGGGCTAGCCCAAGTATTTCCTCGAGAAATACATCCTTGATTTCTACAAGAACTGTGAAGTCTTCGATCTTTTATTCCCTATTGGCTTCTACTATTTGAATGTTATTTGTGAAGAGTTTACGACCCTTTCTTACCCATTTATTTGCCTACAAGGAAGATATCTATCTTACGGAAACCTTCTTAGGTATGCCTTGAATCTTTCTTTGATTCCCTTCGCTATCAATGCATAGTATTGATTTGTTCAAACAGTCAAGTAGGGAATGATATTACTCCAACCAATCCATGCCTATTAGTACGTCATGCGATCCTAGTGGTAGGATATTCAACTCTACCTTAGCGGGGAGCCTGTTCAAGCTTATCTTGCAAGCTTTGACTAGTTCGAAGACTTTCCGTCTGGTATCAGTGGCTAGTTGTACCAGCCATGGTTTCTCGTGATTCTTTCGGTTTAACTTACAAGTGTTGACTATCTTAGGGGAGACATAGCTTTGGCATGCACCGGGATCTATCAAAACTGAAATAGAAGTGTTTGAGATCTTACCCTCAATCTTGACAATAGTGGCCTGGTACTCTGGTTGTCGGCCATCAATTGCAGCATCAATTCTTGGTGTTTTTTCCATGTCCCCTACGGTTGGGTATTCTTGTATGTTGTGCAAAACTCCATCTATCTTGTTGGGACAATATCTGAAGTAGTGGGGTCCTTGGCATTTCCAGCAGGTGACTGTTGGTGGGGAATCTTTTGCTCCTTTGTTAAAAGTTGGTCTATTGGCATGCGGTGCGGGTACATTTGGCCGTGCATGAGGTCGATTGAAACCTCTGTTGGGTGGGAAACTATTGTTTTTCTTCCGGTAAGGTGGTGGTCTAAACCATGGTCTTCAGTTGTCTAAAAAAGGTTCAAAATCTATATTTATTTATGTTTATGTTATCATTCCTTGGATGTACATGTTCATAACATAGTCTAGCTTTTTGTAAAGTCATGTCTAATGTTTTAGGCATGTCAAACTCAATCTTTTCTCAAAAATTAGGAGGTAAGCATCCTAACAATTGTTGTATCTTGAAAGTTTCATCCGTTATATAAGGAACATAATGCAGTAGATCCAAAAATATGTTGATGAAAGCTTCCATAGTTAGGGAGCCCATTTTTAGTTCATGAAATTCTTTGATCATTTTGTCAAAGAATCTTTCAGACATTTATTTGTCTGAAAACAATTTGATGAAATCATTCCATCTTATGTCTCTTACTTCGTGCCATTTTGTATGTTTCAAGTCTCTCCACCATCTGGCTGCTTTTGCATTTAGGTTGTAAATGGCCAGCCGTGCTTGCATTTTGCTGGAATAGTTGTGGACTTTAAAATACTTGTTCATTCCTAACAGCCACTCCTTAGCTTTCTCCCCAGTGTCTATCTCTCCGTCATAAGTTGGGGCTTTAATCTTTTGGAATTCTCCTTGTAAATTGTCATCATTCGTCCTCCTTTTCTTGCAAGGGGAAGGTGAGCCATCCTCATTGAAAGAGATTTTACAGTCCCCTTCCAAGTATTCAGATATGTGTTCTTCGTACTCATCTTCTTTAGGACCGATGGATCTTTTTGTGTGACAGTTATTTTGTTGCGAATTGTTGGCTGAGTGGGTGGTCTGTCCATCGGACCTTGCCCCTGTTAAGCTCTAAAGTAAAGCTTCATTTATGTCTTGTTGTTCCCATATTTCCTACATATTATCATATTTGAAACTCTGCAATGCATTTTTCAACTGCTGTATTGATCTCAATAGATCTGAGTTTAATTCCACCACGATCTCTTGCTCTCGTGCTGGGGAGTTTAAGTTCCCATGTATACTGCTATCCTTTTATGTGTTCATAACTCAGACTTTAATGGTACCTGGAATGTTCTATTAATTTGTAAGAACAAAAATCTGTTAGTTCATATATAAAAAAAAATTTATAAGTACATGTTTTGAATCATATGTATCTGTAGTGGATGTTTTTTGTAATGATCCCAATAGGTCACTTAGTATTGTAGTTGGGCTCTGATACCACTTGTAATGTCCCTAAAACTGTAAAAATTTAAAAGTTTTCCCATATACCTTAAAATTGCCTATTTAACTAGATGTTGAGTAAATTAACTTCATCACTCGGAAAATAACTAGAAGATTTATTAATGTACTGAAAGAAATGCATGGTTCTTATTTCTACTAATGGTTTACGGTATGATGTATCTAGTGTGGTTGGTTTTACATTAATGGTCTTGCGGGAGCGGTGTAATTGGAATTTTGTCTTTAAGAACCATATTGGATTTATGGTAATTAGCTCAGTCTAATTGATAGTCTCAGCACTTGGTTGAAATCTTTTAAAGGTCTCTTATAATTGTATCTGGATTATACGTTATTTCATTTAAATGTTGTAATTAGGTGCCCACATTAAACTTAAATGTATTAGCTTGGATATATGTAAGTCACTGTGTTTTAATGATATTTAAATGCTTTGAGGGGATGGACTTGGTGGCATTGGCCAGGCTTACTTAGCATTTCATGCTAAAGTCTACTTCAATATGTTTTTTAGGTAATTCTTAAATGCCATCTAAATCTACTTTCCAAGTTCTAATATCTATGTAAGAGGTTAATAATGTGGTTTTTTATCCATATTAAAAATGCAAAGCTTGCGAATGTAATTGGAGTTTAGAACTATATGAAGTGGGTTAATCATTCGAATGGTAATGGAATGGAAAGCACATTTAATGGTTTATCCATTTGGTATGGGAGCCATTTGTATGGAATTAAGGAACTAAACCCTAAGGGTTGTTTGATTCAATGTAATATCGCATCACTCTGTTGGAGGGGAAGCAAGGGATATGCTCTTCTGGTGTTGGAGGCGCTCATGGGAGAGCTTGACTTGCTATGAACCATCTAGCATGGAGCCTTCGGGAGGTAACCACTATACCTAAACTTGTTTCAATTCTTTCATGTAATAATTTTGTTTACTGGTTGTAACATAAATCGTCTTAGTGTTTCTTGGAAGGGATTCGATGGTGAGTTTCGAATATGGCATGGAGCATTCGTAGCTTGGCGATTATGGGTAATTCTAGCCTTTGTTGGTCATTTCCTCAGTTTGAGCTAAAGTTGACTATGGATTTGTTTGCTCTAAAATTATGAATTTTGGGAAGGGGTTTTACATATGGAGTTTGAATGTAATGGTTGGTTTTATTATGCAAGTCGTGGTTATGCCCTGTAGCGTACTCTGTAATATGTAATCCTCAGTACTTCACTGAGTTGTAGCCTGTAAGGTGTTTTGAGATGGAGGGTGCTTTTAAATTATGCATTCTGTGTAATTCGATATATGGTTATAAATTTTTTGGGAATCTTTTAAATAATAAGAAAACTCTTTTGTTTGACCTCTGTAAAAATTCGTGGGTGCATTTTTATTTCTCTTGTCAGCTTGTGCGTGTTTATTTTAATGCTAAAGCCCAAAGGCATTGGAAGTATAAAATCTCAATATGTTGGTAGGTTTGCATTCTTTAGAAGTTTGGGTGATTTTGATAAGCTCCAGGGTTTGATAAATTTATATGGGGAAACGCTCAGCTGCCCTCTATCATTGTTTGGCGTTTAATAAGCGAAAACGTTGTATGAGATTCCTTAGTTGTGACTAAGGCTTAACCTATGTATTTATTCCTATGTTTCCTATCTAAGTTATAATTCATAGTGAATTTGATTTTTACTCCCGTCGTTTTTAGTTTAAGCTCTACTCTAGAAAATGAAATGTAATGTGTATTGAGAAATTGAAATGTTTGGTTTTAAATTACTAGAGGGAAAAGCCCTAGCTAGATTATGCAATTTTAATCATTCTTCTGTGTATGAAATCGATTTACTTCTGTAATGGAATTTTTAATCTTTAAAGTTGAGATTATCGTGAATCTAAGTGGGGAAAGAGAAATAGTTGATGCAAAAAAATAACGACCCTACATTTTCATCTAAACCTTGGGGAATGAAAACATAACTGTGTGGAATCGTTTGATTTAAAAGATAGGGAAAGCATAGGAAGTGATTTCTTGTTTTAATGTTTCTTAGATGGATTTTATAACCCTTCCCTAGCATTTGATAATGAAATTGTTTTTTTTTTTTTTTTCCTATGTTTATGGCTGGAAAATTTTTATGGGAAGGCAAGGATCCACACTATAGCATGATCCCTGTAATGAAGTTTGTTTTAGGAAAAAGAGCAGAGGATTCGATCTTGGAACTTAGTTTTAGTTTACTATATTCTGGAAATAAATGTTAGATGAAATATTCAGCCTGTCTAAGGCATCTTTAGATAATCGGATTGTGGTAATTGATTTACAAAATCTTGAAACGATGGCTAAATTTCCTTTACTATATTTTATCTTGGATTTGAAAGGGCTCCGGGGACTCTTGTTCGATAGATTTGGTTATTTAAATAAATATGTATATATGGAAGGTATTGATGTTTAATGTTTTAATTTTAGCATAGCATGAAATCAGAGAAGTTTGAGAAGAACTTTCAGCGCCAATGCTTGATAGAGTTTTTGGTTATAAATTTTTTATTTTAATTTACAACATGAATTCGATTATCTTTAGGATATAGATTTAGGATTTTAAGAGGGAATTTAATTCAAGTGTTTCGATGTCCTACATGAGATTATTCCGTTGTATTTAATGTGTTGGAACAATGTTTATGAATGCTTATTCAGCTAACTAGGGTTTAAAGTCTTCAAACTGAAATTTATCTTTTGAACTAAAAAGAATACCCCGGAGAGCCAATGCCATAGGCCCTTGCTCTTAAATAAATAAATACTGCTAGGTTACCATGAAGAAGAAAACTTGACAGAATTAAATTTCTGAACTTAACAGTTAACTAACTACTTATGCCTAGTCTATCTAGGACTTTTACTTTTTTACAACTAGATGTATCTTTAAGTTAGAAAAGAAATCTTTTCTTTAAATATAATAATAATATAAAGATATATCATGTGCATAAATTTTATGCATACTATTTACACATAAGTGAGTTTTCTTTAATAAATAACCAATCTGATTATTTAATAGTTAAATATCATAATAACATTTTGATTTAAATAGCATAATAACTCT
Organism: Larix kaempferi; assembly: GCA_027924585.1. Lineage (NCBI taxonomy): Eukaryota > Viridiplantae > Streptophyta > Pinopsida > Pinales > Pinaceae > Larix > Larix kaempferi. The sequence goes on along the minus strand of BSBM01000055.1, from coordinate 2,956,019 downwards.
TTGATAATTATTTAATACAAGTTCCAATTCTTTGGCCAAGGTCTTTTGGTAAGTTTGGATGGATGACTAGGCTAGGTGACTCTAGGTCCCTCTTGCATGTTGGATTCTCTTGTTTAACATGGTAGTTCCTGCAGTCCTTGATGAGAGATATAAATGATTCATTTAACCAATTAAATAATTTGTGATGAATAGTAGTGCTATTCAAAGTCTTCTCGACTCGCACTTTCAAGGCCAAGTAACCCTGAGGGCTCTTCAAAGCTTTGGCTCAACACTCTCACATGCGCGTTACGCCAGTGCAATTCCAGAGCATCCCACTCAACACTAGTACTAGAATGTGGTTTTGAAGCACATCTAGAATATACAAATGACCTTGGATCCGGTATTCAATATCAAGCTTGGAGTGCTCCGGGGCTTACGCCTAACACTCTATGTACATCGGGGATTATGCCCTATACATAATAAAAATTCCTCTATGTACATAGCGGCTTATGCCCAGCACATAGATCATTCATGTGCTCCAGAGTCCACACTCAACACATATAAAATTCAATCATGCATATCATAACTCTACATAGTATATAACAAAAGATCATCTCTGTATAATAGGGTCGTGTACTCAATCTCATAATAAAGCATCAATTAATATACAGTGGGGTTGTCCGCCCAATATATAGCAATAACCTGTATCTGCTAGGGTCCATGCCTAAATATGTATAGCTACAACAAAAATATGTCATGTGCATCGGGGCGTATGCCCATCATATAATAAAAGTAAAAACATGTGCATTGGGGCTTATGCCCAGTATATCCAAATAAATCATATGTATTGGGGCTTTAAGCCAAATATGTAACATCAATATAGTCAGTCAAAATTTGGGATATTACAAAGAAAACTAAAGCATGACCTAGTAAGTGGTCAAATGAAATCAAAACATGCAACTATCGTTGAAGGAAGTAAAGAAGAAGAAGTAGGTGGTTTATCATTTCTAGCATCATAGAATAGATCAGCTATGTCTACAACCTAGTATTTAGGCTCATATCCATCTTGGAAGTACATGTTCCATAGAAAATATTTTGTAAATTTCAATGAAGTTAAGAGTAATTGTTAAACCATTCCTTTCAATCATGAATGGACTCACTATGGTAGAGGTTGTGAGGTTGTTTTTGTCATAATGAACCATACATTAAGTTACACATTCAATAATGTTTGATATGCTCTTCACTTCAACAAAATCTATTCTATGTTAGTAAGATTACTAGGAATCCTAATTTTTGTTAAACTTTCAAAGAAATAAGTGTATGGTCAAAAAATTTCATGATAACAAATTGGCTATTGTTGGTATTGTTGAGAAAGGGTTGTTTAAATTTTTTGATATAAATAAATCATAGTGGAAGGGATCATTGACTTTGAGATTCTATATGAGAGATATATCTCTTTCATGCTAGTAGAATATCATAATATCCTAGTTTTGACCCTTGATATGTACTGAGGCAAACTATGTAAGGGAATGTAAATATAATAGTATGGATTATTAGTGAAGAGATCAAGCCCGAGGATCGACTAATTAATTTCCAGGTATGTATGATGTAAATATTTCTATATGTCCCATGTGGTTGGCTTGTTATGGTGATTTAAAATCTAGGAAAATATTATGTTGGAAAATAATATTTGTTCCAACATGGTTGTTTAAGGAGAGCTAGAGGGGCTATGATTACACTAAAAGGGAAGAAGGACTAGGAGATTATATCATCTTTTTCCAAGTTCTATCTTTAGAATTCATCCATTTTATGTCATTTGACTTAAATAATACATTTCCTTCATTTGAATTATGAAATCGAGGTATTCAATGTTTTGTGAGGTTGGAGGGGAAAGTCTTTTCATGTAAATATGGAAGCATGGGGTGTATATTCTTTTTATAACTAATGTAAGAGTCCTTCTTTATATGGTTGGAAGTAATATCAGCTATATTTTCCACTAATTTTGTCATCTCAATCGAGATATATAATTTATTGGTTAAGAAGTAGAATTCACACACCATGAGAGTTATCCATAGGGGTTATCTAGATTGGTGAATTAACAAGAAAATAGCATTGTGAAGAGGAAGTTGCATGCATCAAGAGGAAAGAGGATGGGTGTAGGTGAGTATAGATACAAGGAAATATATGAACGTTCACTTAGTATTATTTTCTACTCATTATATGCTTGATAAGATATGGTTTTAATTCTACATGCATTTCTCTAAAGGCATACAATAGGTTGGATTCTTACTGCATGCCTTGGTAAACATTATAAGGGTTGGATTTTTTGAGGTAATTGTAGATAAATGAAGGGAAATGCATTTCCAATGTCATGTGAGGTGGTGAAAAAGAGATCCATGGATGTTTTTATAACTCAAAAATTTCCTTTGGCCATGGAAGAAAATTCATAAGGTAACCTCAAATAAATATTTAGGCTAGAAACTGGCCTTTCCAACCATAGAGGGATCCTTCTATTAATATGTTGTCCGGTGTCACTTCAAGAGTGGTTAATATGATAAACACAATGGCCATATCTTCGGTAAGAGATGAATTGGGTTTATAATATGCTTGATTGGGTTAAAGATGAGACCATTGGGCATGGAGTCAAGAATTAAAACTGACAAAGTGATCAATAACTAGTCTTTGAGCAATCAATAGTGAAGGCAAGGTAAAAAATATATTTTCATTCACTAAGTTTGTTTTAGTATGGTGGTAGAATTGAGAATGAACAATCCATTACATTAGAGCATTAAACAATGAATGAATTCCAGTGTAACTTTAGAAGAATGGGTGGGACTATTTAACTGTGTGAATTCAAATCATCAAAGATGAATTCTGAACCACTTGCTTTCAATTAAATACTGGAAGATCATGCATTCAATGAAATACTGAGATGAAGGTAAACACATACACATAAGAAAAAATCACAAACATGAAGATATTGGCGGAAGAATCTCTGCAACTAAAATCTCTGTATTTCTATATTGATCAACTTCTATTAATTTTAGGAAACAAATTACAGTACAAAAATAGTCTTTTTCTTTTCCAAAATCAAACCCTTATTACATTGTAAAATTTGGAATTTATTCAAAAATGCTCCAAGAGCGAACCCTAACAAACTATTTGTTAAAAATAGATTTCTTGTAACATATGCCAAAAATTATGGAACTAAATTGTTTCCTTGTTGTCAACCATCTTCATTTGGATTCAAATTGGTTGGAGATTGACTCAATTTGACATGCCACATGTCGATTAGATGAAACTTTAATAAATAAAACTACCAAGTCAATTAGAAGAATTATTCATTATGGGTGCAAATTATGTTTAGCCTTCCTGAATTTTTCAACAAAATTCCATTGCTCCTGAGATGGAATTTCATAATCCACCATTTCCTTAACCAAAACTTCTAATTCCACACAGGTTGCATAAAAAACAAGATGTAACTCTTACTTGATTATATGGAATTTATAAAATATCTCAAAATCACCATTCAACATTTTAGTTATGGTCTTTCTAGCTAGTCCTTTCTCTAAGTCCTCAAACTATGAATGATCCATACGAACCCGGAACAATTTTTTGTGATACTATTCCTGAGGAATCAATTTTTCATCTTCATCCAAAAAGGAAGGAAGAACCTTTTCAAAGAGCTTACTGAAGAGATTTTTAAAACTCTTAAGATGCAGGATCATTTGTTTTTCTTTGGTTTGCATAGTCTTTACATGATGATGCTTCCTAATGATCTTCCTGGCCCAAACAATGATAGTAGTCATGTCCTTTATTTCTAGAGCTTTCATTTCTACATGAGTTAATGTATTTAGAAAATTTGTCGCATTCTGAGTTGTTTCTATTAGCCTCTTATCCAAATTTTCATGAACTTTGCATCTCTAAAGTGTTGTGTTTGCTATGGTATTTTTGTCATTAATATAGTTCAAATATTCCCTGAATTTAGTTATCTCTGCTGACAATAAATCCCAAATGAGATTTTTATCCCCTTGTATAGGTACTTTACCTGTTACCTTAGCCTTGAGATCATTGTTTTTCTTCTTCAATTTCTTTTGTTCACTTTAAGTGTTATTCTTTTCTATAATATTTTGAGCCATATCTTCCTTTAAATTCTGATTCTCTTCAATTATCTCCTTGATATTTTCATCCTTTAAGGTAATTTGTGACATGTCTTTAGTCAGTTCCTCTATGGAAGACTCATTTTCTATCTTTTCAGTTACTATAGAAGGTTCACTTATTAGTTTCGAATTCAAGGATTCAATATAAGATAATATCTCAGACTTCTCTATTTCCCATTCTTGTTTTTCATCTTGAAATTTTAGAATTTTACCTTTATAGTCCATCATCTCTTGGTAAATAGATTCCTTTTCTTGTTGTAAAGTTTTTAATTCTAGAGTTTGTACATGCTGGATGCTTGGAACCTTTAACTTCTTTTTCAACATCTAAATGGTGTTTTGCTTTTCAACCAAGAGCTTCTTGGAAAGTTGCACATCATTAGGTTCTTTCCCCGTGATCACACTATCCACCTGCAATCTCTTTATTTGGTTTTGATTTTCTTTATTCTCTACTTTCTTCTACATGGAGTTGGAGACACACCATAAATGATAGGTGCTAACGTCAGTTTATGGGTCTTCTCCCATTTTACCATCAAATTTAGGTATGTCTACACGGATCTTGTATCGAATGGGTGACCATAAGGGGTTATGTAGAATGTGGTCATTTGTTAAGATTGATAGATACAACAAATCCAAAGTAGCTAGAAATTCTAGCTGTGTGTTTGCAAATGGATTGTGTGTCAAAGGTAATTGGGCGTTGAGAATGGTTGGACCATAAGGTTCCCCCTTATCTTCACTTCCAGAAGCATACGAACTTGGGAAAGCATTACTTCCCCAGTAAATTGATTCCCCACATAAGAAGGATTTCCCCTGGTGAACTGATTTCCCCCGTAAGGTTGGTTTCCCCCAATGAAGGGATCATTCCCATAACTACGCTAAGGTGAATGACTAGCACTAAGATAGGGAAATCCTCCAACATAGGTGTTTCCCTTGGAAAATGGAATCCACGAGTATCATTAGTGCCCCTGGTGTATTGGAAGCTACTAGAAACATTACCACTTGTTTGGAAAGGTAAACTAACAAAGCTAGGCGTGCTTCTAGTAATGGGATTATTACTAGGAACATTCGACCCTCCCTTGGGTTAAGTACTTCCAAAATGTTTCCCCCTTGAGAGGGAGGAGGGGTGCTTTCCCCTATAGGTGGGTTCCACACAAAGAGAAATCCAACATTAGGAATAATAGGGCTTCTTGTTGACATGCTAGCAGTGGCTTGGGAACTACCACTAGTAGTAAATTTAGGAAATATCCCGCCCCCCCCCAAAAAAAACTAAAAGTTGAGGGGACTTGAGGTAATGATCCACTAGATCATGGAGTACTGGATTAACCAATGGTTGAAATAGTACATATGGCCAATATTCCGAAAGGGAAAAAGTAGGTGTGGTTGGTGCAGTAGATGGAGCATTTATCCCACTAATAGATGGTTGCAGAGAATTAATCGAAGTTCCTCCTCCACCACCAAGTGAATATGTGATGGTTTGTTACATAGTTGAATATAATGTGGTCCCGGAGATCATATGACTAAATAATGAAAAAGGGTCAACAGGTAAAGGTCTAAATTTCTCAAGTACAGGGCTGAAAGGATGGGTCGAAGGTGGGTTAAAGTGTGGAACAACACCCTCATCCACAAATTCAACGTCAAAATGGGTGGTATGAACCAAATCACTTTCATAATTTATAGTGTCTTTTACCCCTTCTAGAGAGGTGACTCACCTTTGAATAAATGGAGGCTCTTCCTCGACAAGAGAAAGGCCCCCAATACATCGAGATTGACAAATCAGTAGATTGGCCATGGCGAATAATTGAAATTTACAAAAATAACAATATTAAGGCAACTATAGGAGAAAAAAGATAAAACCCCTAGAAAAAACTAGGCTATAAATAGGAAAACCAATTCGCTCAAAGGACTCTTCCGAAGATGGATCTCAATCCACCAACAAAGAGGTGTGAAATAGTTACGATAACCCCGTTTACTCCCCCGAATCCAAGGTCCAATTTCCTGTGGTGCACCGCCCAAGGTAGATAAAGCAGATGTTATATTGTTTGTCTTAGGTACCACAAGACTTCCCACCTACAGTCACCTATGTAGATACCTAGGAAAAGTAACTAAGGCCACCACTTCACAAAAGGACGATCGGGTGGAATAGTCATAACTAAAGTTCAGACGTGTGGGGAGGGAATGTGCGATATATGTTGAAGACCTGAATCCTGGACAGGAGGTTTCACCCCGAGGACTACCAACTGACCAAGCCCCAGTATACGTAAGAAACCACAAAGCACACCAAGAGGGTATATCTCTCAAATGCACCTAGAGTTACCTTGATCTTGACTCATGTGTTAGATGATCTTTCCCGGAAAGCAACTCTTGTTACTAATGGATTTTCACTCTTTAATGACTCAAGGTGCTTTATATGGCCTTCGAGAGGCATCTCTTCAATCCTATTCCAAGGAACTACACCCTTAGATAATGTTGGTTTGCTAGAACAAAAAGAAAATGTCTATTATATTTTAATTAATCGCTTTCTTTTATGGCAGTTGATTACTCAAGCAGGTATGTGGAGTGAGACTTGGTGATGTGAATTCCTCTAGACCCAAAAGATAGAAAAAATTCAAGAATGACAATGCACCTCTCTTTTTTTGATGAGCTTATATCTATGGGAGAGAAGAGGTTCCTTTTCCTTTTCAATAATCAAAATATCCATCAAGAATATGCAGAAATTCTAAAGCAAATGTAATCACATGTGTTCCTTCTATGCAATCAAACCGGAAACAAGCTCACCAAAACCAAAGACACCACTTGAAAACAAGTAGCATGAAAGGCCCCAATACCATCAAAATATCACTAGAAGGATAAAACAAATTTAAAATCAAATCACTATTCATTGATTTAAGGTAATGCAAACCAATGGAAAAAGAGAAAAAAAAAACAAGATTTTATTTTTTTACTTTTTTGCAAATTTTGGAGGAGGAAAAACATGGTTGTGACACTCATATAAAATTCCATATATTCTATGCATAATTTCCTAAATATAATTGCATATTTGGATTTCTCTTTCAAAAACACCCAATTTATAAAAAAAAAATATCCCAAAGGGAGTTCGAGAGAGGGAGATATGGGAATTTCAAATAGGGTATTTTGCACAATTTTAGGTCATGGTTACAACAATTTTCAGAATGTCATATCTTTTGACTCAAAGATCTAATGGAGGCAAGGTTAGAGTCATTGGAAACATAATTTTCCAAAGTTTCCATTTGTGTCATATCTTTATACTTCAACTGAAAATTGATTTCTCAATCAGGGATAGAAACCAGCAAGGGTTTATGGAAATAAAAATAGGAAACAATAAAAACTCTTCCCCACTGGAGTTCCGAATTCTGTTGAATTATCTCTTGCGGAAAAAGTGAGACGTCCCTTGGATCCTTTCCCTTGATCCAAGACAAACCGTAGGGTAGAATAGTACAATATTCCCACTAGATCTAACTATCTAGACACTAGATTTACACATTCATTTCCATGCAATCATGTAAGAACATAGAGAAATGAATGTGACATACCTTTGATGATAGAGATCCTTTGATGTAGACAATCCTTTGCTATTGCAGACCTAATAATCCTTTTCCTCACTCCAGATCCACTTAGCCAATCAACCTACACACAAAGAGACATCCAAACCTTTCTCGAAAACCTCTTAACATATAAAAGATGTATAAGAATGAATATATATAAACATAGATCTAAGCTAGCATAAACAAGATTTAATCTGTATTAAACAAGAAAAAGCAGATCCAACATGTATGTGTTATGAATAAAATATATATCTATAGGAAAGAAACACAATCATCCATGAACAACATAATGGAAGGGGTGAAGAATCACATGTCTATATGAAATAATAACAAGAAACATACATCATATATTACCTTGTGTTGAATATGCACATCTTCTCCAAGCTCCATGATCCAATCCTTCCTTGCCTCCACCAAAATGTTCAAAATGGCTATTGGATGCACAAGAATCTCAATATCATGACAATACTATGCAAACAATCTCTCCATGATTTTTGCAGAGTAAGGGCACTCTCAATTTTTCCTCCCTTTCTCCCTTGAAAGGCCTCCATTATATAGATGAATGGAGGAAGAGAATGAAATGAATCTAGACTCCGAGGTCCTCTCACATTTAGATAATATTGAGGGCTCCTACATTAACACATGTGGATCGAACTCATTTCTTAAATTTCTTCAACAAATAAGGAAAAAATTAGGCTTCTAGAGGCTATCATTTCCCTTGAAAACAATGAAAATTATAAAGTGAAATATTGAAAATATGTGATGTAAAACATATATGGGGGTACCTCAAGATTGTAAGAGTGAAATATTCCTACAGAATAAGAAGATCATGCCTTACATAGATTTTCCCCATTTGGTGTTTTACCATGTAAAATGTGTCCTTTATTTTCTCTTACATTTCCTTACTTGCATATGTTATTGATTATTTGATGCTTGTGTCGATGGGATGTTATACTAGTAAGAATTTGGTTATTGATTTACGTGTTAGTAATCTATTGCTATATGCTAACGCATATTTATAAATTCTAACACTCACACTAAGTCTCCTACCTTGGGGATAGTTATGAGTAAATTATTGATGTATGAGGTTGTCTTCTTTGACTAATGCGTATTATATAGTTAGTCTATAATGAAATAATGTATAGGGGTATTTATTAATTAATCCCACCTAGGCGTTTGACCCTCTTTACTCATGGGACCACGGGTAGTTAAGGTTTTTGTTATTGATACACTAAATATAGAGTACAATATTTTGTAATGTGGATTAGATATTATTGTTGTATTTGGAACTATACATATAGGAAGTTTACTCCTCAAAGAGGAAAGAGAAAAGTGCTCCCTCTTTTGGGTATCACTAATACAAAGTTTATTTCTTAGTTTTTATCTATTTCTCCCGTTTATTTTCTATTTAAAATTGATATTTATTGTGTCCTATTATCCTCTCCATACTTGTTGAGTTAAGTACTTTACAACATTGTATTTTGGCACCAAAGATATTTTATTTTCTATTTAAAATTGATATTTATTGTGTTCTATTATCGGCAACATTGTAATTGTTGAGTTAATTACTTTACAACATTGTATTTCGGCACAATAGAGAAGCATTGGCAATAATGAGAAAGAAATAGATTATAATAACAACAAACTTATTGAGCTAAATGTAGATTTTGACGTGAACTATAACATAATTCGGGTATTTTCTTGTAGCTCATAGTTCGTCATAGAAAGATCGTTTTTATAGTAGACTTGCATTTAAAGGGATGTAGAGAAGATTTTATAGTTCAATAGGATGCTAGTGAAGAGGATAAAGAACTCAAACAACCACAAAAGGCTGGCTAAACCAAAATGATGATGAAATACACAAATCTTAGATTGGGAATGGTTGTGTAGTTCAATTAGGTTATTCATGCTTTTTATGTAGTTTTGAAATATGGGAAGTTTGTTTAATTTAAAGTTACAAGGAGTTTTATTTGTTTATAGCTCAAACGAGAATCACTCAAACTAATGTGTACTATCTGAGAGTGATAATTGGTTGAGCAATTTTTTGGATTACTCTTCATAAAAACAATAACAATAATAGTAATGTAATATAAATTGTTGAATACATTTAAAGTATTGAATGAAGTAATTTTTAAGTTCTCATTATGAAAAAATTAATATCAATTAAATTTAAAATTTATATCTAGTGTTTTATTTCAAATTTAATGAAATATCTATGTCCTCATAATTTTTTCTAATATAATGGGCCTTCATACTGTGTTGCCGATTTTTCACTTGCATTAAGAATGCAAACTTTTTTTAAACTTTATTTTTGTAAAATTGCTTTATTGTACATATGTCATCCATGATTAAGATTTTGAAGATTATTAACATCCACTAAGATGAAATTTAGCTTATTATAGACTAAAAATTGTAAGGAATCATTTGGTTTTCTTTAGAATCCTATTTCTATGCTCAAAAATCTTAAATAGACACATTACCACATTACCATAATTATTATGAATTAAATGCTTCAGAACATTAGTATTGTGACAAATATTTTTAAGTGATCTAATGTTGGTGTACTATGCATCTCATTCTAAAAGAAAGTAATTTCCATATCGAAGCATCTTGGTGTCACAAAGATGAAAAATTATTTTGTACCATGGCATTTTGGAATTTGTTTGATCCCTCTTTTCATAGAGCTTGATAGAGTTTGTTCTTATTTTAGAAATTTTGATTTTCTTCTTTACGCTAGTTAAAATAAAAAAGGAGACACTTTTGATCCTCTAGATTAGGATTAATCACTTGGTGATAATATCTTAGTTTTCTCGTGTCCTCTCATTCTTTATTTCACCACAACTTCTTCTTGAAATTAGATGTCATTATATTTCTAATATTATCTTTGCATCTTTATGCTAACCTTGCTTGAGTTGGAGGTTGCTTTCAAAAGAATTTGAAGCATTATTAGGAAGTCTAGTGTCTCCCATGTTGTTTATCTTGTTATTGTATATTATCTACCTAGTCATAGGCATGCTCTTAACGAGGATACTCTCTTCTATGAGGTCTATAGAATAGGGTGTATGGCCATCAATTTTTAGATTATAATTTATAACACGATTTTATATTTTCCTTATCCTTATCCATAGTAGGGTGTAACATTCACAACAAAGGAGTGAGCTAATAAGTTCACAAACACAAATTTCCTTGTCCCTTATTTTGGGCTTAAGTTAGATCTTGATCTATTTATTTTTTCTGAATTTCGATAATTTATTTTAAAATAGGTGGAAACCAGAGGATGAACCTAATGTTTTAAAAAGCAATTTTTTATCAATATGTTAGTTTTGAGGTTACTTTAGTTCCTTATTTTCATTTAATGCAAGAATTCATTTTGCTAAGCCATCATATATCCATATTAATACCAAATTTTGAGAGGGATCCAATTTCTTAAGGTGTAAATTTTTTTTATCTAATTTTTTTTACATTTTCATAAAAAATAACTACTCAAAATTTTCATCCAATTGACACATGTGTCGAAGAATCTCAGTTGATTAATCATCAACATGCTTTAGATTGAATACCATGCCACTAGTAATTTTAGCCAAAGTATTCATTAGCTTAATGAACTCTTTGATTGCAGTAGCAATGAGATTCATGTTATCATTGATTGTGAGGGTTTTCCTTTTGTTCTACTCTATACTTTCCTCCATGGTTCTTCCCAAATTCATTCCTTATGGATGTCAATCAACACCTTGCAGCCGAGGGTCTTCATGTTCCTTCTTAACCTCAAGTTGACTATGATTTGGTTAGTGAACTTTTGTATCATGGATCACTTGATTAATTTTTCACTTTTTCACTGCAAAATTAAAAAATTAATTATTTTAATAGTTAAAGACAATTATACATATATAGTAAAAAGAGTTATATTAGTTTTTTTGGAGTAATTTATTATAAATTTTTGTTAGTTGTTAAATAATATATTTAACGTTATTTAGAGTGTGGGATTTATTTTTAGAAGTATTTTGAAAAAAAATATATTATTTTTTAATGGTTGTATATTTTATCTTATTTATTATTAAGATTTATTTATTTAAATATTTTTGTTAATCTAATATATCAGTTTTGACCATCCACATCCTTTCTCCAAATATCGATATATCATTCAAGTCAAAAAGGAGAAAAAAATATCTATCGTTTATGACCATAAAGGTAGGTGTCATGGCATAGCTTGGTGACTAGTGAAAACGACCCCTTCGTGCCTATGCAGCAATTCCTAGACGCTTGACCAAGGGTGTGACCAACTCTACATCCTTCTGGCAGACTATGCCTAAACCTAGTGAAAACACTTACCTTTAACACTTAGTATTATTTGTACTTGTGTTTATCATATACATTTGTTCTAATCAACACTTATCCAACTCACAAGTAAAACATAACAAACAATCACAATATGCACAACAATATATGGGAGGGAAGTTCCAACTAGATGTGCCCAACTTTCTTTATACTTGGTAGAATTCATATTACAACAGTTACATAAAAACGGGGGCATCCAACTATCCAAACCCACTGTGGAGGTGCTAAAATGGATACCACTACAAAACCCAACAAATATAGTACTCCTAGCTGAAGACAATTTGTCGATACCCCTTATGCATTGCTTCCACGAGCTTCACAACAAACCTACTACATGCATCGTCCCTAACCAGGTTACTGCTATGACTCCTTCCTCACATTTCCTAGAGAGCTCTCAAGCTTAGAATCCTCTCTTCCAACCAAACCTTGCCAAGACTCTAACCCAGGACAACCTACTACTTTGTGTGTTGAGTGCACTTTGCTTGCAGCCCATACTACGGCTCCCCAAGATTGTCAAAATTCAGATCTCTAGCTTGATGCATTTTTTGTCTTTCCACCTTCCAACTGATATTCCCATGCTGACGTGATGTCACTCAAGAGTGTTCCCACTTTCTAACTGATCCTTCTATTTCCAAACTTGGGCCTCCTAGGCTCTAGCCATCCATGCGCCCAACCTGGAGTTCGGGCAATGAACTCGGTCCATGTCTACACATCCTAAGAGTTTCTCCCAAGTGGTATGCATGCTAACCGAATTTTCTCATACTTTCCATGTGTCCGACGTCTTGGATGTGGGAACATGCCCTTCCTTGGTACCATGACCCAACCATCTGTAATGCAACCGACAAGATCCCACTTGGTTTTCCAACACTTCGAATATTTTTGGCTAAGTGTCCAATGAATGTGTGTCTGCACAAGCTCCCAAGTCATGCTCCAAGGTTTTTTGGTGTGAAAAGGGTGACTAGTGCACCATAGTCATTACATCCTCCCCCATTTGAAGTATTTTCCATCTTGGCAATGTCTCCAATTGACCATTTTCTCTGAAAACTATCACAACAAATGCTATTGCAACCTTGAGCTCCTCAATCAAGTTCCTACAGCTCAAGCTTCTACCCCACTTACTCTACTACAACTACTCTGCAAGTTCCTTCATGATTCCACCCTATATACACCCCATGAGTTAGACTAGTTGGGTAGCCAATCCTCTTGGTGTTGTGACCTGTGTAAGGCTACTAACTTCTCGTACTAGTCATTATTATCAAGGGTTCTTCAAAAAGCCTCAACCTCCTTGGTCTTCACCTTTTATAATGTCTCAAGCAAGCAATGCTTGGCTTCTAAATAAGCTAGGACTGCCTCCATTTCTCTTGGTAGCCATCCCACCTCTTTCAACTTATCATGTGATAGATGGGACTGCGTGATCCCAATGGCATGAACAGAGAAGTACACAATATCTACTACGTCACCTTCTCCATCACTTTGGACCGGATTTGCACTTTCTTCATATGCATAATCTACCAAATCCATGACCCATTTCTTACGTTGGTCGTCATCTGATCCAGATGGATATCAGTGGCCACCCACCTATTCCATTGGCTCAAAATAGTTTTCCATTTTGCCAATTTTCTAGTAATTTTTCTATAGTTTTTCGAGACCCAAAATTTTGGGGCCGTTTTGAGGCCCTAAATGATATTTTTTGGGAAATATTGGTCCTTGGTGTAGTCCTCGAATAGATCTTTCCAACGGGCTACCGAGCGCCGCAAACGGAGATCATATGCAAAAGTTATGACCTCGGGAAGTTGACTGTTCAGCTAACCACCTTGGGGCCGCAAACTTTATGACGGTTCATCTTCTAGGGTTAGATTTTTGGATGTTTGGGATTCTTTCCCTCATGCTTATGATAAATTGGCCTTTCGGCCTCTCTTTGTATTCATCTTGGCACAAATGAGCATAGCGGCCACATTTTTTCTTAGAGATAGCAACCACCATTCTAGCTATTGTATTTTTACAGTCTGTTCTTTTTCTGCTATTTAATAGAATATGTGTTTACTATATCACTGTGTTATTTACAATATATCTCTGTATGTGATTCTGTATATGTTATCTTTTGTTTCGTTCCCACATAAATCCAGATCATCATCAAGACTTGCCTTGTATTTCCCAAGCGAGATCTCCTGACAAGATCCTTAGTCTAGTTTGTCATCTTGGTTGTCGGATGACTTGTTGGAAGTGCCCTCATTTGTGACTTTGGTTTCCTTTTTTGGTGCAAGTTGATAATTTCCACCATACTGCTGCATTATGTTCACCAAAAATCTAAATGTTTGAATCTTTCTTGCGACCAACTATGCCAACAATGCCAACCTTTAAACCTATGGATGACCAACCTACTCTGCATTGTTTCCCTTGTTCTCCTTTGCTAAATATCGTATCTTCTAAATGATTTTTTGAGACTCATTTGTAGCCTTGTCAGGAGCCCCAAGTAAATAGACCAAGGAAATCTGCGACCAATTCTGCAACTTTCTCTTTTGCATCATTAACATGCTCTATGCTCCAGACTTACATAAGAACACCAAACAATTTTCATGTGGAATTTTCATGGCCTAGGACATCCTTAGGAAATCTTGGACCAAGATCACCAAATGATCATCCAGCAAAAAAACCTCCAAATCCAACTTTCCATGTCACTTCCCAACTTTCATTGCTGCTACATGAACTCTTCCCATCAATATCTTTGCGACTGATCTCACCATATTGAACATGGTCTCACTGAATGCAGTAGAACCACAAAGGGATGTTGTGGTTCGACTCCTTACCACACTATGAGTGGCACCAGTGTCTACCAATGCTACCACTTTCAAACCACTCATTGTCACATCCACAAAACACAACCCATGTTGGTCTTCTTACTGACTAACATCTTGACGCAATGTCAAATCACAAAGTCACATCTTCAATGCCTCAACTACTTCATAAAATTATTCTGAAGGTTTTCCTGCCACCACCCTAATAGAATCCAGCCTCATAGTTGGGCTTTGTTGGTCTGCATCTAAGTAAGAACCCAATGCTTTCCTTTCTGGAAAATGTATTATGAAGTGATATTCTTCATAAATGTAAAATCCTTTGTTTATGTGTGGCTTCTTGCATACCTTCAGTTTCATCTGTTGTGTTCCCCCTTGGGTGTCTTTCGTTTCACATGGAAACTTCAACTTTTCTATCCTCCAAGCCGCTTCCTGATCTAGTAGCTCTTGCAACCATTGAACTTGCCTACACTATGGAACTAGCTCCTGGAACACCTTGTCCATTTTGCACTTGATATTTTCCCAACAATTCTTTGTGGTTTCAATCAGCCTCCTACATCTTATCTCCTCCTTGCACTTCATGTTACGCATCCTACTAAGTGCTAGCAGTGTGCGATGTTGAGATGTCAATATTTGCATACCACTTAATTTTCAGTTGTCCTGGGTGCACTTCACATGTGCTCCAACCTGATTTCTATCGAACTTGTCAACCATGTGGCTATTGGAAAAATGTAACTAAGAGCTGATTGCATATCTAACTGCGCCGACTTTGTCAGTCACCCCGTTAGTCTTTTTGTGTCAGTGCGCAAAGTCTACAATATCAGTTAGTCAATAAGTTTGCAACCAATCCGGTGCAAGTCAAGTTTGTATTTAAGTAACCATGTTTGTATTCCGCTTATCAAGAATTCTTAGGTAGAAATTAATTATGGTGTTTAATGAAACCCAGTAGCTTCTAGTTGAAGTGATCTTAAGATGGTGGTTATGAATCTCCTATATATAGAACCAGATAGTTGAAACTTAGATAGAGATGAGAGAGATGTGTGCAGAGAAAGAGTAAAAGAAGAATTTGGTCGAAGATTGTATCGAGAGACCAAGCTCTGTGAAAGTAAAATATCAATGTAAAAACTCATTTCCATGTATTGAGGCAAGCTGCGCTGTTTACGATGGTAATATATATAAGTCTATAGTTTTATGTTTCATTCTCAAGAATGTTGAATATTGCAATATGCACTCTTTCTCCATATTTACCTGTGTGAATGTTGTTTACATTTAGGATCTGTAAAAGAAATCAAGATTTCCAAATACTTCATCGTGGTGAAAGTTCTATTTTAACAAGTAACTTCGCGTAAGCTTGACTTAGATATTTTAGTTGTTATGTCTTAGAAAAATATATTTCAAGATAAAATTTGTTTAAACGATTCGAGAAGTATTTGATAAGTTCGCGAAGTAAAGTATTTTGTGAAGTTAACTACGCAGTAAAAAGTTGAAATGCGTAGTTAATCTCTGTGCAGTTAATCTCCGTGCACTTAATATCTGAGCAGTTAATCTGTGAAGTTAAGTTCGGTGAAGTAAATTTTTTTGGGGGTTTGTTCGGCGCATACCAGAGCGTAGAAAAAGAAGACTGTCACCCACTATGCAGGTCAACATTCTTGATTACACGGTGTGCTTTTCCCTTGATATTGTATCAGATCCTGGTTTACGAA
The DNA here is from genome assembly GCA_027924585.1 of Larix kaempferi. NCBI lineage: Eukaryota > Viridiplantae > Streptophyta > Pinopsida > Pinales > Pinaceae > Larix > Larix kaempferi. The sequence continues at coordinate 2,939,490 of BSBM01000055.1, read as the reverse complement.
AAGTAGAAATTCTATTTACAAAAAGCGAAAACCAATTAAGAATGGCTTCCACTTCTGGTAATTTGCAAACTCTAATCTTTTCAGGAAAAAATTATGAATATTGGTCTCTAACTATGAAAGCTTTGTTCAAAGGTCAAGATGTATGGGAAATAGTCCAGAATGGCTATGTAGAACCAGCAGATCTGACAGCATACAACAATCTCACAGAAGCTGAGAAGGATGTCTTGAGGGAACAAAGGAAGAAAGATGGAAAGGCGATGTTCCACATACATCAAGCAACACATGAATTCATACTCCCAAGAGTAGCAGCAACAACATCGGATAAGGAAGCATGGGACACACTAGAAACTTCCTATCAAGGCTTAAACAAGGTAAAGACTATGAAACTACAAATACTTAGGAGAGATTTTGAATCTCTGTCAATGAAAGATACAGAGTCAGTAGAATCATTCTATACTTGTGTTATTCATCTGGTTAATCAAATAAAGTCTCATGGAGAAAATCTAGGTGGCCAAAGTGTTGTTGAAAACGTTATTAGAGTTCTTCTAAGGAAATTTAAATCTTTAGTTCTGACCCTGGAGGAAAACAAAGATATGCCCCAATTTACTATTGATGAGTTGCAAGCCTCATTACTCAATCATCAACATAGAATCAACAGTTCAGATACATCACTGGAAGGTGGATTCGCAACACAGTCATCCATAAGTCATGGAAGAGGCATAGGAATATCAAATTCTAGAGGCACAGGAAGAAGTTCTTTCAGAGGAGGATGGAGCAACAACCCTGCACATGTCATTGGTAGAGGTCAGAATCAGATCCCCAGTCGGCCAAGTCGACAAAGGTATGATAAATAAAAAATTCAATGTCATTACTATAAGAGGTTTGGAGACTTTGCATATGAATGTAGGAACAAGCAGTATGACCAAGGAAAAGAAGGGGGTGAAAACATGAAGTTGGGAAATAATTTTGGCTTGTTTTTTACAAACAAACCTACTAAATTTTATGTTTTTCAACTTTGACCTCTTCAAGCCCATATGTCCCTTAGTAATTTCAACTTGATGTAAACACAAATGTTTTAGAGAATTGAATTAGCTTTCTACTCGTATTTTTTTAATTTTTTTTGTGGACATATTGTGGGACCAATTTGTTGGCAACCAACGACATATACTTGAAAATTTTAGGTATGGATAATGAGTGACCTGTGTTGACGTCAGTTTTTTGATAGATGGTTATTCATTTTAGGGAAAAACATTGTAGGCTCATAATTTACACACACTGCACTTGTGCATGGACTATATTTTGAGTTTTTTAGGACTTGGGAACTATTTTGTATTATTTATCGAAACAACATATGTTCAGAAAATGGTGCATTATTGACAAATGTTTTTGTCTTCACATTTTCTTTTAAATGTGAATATTATTGGAAAAACTAAAAGTACTCTTCTGAAGAGGACGAGCCAATTATGATCTCTCTGAAATTTCAATTTTTTTGGCGTTGTCTTTGTTATGATATTGAATTTTCATTTCGGGTGATTTTCAGAGTACTAAAATTCTTAAGGGATAAGATTTAGAAAACAATTATTAATAAATAGAATTTCAAATCGAAATGAAAAAATTATTATATCATCGGAAACTAGATTCAGAGATGAATCCATTACTACCAAGTTCGACAAATAATACTTAAAATTTGCAGGGGTTTGGGCTTGCTGAAGTTGCAGGTTCCAGAAAGATGGTAGATATTTTTGCAGGTTTTGTTGACCATATACTCTTGGCCGAAAAATACCTTCCAAACTCTCAACTGAGAATTTAGTTCAAACTCTCGTCTGAGAGTTTTTTTTAAGATACAGCGTGGTGATTCGTTAGAACTCTTGGCCCAGAGTTTTTTTAAACTCTTGGCCGAGAGTTTGAACTGTCAAAACTCTCGACCTAGAGTTTCTTAAACTCTCAGCCGAGATTTTGAGGTTGACTTTTTTCCCCTGTTAATCCGCTCGCCCTCTTTTTTTTTTCACTCCGTTGTCACGGAATTTTTTCCCAGCTTCGCGTTTTCACCCAAGGCCAAACACATTCAAGCAACAACCACACTCCGAACAACTCATTTTTCTTAGGATGTGCATCTCAACTTGAATGCAATCATGTCCAAGAAATTCCAAATGACATATGGTATTTAGACTCAGGCTGTAGCAATCACATGAGTGGTAATTTAAATCTATTTTCTAGTCTAGATAAATCAGTTCAAATTGATGTCACACTTGGAAATAATATTCAAGTCACTATTTTGGGTAAGGGTACTACTGATATTCTAACCAAACAGGGGGAGCATAAATATATGCCTGATGTTTATTATATTCAAGTTTTGAAGCATAATTTGATGAGCATTGGAGAGCTGATGGAAAAAGGTTACAGAGTTCATATGACAGGAAAGCATTGTCTGATCAAGGACATATATCCAAGCAATCTCTTGATCGCTGAAGTGCAGATGACAACCACTCGCTTGTTTCCTTTGAGGATAAGGCCAAACATAAAAGGAAAAATAGCTCAAGTTGTTCATGGAAGTTAGAATGAAAATTCTGGGGCTACATTCAAAGCAGAAAGTAAAGAAGCAGAAATTCACTGCGACAAGGAAGAAGAAGAGAGCAAAGAAATGCAAGCAGCATTTCAAACAGAAATAAAGAATGAATCCTGGTTGTGGAACTTTAGATTTGGAGATATAAATCTTGGTGGGTTGAAGCTACTACATATGAAGGACATAGTAAAAGGATTTCCATTAATTGAAAATCCAGAGAGAATTTGTGAAGGCTGTATTTTTGGAAAATAGCATCGAGAGAATTTTCCAGTCAGAAATTCATACAGAGCTAGCACTCCACTTGAAATTGTGCACTCTAATATTTGTGGAATGATGAAAAAATTGTTCATGGGAGGATGTACTTACCTTCTCACATTTCTTGATGATTTGACAAGAAAAACCTGGGCATATTTTATAAAACATAAATCTGATACTTTTGGATGTTTTCAGCAGTTCAAGGCACTTGTGGAGAAGCAAAGTGGTTACAACATCAAGATATTAAGAATAGATAGAGGTGGTGAGTATGTTTCAAATGGTTTCTTAAATTTTTGCAAAAATCATGGCATACAGAAGCAATTCACTACGCGGTATACACCACAGTAGAATGGTATCGTAGAGAGGAAGAACAAAACCATTATGGAGATGGCATGCAGTATGTTGGTAGCTATGCATCTGCCAAATGAATAGTGGGATGAAGCAGTGGCAACTATTGTATACATCATGAATCAATGTCCGATGAAGAGCGTGAAGAACAAAGTTCCAGAGGAAGCATGGATAGGTATGTAACATAAAGTTTCACATTTAAAAGTTTTTGGTTTTGTAGAATACGCACATGTTCCGGATGAGATAAGAAGGAAATTAGATAATAAAGGATAGAAATGCATTTTCATTGGGTATTCTGAAGACACAAAAGAACACAAGTTCTATGATCCCGTTGCAAGAAAATTTATTATCAGTCGAGATGTTCAGTTTGTAGAAAATGAAGCATGGGATGGAACTGTAGAGAAGAATGTTAAAATCGTGTCACATGTTGAACATGATGACATCGCATAAGATGTGGTTGAGACTTCGCACGTGAATCAGAAATTTGCAGCTCCATCAACTCCTAGGACAACATAGCATGTTTCAGCACAAAGAACTCCGACACATGTCGCAGTTCAAACAAGTCTGACAAGCACACCAAGTGCGCAACAAATTCCATCAAGAAGTTCACGCAGTTTGACACCAGCAACTCCGACAAAGATAAGAACTCTTTGTGAGATATATGAGACTAGTACACCTAATTCATTCTCAATTTTTGAATTATTTTCTCAAGTTAATGATCCTCTAACATTTGAAGAAGTTGTCGAAGGTAAAGTTTTGTCACAAGCCATTAATGAATAAATAGAATGCATTGAGAAGAATCAAACATGGGAACTAGTTGATGTTCATAAAGACAAGGATGTGATAAGCACGAAGTGGATTTATAATACAAAGAAAGATGCTGATGGAAATGTGCAAAAAGACAAGGAAATATTGGTAGCAAGAGGGTTCACAAAACAACCTGGCATAGACTTCAATGAAACCTTTGCACCTGTAGCTCAAATGGACACTATCAAAATAGTTTTGGCCATCACAGCTCATAATACATGGCCTGTTTATCAAATGGATGTTAAGTCTACATTTTTAAATGGTTATTTGGAGGAGGAAGTATATGTGGAGTAGCCACAAGCCTATGAAGCTCAAGGACAAGGACACAAAGTATACAAGATGAAAAAGGCACTTTATGGTTTGAAGCAAGCTCCTAGAGCTTGGTACAGTCGCATTGACTCTTACCTAATTCATAATGGATTACACAGAAGTGAATGTGAGCCAATGTTGTACACAAAAATCAACAAGCAAGGTAATAAGCTAATTGTCTGCCTGTATGTAGATGATTTAATATTTACTGGTGATTTTGGCATAGAAGAATTTAGATTAGTTATGGAAAGTGAATTCGAAATGACTAATTTGGGGCTTATGAAGTATTTTCTGGGCATTGAAGTCCAACAATCTGAAAAAGGCATATGTATATCTCAGTCGAAGTATGCAAGTGATGTCTTGAACAGATTTAAGATGATAAACTGTAAGAGAGCTCCAACACTAGCGATAACAGGTTTGAAATTGAGCAAGGGTGATGGTGGATCCAATGTAGATCCCACGTTGTTTAAAAGGCTTGTTGGAATCCTTATGTATCTTATAGCAACAAGGCCAGATATCATGTATGGAGTTAACTTAATCTCAAGATTCATGGAGTCACCAAAAGAATCTCATTCGCAAGTAGGGAAAAGAATTATGAGGTGTGTAAGTGGAACAAAAGACTTTGGTATTTTGTATTCGACCTCATAAAATATCAAACTTATTCGATACACTAACAATGACAATGGAGGCACCATGGATGATAGAAAAACACATCTGGGAATACATTTCATGTAGGAACATGTGTTGTGTCATGGGCTTCAAAGAAAAAACCCATAATAACTCTTTCTTCAGCAGAAGCAGACTATGTCGCAGCTACAAGAGTTGCATGTCAAGCCATTTGGATGTGGACAATGTTAAGTGATCTATCGCAGAACCAACAAGAACCTAGAACCATTTACTGCGACAACAATGCATCTATCGTGCTATCAAAGAACCATGTGTTCCATAAGAGAACCAAGCACGTCGACACAAGGTATCATTTTATCAGAGAATTAATAAACAACAAAGAAATATGTTCAAAATTTTGCAGGTCTAAAGATCAGGTAGCAGACATATTTACAAAACCATTGACAAGGGACACATTCCTATTTTTGCAAAGTTGTTTGGGAGTGACAAGTTCTGCCCAGTGAACTTCGTCATACACATAGCATGTTTCATCTTTGAAATATTTTTTAAATTTGTATTTTTGTTTAAAGATCCCCATCTGCTCATAATTAAGGGGGAGTGTTGGAAAAACATAATTAGGAGTTGATTGTGTATCTACCTGTGCCAGCTCTTTCACTCACCCTGTCAGTCTTTTTGTGTCAGTGCGCAGAGTCTGCAATATCAGTCAGTTAGTAAGTTTGCAGCCAATCCGGTGCATGTCAAGTTTGTATTTAAGTAACCGTGTTTGTATTCCGCTTATCAAGAATTCTTAGGTAGAAATTAATTACAGTGTTTAATGAAACCCAATAGCTTCTACGTGAAGCGATCTGAAGTCGGTGGTTATGAATATCCTATATATAGAACCATATAGTTGAAACTTAGATAGAGATGAGAGAGATGTGCACAGAGCAAGAGTAAAAAAAGAATTTGGTCGAAGATTGTATCAAGAGCCCAAGCTCTGTGAAAGTAAAAGATCAAAGTAAAAAATCATTTCCATGTATTGAGGGAAGTTGCGCAGTTTAATATGGTAATATATATAAGTCTATAGTTTTATGTTTGATTCTCAAGAATGTTGAATATTGCAAGACGCACACTTTTTCCAGATTTACTTGTGTGAATGTTGTTTACATTTATGCTCTGTAAAAGAAACCAAGATTTCCAAATAGGTCACCGTGGTGAAAGTTCTATTTTAACGAGGAGTAACTTTGCGTAAGCTTCACTTAGATATTTTAGTTGTTATGTCTTAGCAAAATATATTTCAAGATAAAGTTTTTTTAAGAGATCCACAAGTATTTGAGAAGTTCGCGAAGTAAAGTATTTCGCCAAGTTATCTACGCATTTATGCGAAGTTCAACTGCACAGTAAAAAGTTGAAATGCGCAATTAATCTCCGCACAATTAATCTCTACGCAGTTAATCTGCAAAGTTAAGTTTCATGAAGTAAATTTTTTGGGGGGTTTGTTTGGCGTAGCCTAGAGCATAGAAAAAGAATACTATAACTCAATGCGCATTTCAATCTTCTTGATTGCGTGGTGTGCTTTTCCCTTGAGTGGCACCCTACTAGGAAATATGAATGTCACCCACATGTGTTTTCTAGTTGAATTTCTAGCTTCTATCTAAGTCGTTGCTATAGAGATTCCAACTGAATCAACAACTCGATTTCCCAACTCTCTTCGAGCCAACCTATGGTAATCGAAGCTCTGAGAACAACATCAAATTTTGATATCAACTCTTTACGAAAAATAGTGGTGAAAAACCCTTGTTCATGCTTTGATACCAACTATCACGACACAACTAGGAGATTAGTCAAAACGACCCTCGAGTACCCATGTGGCATTTACTAGAAACTTGATAGAGGGCATGACCAATGTGGAAGCCTACTAGTGGACTATGCCTAAAACCAAAAGAAAAACTTACCTTTAACACTTAGCTTTTTTTTATAGTTGTGTTTATCATATACATTTGGTCTAACCAACACTTATCAAATTCACAACTAAAATTGAATAAACAAGCACATGATACACAACTATATATGGGACGGAAGCCCCAACCAGGCACACCCAATTTTCTTTATACTTGGCATAATTTAGATTACAACAGTTACATAGAAATGGGGTTCCCAACTAGCCAAACCCGCCATGGAGGTCCCAAAATGGATACCACCAAAAACCCAACAATTATAGTACTTCTAACTAAATACAATATGTCGATTTCCCTTCTATACTGTTTCCATGAGCTTCACCACAATCCTATCACACACGTGGTCCCTAATCGGGTTAGTGCTGCAGATCCTTCCTGTACACGCTCTTCCTTCCTGTTGTTTCCCACAGAGCTCTCAAACCGAGCAACCTCTCTGCCAACTGAGCCTTGCCATGACTCTTACCCAAGATAGCCTATAGCTTTGTGTGCTGGGTAGACTTTGCTTGCGGCCCATACTACGGATCCCCAAGATTGTCGAAATTTAAAGCTCTACCTTGATGTGTTTTTGGCCCTTAACTTCCATCCCTTTGGCTTGACACTTCTCGCACCTATATAAATGAGCTTTCCCGGCAAGGGAGAACCAATGTGTGGTCACACACCCTATCAGCCCACTTGCTTCTTCGTAAGAACCCAATGTGCCAATCTGCAATGGTCCATTGTCCAACCGTCTCGGTCCAACATCTAACTAATCCGCCCGTGTTGACACAATGTCTCCCAAGAGTGTGCCCACTTTCTAACTGATTTGCCCATTTTCCAAACTAGGCATCCTAGCCATCAGCACGCCCAGCTTGGAACTAGGGAAACTGATGTGGTCCATGGTCCACACATCCTGGGACTTCTTCCCAAGTGATCTGCATGCTAACTGAATTCCACGTAGGATAAACGAAGCCAAAATGCCCCACTTTTTCGACAATTTTGGGATAAAACCAGTAAATATTATTGTTGGAAATTGTTATTGCATTTTTGTAATTTTAACACAACTGGAAAATTTATTATTGCATTTTTGTAGTTTCAATACAATTAAGATTACCTGTTTTTGACTAATTAACTAATTGTCTAATTTTAATCGCCCAAATTATGATCTAAGCACTTCAAGCACTTCAAATTGTGATGCGAGCAAAAATTTCTTTGCCATATTCGGATGAGTCTGGGGCATTTTAGTTAGTCCTTATACAGCTCCACTGAATGCACCAGACTTTTTATGTGTTGGACGTCCTGGATGTGGGAAAGCACTCTTCCTTCATAGCACGACCCAACCATCCGCAATGCAACCGACGGGATCCCACTGTGTTGTCCAACACTTATAATATTTTTGGCTAAGTGTCGAACCAACATGTTACCAACTACTGAAAATATCATAATTAATGAGATGATAGCATATCTATCTAGGCCAGCTCTGTCAGACACCAGTCAATCATTCTGTCAGTCTGCAATGTCATACAGTTAGTGTGTTTGCAGCCAATCCATCCCACGCCAAGTTAGTATTGAAGAAGTCGCGTTGTATTTCTTAGGCTCATAACTTCTTAGGTAGGATTTTATTTCTTTGTTTAATGCAACCTGTAGCTTCCAAGTGAAGCCATCTTGAGTTGGTTAAATGAAACTCTATAAATGAAAAACATTCACAGAAGATTAATTTAGTGAGAGCTCAAGCTTTGTAAGAGATGAAGAGATAGAGATAAGTGAAGAAGAGGAGAAGTAAATCCTGTGAAGTTTCTCAAGAGCCCAAGCTCTGTGTGAATGTAAAAGATTGAAGTAATCATCTCTCTGTATTGTGGCAAAGTTACTCTCTTTTATAGTAGTAAATATATTAGTTTATTGTTTCATGAACTTACTCTCAGGAATGTTTGTTTATGCATGCATGCCACGCATCTATTTCATATTGACATGTGTAAATGTTGTTTACATTTACGATCTCTAAATCAAATCAAGATTCACAAGTATTTCATGGTGGTGAATGCCCTATTTTAATGCACAGTAACTTCTACATATATTTCGGTTCTTATGTTTTAGCATGAACTTCATTTATACAAAGTTTGTTTAAGTTTGAGTTGTGTGCACTTAGAAGGTATTCAAAGTTAACCACGCAGTTAATCTTTATAAAAGTTAAAGTGTGTGCAAAAGTAATTTGTATAAAGTACGCAAAGTCAAGTTCCACAAAGTTAGAGAAGTGCGCACTTCATGAAAAGTAAAGTATTGTGTGAAGTCAAGATTTGTGCATTTGCACAATGTTCAACTGCGGAGTAGAAAGTAGAAACGCGCAGTAAAAGGTTGAATCGTGCAGTTCAATCTGCATGCGGTAAAAGGGTGAAGCTGAATTGCGCATGTAATCTTCGCGCGATCATTTTGTGAAGTAAAGTGTTTTATAAAAATTGGAAGAAAATTTAAAACAAAGTATTTGCTAGGTCTAGCGCATGTCCTTAGCAAAAAGAAAAGAAAATATTCATGTATTGAGCAACAAATTTTTAATTGACTATGTGTGCCCTTTTCCCTTGATCTAGTATCAGAGCCTTGTTTACGGAAAGTAGAATTTGTTTTTACATAAGGGAAAAGTGATTAAGTATGGCTTCCAGTTCAGGTAATTTGCAAACCCCAATATTTTCTGGTAAAAATTATGAATATTGGTCTCTAACAATGAAGGCTTTGTTTAGAGGTCAAGATGTATGGGAAATAGTCCATAGTGGCTATGTAGAACCAACAAATGCAGCAGCATACAACAATCTCACACAAGCTGAGAAGGATGTCTTAAGGGAACAGAGGAAGAAAGATAGAAAGATCTTGTTCGACATACATCAAGAAACACATGAATCCATACTCCCAAGAGTAGCAGTAGTGCAGTCAGCCAAGGAAGCGTGGGACACACTGGAAACTTCCTATCAAGGCTTGAACAAGGTAAAGACTGCCAATCTTCAGATTATGAGAAGAGATTTTGAATCTGTGTCTATGAAAAACACAGAGTCAGTAGACTCGTTCTATACTCATGTTATTGGTTTGGTTAATCAAATAAAGTTTCATGGAGAAACTCTAACTTACCAAAGAATTGTTGAAAAAGTTCTTAGAGTTCTTCTAAATAAATTTGAATCTTTGGTTGTGACCTTGGAGGAAAACCAAGATCTGCCCACATTTACTATTGATTAGTTGCAAGCCTCATTACTTAATCATGGACATATAATCAATGGTTCAGATACATTGTTGGAAGGTGCATTCGCAGCACAGCCATCCATAAGCCGTGGAAGAGACAGAGGAAGATCAAACTCAAGAGGTAGAGGATGAAGTTCTTTTAGAGGAGGTTGCAGCAACAACCCTGCCCATGTCACTGGTAGAGGTCAGAATCAGACCTCCAATGAGCCAAGTGGACAAAGGTATGATAAATAAAAAATTCAATGTCATTACTGTAAGAAGTATGGACACTTTGCATATGAATGCAGGAAGAAGTAGTCTGACCAAGGAAAGCAAGGTGAAGCACAGTCAAGCAACAATAGCACTTTGAACAACATACTATTCTTATCATGCACATCTCCACTGGAATGCAATGTTGTTCAAGAAAGTCGAAATGACATATGGTATTTAGTCTGAGGCTATAGCAATCATATGATTGGTAATTTAAATCTATTTTCTAGTCTAGATTTAAATCAGTTCAAACTGATGTAACACTTGGAAACAACATTCAAGTCACTACTTTGGGTAAGGGTACTATTGATATTCTAACAAAACAGGGGGAGCAGAAATTTATGCCTGATGTGTACTATGTTTGAAAAGTTTGAAGCATAACCTAAGGAGCATTGGAAAGCTGATGGAAAAAGGTTACATAGTTCACATGGTAGGGAAGCGTTGTGTGATCAAAGACATAGACCCAAGAAATCAATTAATAGCAGAGGTGCAGATGACAAGAAATCGATTGTTTCCTTTGAGGATAAGACCAATCATAAGAGGAAAAACAACTCAAGTTGTTCATGATAATTAGAATGAAAATTTTGGATCTGCATTCAAAGCAGAAAGCAAACAAGCAGAAATTCATTACGCAAATGAAGAAAAGGACAACGCAATGCAAGCTGCGTTTCAAACAGAAATGAAGGATGAATCATGGTTATGGCACTTCAGATTTGTTCATCTGAATTTTGGTGGGCTAAAGCTTCTGCACACGAAGGACATGGTGAAAGGATTGCCATTGATTGAAAATCCAGAGAGAATTTGTGAAGGCTGTATTTCTAGAAAACAACATAGAGAGAATTTTCCAGTCAGAAATTCATACAGAGCTCGCACACCACTTGAAATTGTGCACTCAGATATTTGTGGACCAATGCAAACACTGTCCATGGGAGGATGCACTTATCTTCTCACATTTATTGATGATTTCACAAGAAAAACTTGGTTCTATTTTCTAAAACATAAATCTGATGCGTTTAGTTATTTTCAACAGTTCAAGGCACTTGTGGAGAAGCAGAGTGGTTACAGCATCAAGATATTGAGAACACATAGAGGTGGTGAGTTTGTTTTGAATGATTTCTTAAACTTTTCAAAAAATTATGGCATACAGAAGCAATTCATTGCATGTTATACACCGTAGTAGAATGGTATCGCAAAGAGTAAGAACAGAACCATCATGGAGATGGCACATAGCCTATTGGCAGCCACGCATCTATCAAATGAATATTGGGCTGAAGTAGTGGCAACTGCTGTATACATCATGAATCGATGTCCGACGAAGAGCGTGAAGAGCAAGGTTTCGCAGGAAGCATGGACAGGTATGAAACATAGTGTTTCACATTTAAAATTTTTTGGTTGTGTAGCATACGCACATGTTCCATATGAGTTGAGAAGGAAATTAGACAATAAAGGACATAAATGCATTTTTATTGGGTACTCTGAAGACACAAAAGCATACAAGTTGTATGATCTCGTTACAAGAAAATTCATTATCAGTCGAGATGTTCATTTTGTGGAAAATGAAGCATGGGATGGAAATGTAGAGAAGAATGTGAAAATTGTGTCACATTTTGAACATGATGACAACGCAGAAGATGTGGTTGAGACTCCGCATGTAAATCAGGATTGCGCAACTCCATCTACTCCAAGGATTGCATAGCATGTTCCAGCACAAGCAACTCCAACACAAGGAACAGCTCAAGCTACTCCATCAAGCACACCGAGTATGCAACAAACCCCATCAAGCAATGCACGTAGCATGCACAGTTCAACACTAGCAACTCCGTCAAAGACAAGAAGTCTGCGCGAGATATATGATGCTGGTACACCTAATTCATTCTCATGTTTTGCATTATTTACTCAAGTTAATGCTCTTCTAAATTTTGAAGAAGCTATTAAAAACAAAGCTTGGGCGCAAGCCATGGATGAAGAAATAAAATGCATTGAGAAGAATCAAACATAGGAATTAGTTGATGTTCCTGAAGACAAAGATGTGATCAGCGTGAAATGGATTTATAAGACCAAGCAAGATGCTGGTGGAAATGTGCAGAAGCATAAGGCAAGATTGGTAGCAAGAGGATTCACTCAGCAGCCAGGCATAGACTTCAATGAAACTTTTGCACCTGTAGCGCGAATGGACAGTATCAGAACAGTTTTGGCCATCGCAGCGCAAAAGAAATGGCCTCTTTATCAAATGGATGTTAAGTCCACATTTTTAAATGGTTATTTGGAGGAAGAAGTATACGTGGAGCAGCCACAAGGCTATGAAGTTTTATGATAAGGACATAGAGTATACAGACTGAAAAAGGCACTGTATGGTTTGAAGCAAGCTCCCAGAGCTTGGTACAATCACATTGACTCATATCTCATTCAGAATGGATTTCACGGAAGTGAATGTGAGCCAATGTTGTACACAAAAATCAATCAACACGGTAATAAGCCAATTGTCTGCCTGTATGTTGATGATTTATTATTTACTGGTGATTTTGGCACAGAAGAATTCAGAACAGTCATGGAAAGTGAATTTGAAATGACAATTTTGGGGCTTATGAAGTATTTTCTGGGCATTGAAGTCCAACAGTCTGAAAATGGGATATTCATATCTCAATCAAAGTATGCAAATGATGTCTTGAACAGGTTTAAGATGTTAAATTGCAAGACATCTCCAACATCAATGATAACAGGTTTGAAATTAAGCAAGGATGATGATGGATCCACTGTAGATCCTACATTGTTTAAAATACTCATTGGCAGCCTTATGTATCTTATAGAAACAAGGCCAGACATCATGTACGGAGTCATTTTAATCTCAAGTTTCATGGAGTCTCCAAAAGAATCGAATTGGCAAGCAGGTAAAAGAAATCTGAGGTATGTAAGTGGAACAAAAGACTTTGGTATTTTGTAGTCCACCTCAGAAAATTTCAAACTCGTTGGATACACTAACAACGATAATGGAGGCAACATAGATGACAGGAAAAGCACAACCGGGAATACATTTCATGTAGGAATAGGTGTTGTATCATGGGCTTCAAAGAAATAGTCCATAGTAACTCTTTCTTCAGTAGAAGCAGAGTATGTTGCAGCTACAAGCGCTGGATGTCAAGAAGTTTGGATGAGAAGGATGTTCAGTGATCTGTCGCAAAATCAACAAGAACCCACACTCATTTACTGCGACAACAGTTCAGCAATTGCATTGTGAAATAATCATGTATTTCACAAGAGAACCAAGCACATCGACACAAGGTATCACTTCATTAGAGAATTGATAAACAACAAGGAAATTTGTTTAGAATTTTGCAGGTTTGAAGATCAGGTAGCAGACATATTTACAAAACCATTGGCAAAGGACCCATTCTAATTTTTGCGAAGTTGTTTGGGAGTGACAAGTTCTACACAGTGAACTATGTCATGAACAAAGCATGTTCTAGCTTTGAAATATTTTGTAATATTTTACTTTTGTTTAATGATCCCCACCCGCTCATAACTAAGGGGGAGTGTTGGAAATATCATAATTAATGAGCTGATAGTGTATCTATCTACATCAACTCTGTCAGACTCTAGTCGGTCATTCTGTCAGCTGCAATGTTAGATAGCCAGTCTGTTTGCAGCCAATCCGGCTCACGCCAAGTTAGTATTTAAGAAGCCGCATTGTATTTCTCAGGCTCATAACTTCTTAGGTAGGATTTTATTTCTCTGTTTAATGCAACCCTATAGCCTCCAAGCGAAGCTATCTTGAGTCAGTGAAATGAAATTCTATAAATGAAAAACATCCATAGAGGATTAAGTTATTGAGAGCTCAAGCTCTGTAAGAGATGAAGAGATAGAGATACGTGAAGAAGAGGAGAAGTAAATCTTGTGAAGTATTTCAAGAGCCCAAGCTCTGTGTGAATGTAAAATATTTAAGTAATCATCTCTCTGTATTGTGGAAAAGTTACTCTGTTTTACAGTGGTAAATATATTAGTCTATTGTTTCATGAACTTATTCTCAAGAATGTTTTTTATGCATGCTACGCATCTATTTCATAATGTTGTTTACATTTACGGTCTGTAAATCAAATGAAGATTCACAAGTATTTTAGGGTGGTGAATGCCCTAGTTTAACGCAGAGTAACTTCTACATATATTTCGGTTCTTATGTTTTAGCATGAAGTTCATTTATACAAAGTTTGTTTAAGTTTCAATTGTGGGCACTTAGAAGGTATGCAAAGTTAACCGTGGAGTTAATCTCTGTAAAAGTTAAAATGTGTGCAAAAGTAATTTATTTAAAGTGCGCAAAGTCAAGTTCCACAAAGTTAGAGAAGTGCGCACTTCATGAAAAGGAAAGTATTGCGCGAAGTCAAGATTTGTGCATTTGCGCAAAGTTAGCACAAAGAAAAGAAAATATTCATGTATATTGCACAGTAAATTTTTAATTGACTACGTGTGCCCTTTTCCCTTGACCGACGGGATCCCAATTCATGTTGGTTGGGTGTGTGGGGGTGTGACAGGGTGCCCGGTGCACCAAATCCATGAGAGTAGGTCTATTTGGTTCATTATGATCGTGGTCTCAATTCGGTAGCCATATAATCTTCTTCCAATCTTTGTTTATGGATTTTTTGTTTGTCCATTGTATTTCCAATGTTTAACATCTTGTCAACTCTAGGTTGTTGATATGAAGGACATGGAAGAGGTGGGATTGTGCAAACTTATGTTGGATAATTATGATGGTCAGATCACAGGATATGCCTCGATTTCTTACTTGTTTATTTATTATTTATTACTGAAGACCTCTTTTAATGTAATCTCTTCACTACCGAGTAACATGTAGGTAATGTTTCTGTTATGGTTATCTCATATTCAATTCCTTTGGCCTCTTTTAATGTAATATCCTCACTTTCGAGTACCATGTAAGTAAAGTTTCAAACTCGTTCTTTGTTATCATGGTCATATAATATTGAATTCATTTGAAGTTATATATGAAATGTTGATTGAATATGTTGAAAATGAAATTAGCATTTTTGTTTTGTTTAATATCTTTTTAAATTAAGAATTGAATAAGAAATTATTTTTTATATTTTTAATATAGTAAAAAAATTATAATTTTTTATATCATTACACATTTTTTTAGAAAAACATATTTATTTAAAAAATATATATTTCATAATATAGATGTAACTAAATCATTTATTAAATTTTAATAATTAAATAACTAATACATATATGACTTAGAGAAAATTACACAAAAACTAATTGTAAATAAAAATTAAGCTCTCCATTAATTAGAGAGTGTTAACTCTTAATTCAAATGAAATGTGTCAAAGTCTGAATCTCCTCTTCCATACTACATGATCTTTTAGAGTAAATTGTATTAACAATCAAACAACTCAAGATTAAATTGTATTAATAATCAAACAACTCAAGATTTAGAGTAGATTTGTCATCATCAATGAAAAGCTTTTTGAACACTAGTAAAGAAGAGATACTCGTAAGTAATTTATAGAGTAAAAAGAGATAAGAAAGAATTTAGAATCTTAGATAAAATAATTTACATAATATGGTGGGCAAAGTTCATAATCAATAAGATTTAAATTAAAAAAAATAAAAATAATTAATATGATTTAAATTAAAAAAATTAATAATAATAATAAATTAATGAACGATGAATGGACGAAAATAATAAATAAACAATAATAATAAATTAATTAAAAGTGAATGTTAAAAGGGACGAAAATATTAGAGTTAATAATATTTACTCAATAAAAAAGGAGCGGAGTAACCTAGTAGTTAGAAGATTAGATAAAAAAAATGTTATTTAAATTAATTTGAAATTATAAATTATAAATATTATGTTATTTTAAATTAATATAAAATTAAAAATTAAAAATATAACAATTTTTATTCTAAATAATCAAAATGTGACGCTTAAATTAAATTAAATCAATTATAGAAAAATAAATAAAATTAGAAAGGAAGAAGAAGTCTAAAGGTCCATGTTTTAATAGCTTGTGTGATAGATCAAGATTGGTTTCAATGAACGTTAAAGACAATCATCATTATCATATAGATAATGCAAACTTTCATTCTTTGCACAATTTTTTTAATATTTCTTCTAACTATCTAAATCTAAATTAATTCTTATTAAGCAGACACTTATTAAGACTGTCAAACATATAACTATTTTTGTTTAATAAAATTTAAATTAAATAAGATAAATATTTCACTAATGTAAAACTTTGGACAATTTAATATTTCTTCTAATCATCTTTATTCCTATTAAAAATTCAAACAGAAACTTATTAAAACCAGGACCGTGAATCTGTATGTGTTTAATAAATTTTAGCTAAATAAATATTTATCAACACATCTAGACAAATGATGATAGTGTGATGTTTCGAAAATAGGTTACTAATTGTCTTATAATAAAATTGAATACATACCTTTTAATGTAAATCTTTGCGAAATCCTTTTAATTATTCTTTAGAACCATAGTCATATTGTTAAAACCTCAATAATAATCATATTAAAACCTGGAATGCAAACCTCTATATGTTTAATAAAATCTAAGTTAAGATAGATATTAAATATTTGCAATAGGATAAAATAGATATTAGATATTTGCAAACATATCTAGATGCATAACGACTTCCTATCCACATTTCAGCCCTCCTTCCAAAACAAAGATCACATTATTTCCAAAAATAGACTTTTTCTAATACTAAAGTATCAAATTTGAAAAGGTAAGAAACAAACTTTATAAATACTTCAAAGATCACATTACTTCCAAAAAAACTTTTTCTAAATACTCAACTATCAAATTATATGAAAATGATAAAAACAGACTTTATAAATACTTCAGTATCAAATTATTTGAAAATGTGTTTCAACAGTTTCACTTGTAAATTGTAATTCCATTGAACAAAAAGGTCAGTATCTTACAATGCACAATCTGATACTTTCTCACAATATATTGTAAATTGAGTTCACGGAACTCAGAAAGTGGTATATCATCCCTGCACCCTAATTTCCAATATTACCCCAAAGAAACAAAATTGGGCAGGATTGGAGTTTATTACATGTGAGCTGATTTCATTTCGAGAATGCTCTCAGACGCGAAGGTAATATACTCATATACTCCCTCTGCGAAGTTGGACCATCTTGCGCAGCCGAGGCATCACCCGGGTAATTCTTAACTGTAGCGGTTTCAGACATGATCGATTGCATGTCTGAAAGATAAGAATACGGTGGATCCGGAGGTAACATTATGTTATTGTTATTGGAGATTGGTACTTGGGATCGCTGGACATTTCCATACGCAGAAATATGGATATTTCGTGAAGCCACGCTTACGCTCCTTAGTGCGGCGAGCTGAGCATGACTAGCAGCAAGTTGCTGTCTCAACTGTTCATTCTGTCGGGGAAGAAAATTCAGACTTCTCACGCATTATAGAATATATTATTCCAAACATCGATATTAAAATCAATACATTACCTTTCTGCCCTAAAAAGAAAATACTGAATAATTACTATTTACGAACCTCTTGCTGGAGCGCTAGAATCTTGGAGGAGCAACCATGAACATAATCTTGTATCCGAGCCTGTGCCTCATATAATATGCTGGCCACCGCGTCATGTCGTCTATCAATTGGAAGCGACAACAACATTTTATTGAACTGGCTTTGACCAAAGATGTTGCGTATGGCACGAAATTTATTAGCCCCAGTTTGGTCTCTGATAAAATAAGGAGAGAACAAACAATTCTCGGCACACTTTCTCCTTAGAACTGTTGATCTATATGTAACTTCGGAATGTATTTCACACATATGTATATTGTATTCCTATAGAGATGGTATTATTCCTCTATAAGGAAGTGTCGTCTTTTATATTGTAAGTGTCGTAACTTATACTTGATGGGTTATTAGACCACCTTGTTGGGGTCGGCCCTGTATAAGTCATGTGGGTCAAAGGGTTATTAGACCACCCTATTGGGGGTCGGCCATGTGGGTCTAAGGGTTATTAGACCACCCTATTGGTGGTCGGCCCAGTCAGCATTATGTTATGTGGTTAAGTTCGAGCCTACATGAGTTAGGTAAAAAGGCAAGTCAAGTCAAGTATAAATAGAGTGCGGGAGGCACTCTATTTACTCACTCACTTCTCACACATGCACTCAAGGAGGAGTGGCGCACTTATGGAGGAGGAGGATCTGCTGCTAGGTTATGTCTATCTCTCATGGTTGGTTGTATCATTGCTCTATCTATCTCTGAGGAAGTTATTGGGGTTTTTCACCTTTATGGTTTTCCCCAAGTAAATCTTTGTGTCTCTTGTGTGCTTGCATTATTGTCTCCATGATTGATATGCTGTAGATATGTTGTACATGTTGTTCTCTCAGTTAAGATCATAGATTAGATTGAAGTAAATTCAGAAAAATTTAACATGGTATCAGAGCTAGCCTGAAAGAAGGCATGATATGGCATGTATGACACTTGTTGCACTTACGATGCTAGGGCTTGATATAGCAAAAACCAGTCATCGTAGAACTTTCACTATAAATCCGTTTTGGCAAAGTTTTCGGATCTGAAATTGTCATAGGACGAAGATTAAATCTCCAGGTACCTGGTGTCCAAAGGAAAACCTCTAATTCGTTGTACTTTGTGATTTATGATCTGTGCAATATAGGGTTTCTGCCTCTTCCAGATCTGAGTCAAAATCAGGTGACCTTGGGAAAAAGGTCATAACTTGGGCTAGGAAGCTCAAAATGAAATTTCATGAAAAGTGACAGGTAGTACACAGACTGCACTATCTCATAAAACGTTTTCATAGGCCGAAGCTAAAACAGTGACACATGGCACGCCGTACAAGTTCTCTCTCCTGAATTATCCCAAAACAGGTCACGTTGCGACAATTGGCATAACTCTCTCTCAGAGAATCCAATTGAGGTCAGACCTGTCAGGATGGAAATATAACAGGCTGAGCTATCTCAGGAAACTTGTTTAGAGGCCGAAGTGCAAACAGTGATACGTGGCACGCCGTACAAGTTCGCTCTCCTGAATTAGCCCAAAACAGGTCACGTTGCGACACTTGGCATAACTCTCTCTCAGAGAATCCAATTGAGGTCAGATCTGTCAGGATGGAAAGATAACAGGTCATGCGATCTCAGGAAACTTTTTCAGACCCTGTGGATCAAAAAGTTTAGAGTTACACTAGAAACAATCAGGTACATATTTCTGTCAAAACAGAATTATTTTTGAGTACCTTCATTCATGGCTTCCGGAATTTAGGGCTTTGGAGAAAGTTGGAATTTTTATAATTGGAGACCATGGCTGGATGCTAATCATCAAAATAGAAATTTAGAGACCAAGATCAGAATTTTTGGTTGGGCAGAAGGCCGGGCTTGATTAGACCCTAGTTCGGGACTTTGATCAGAAAAGTGGAAAATTAGGGCTTCTGTAAAAATGGGAATTTTTGAAATCTGTGACCACGGCTGGAAGCTCCTCAGAAAAATAGAAGCTTAGAACTTTGAATCAAACATTTTTATTGGGAAGAAGAGTGGGATTCATCAAACCCCAGCTCAGGGTCACGTCCAGTGAATCCGGAAGTTTCAAAGGCAAAATTGAGGAGTGAAACGTTGCAGTTTTCAAATTCTGAATATACCAGCTTGATCAACTCATCAAGGCACATATTTCTATCCTGTCAGAAGTTTGAAATTCAAAGTTTGAATTTTTGGGGTTTCTCTGACAAACCCATATCCAGCTCGAAGTCCAATTCTTGCAAATCAAGATGGATTGGTCATCTGCATAAGTGAAGGAGTTCCTGTTTCAGAGGGAGATGAGGCTAAGGCTTTACATAAGGAGATTACAAGCGATCTCGACAGATATGACTCATCGAGGTATGTTTTGAGATCTGTTCATGATTAAGTTTATGGTATGTTTGTCTTCATGTTATTACGGTTAGTACAATCTTGATTTTAGATTTGTCGTATCACCTTAACAAAATTATGAATGCATGATAGAAGATATTCATTGATTAGGGTGTTGAAACTTATGATTGTACTAATGCATTATGGTGTTGTGTGAGGTTTATGTTGTCTACTAACATGAAAGGTACACCAAGAAAGACAAATCATGTTCCAGTTCAAGAACATATGATCATGATGACATGAGGATAAAGACTCATCCATTGTCATGGATCTCATAGAAGATCCATTTACGAGGTATGTATAACTTGATTTTGTAATAGTTAACCTATGAGATATACAGGTTACTAGCACAAGTCATTGAAGAAGAACAAGAAGACATCATGTGAGTATGTTAGACATAAATAGCTAGCATGCTAATCCAGGTATGTTTTTCCTATATCAAGATAGAATCCTACCTTGTGTTAGGATCTTATACTATTGTGTTGTTTGATAATGATTATTCATGAAGTCATAGGTTTGAATAATCATGGTTGTATGCATATTATGTTTCTTACCATAATTGATGATATGACTAACCAGAAGAATCATGAAGGCATAGGTTCGAATAATCACAGGTTTTATGCATATTGTATCTCTTATCTTGATTGATGATTCAACTAAAGAGTCATAGGTTTGAATAATTATAGGTTTAGACATGTTATGCTTCTTATGATTTGACTAACCATAAGAATACTACATAAACCTTGAATGCTAATGCTTATTATTTCTGTTTGAAATGGTCATGACTATACATGCTTGAGATTATTGTGTTTTAATAGTATGCTAATGAATGTATGATTTTATATTAGACCTAGAGGATAACACAATGATGATACTAACAAGCTTGCATAGGGATCGAGAATGTATATAAGTTC
This sequence comes from Larix kaempferi, assembly GCA_027924585.1. Taxonomy (NCBI): domain Eukaryota; kingdom Viridiplantae; phylum Streptophyta; class Pinopsida; order Pinales; family Pinaceae; genus Larix; species Larix kaempferi. Next base: position 2,918,356 of record BSBM01000055.1, on the reverse strand, counting down.
AAGGACAGGCAATCCAGGGAGCAAAGATCAATAGGGAGTACACTCCAGTGGTTTATGAAAGGATGCAGATATTCAGAGGGAGTTGACCATCTCTCTACATTCCACAACAGAAAGGTGTACAAGAAGCTACTGCAGATTAGGACTCCAGCAGCTCCTGCAAGAAAGCGAAGACTCAGAGGCAGTCCACCCAATGAACAAACAAAGATAAGTATTTTAATTATCATTTCTTGTATATGTGTTTGTCTAAATAAAATTGTTCAAAGATGTATATGCTCATGTTCCTAGACTTAGGATATGTATTGTGCATATTAGAATAGTTGCATTGATGAACAGTATACTACTAATATACATGGGTAAGTGGCCTATGGCACTGTACAACATTCCATTGCTACTTATCTAGAATGAAACCTCTTTGCTGACATGTTGGGAGTTGTGCACACTCTTAACAATGTTCTGGTAGAGATTGGAAGGCATCTAGAAAGTTACGGGATATGGATAAATGTTGTATTGAAGCATTGGCTAAGATAATTGCATGACTGTATGACATATTTCTTTATGTGTAAGAATTTGTTCTGAAAATTATGAGATGTTACTAATCATGCAATTTAACATGTTTTGTAGGAAAGACCGTATATCTTCACCTACAAAAGGACTACAACATTTGTTCCAGCAACAAAGATATATATTGAAAATATTGAATATATTGAAGTTCCCGGGATCTGGGATGAAGAAATGGAATGCCATGATCCGTCGATCATGAAGAATGATGTTTGGGATGTAGTCCCAAGACCTGAAGGGAAGTTTGTTATGACTTCCATATGGATCTATCAAGATCAAACATGCTGCAGATGGCAGCATAGAGAAATATGAAAGTGATGAAATAGAAGATACACTAGATGGATTTCAAGACAACTTTCTTGAATAGTTGTATGCGGATAACCTGTTTGTTACAGGTGAAGATAGATTGATTGTCGACATGCAGCGGAAGCTTACTGCCGAGTTCGAGATGAAGAACTTGGGGTTGATGCACTATTTGTTTTTGGCATGGAGGTGTGGCAGAGTGATGGAATCTTCCTTGGACAAGGGAAGTATGCAGTAGAGATCCTGAAGAGGTTCGGGATGATGGACTACAAGGCCATGGCCACACCTATGGCATCAAATCTGAAGCTTCTATGTGATGTTTCATCTGAACCAGTTGATGTCTCTATGTATCGTCAGATGATTGGGTCCTTGATGTACCTGACAAACACAAGACCAGACATTTGCTTTGCTGTGAACACATTGAGCCAGTTCCTGACGGATCCGAGGAGTGTTCACCTTGTTGTTGTAAAGCATGTTCTGAGGTACCTGAAGGGTACAGTGGATTATGGGCTCAGGTATGAGGCGAATCAAAAGTTTAACCTGCAGGGTTATGTTGATTCAGATTGGGCTGGCAGTGCTGTAGATAGGAAGAGCACATCTGGGTGTTGCTTCAGTATGGGATCAGGTGTGATCTCTTGGTTTAGCAGGAAGCAGTCCTGCGTTGCACTGAGTACAGCTGAGGCAGAGTATGTTGCAGCCTGTTCAGCTAGTTGTGAGGCAGTATGGCTACGGAAGCTACTGTCTGAGTTATTTGATCTCCCGTTAGAGGCTACTGGTATGTTCTGTGATAACCAGAGTTGTGTGAATCTGTCCGAGAACCCAGTGTTTCATGACAGGTCGAAACACATAGAGATCAAATATCACTATATCAGGGATATGGTGCATAGAGGAGCTGTGAAGCTTCTGTATGTTGCGACGGACGAGCAGATTGCAGATGTGCTAACGAAGCCACTAGCCAGAGTGAAGTTCGAGTACTTCAGAGAGAGGGTTGGCGTTCTTCAGATCGAGGACACTTCGAGGAAGAAGTGATGGACACATTTGCTGAAACCATTCCAAGCATGTTGGAAGGAGGATCCTTCACATGGCTGTGGATGTAAGCGCTGGATAATGAGCATCAGGATGATGTTCTGGTTTCTGCTGGATATGATCAGTTGGATCATTTATGTATGTATGCATCATGTTGGATGCTGGATATGATCAGTTGGATCATTTATGTATGTATGCATCATGTTGGATGCTGGATATGATCAGTTGGATCATGTGTATGTATTTTGTATATGCATCATGTTGAATGCTTGGACCATGTATCTGTATATGTATCAGGTGGATACATTGTATGATCAGTCGAATCATGTATGGTGATATGTATCATGTATCAGGTGGATACATTGTATGATCAGGAGGATCATGTATGATGATATGTATCAGGTAGATACTTGGTATGCATCAGGTGGATGCATTGATGATCAGGTGGATCATGCAGCAAGATGTTGCAGTGATGATCAGGATGATCATGGATGATGAGCTTCAGGATGTTGCTCCAGATGACATGCAGCAGGATGTTGCAGTGATGATGATCAGGATGATCATGAGTACATCAGGATGATGTATGGTGAGTATCAGGTTGATACTCTGTGGCTGTGGATCAGGTTGTGCAGATGAACATGTCTGGGAGATCCTATAGGTCGGAGTTGTGTACCCATAACAGCATGGGATGCTCTTTCGAGACATTGCTCTGGGAGGACATGTAATTTGTGCCCTGGGAGATTTCAGGTCGGAATTGTGTACCCGTAACATCCTGAGATGCTCTGGCGAGGTTTTCTCCTATCGCATGTAATTTGGGACCTGGGAGATTTCAGGTCGTAGTTGTGTACCCGTAACATCTTGAGATGCTCTTTCGAGGTTTTTCCATGACCACATGTAATTTGTGCCCTGGGATATTTCAGGTCGGAGTTGTGTACCCGTAACATCCTGAGATGCTCTTGCTAGGTTTTGTGGTGGACCACATGTAATTTGTGCCCTGGGAGATTTCAGGTCGGAGTTGTGTACCCGTAACATCCTGAGATGCTATTTCGAGGTTTTGTGGTGGGGTCACATGTAATAGCGCCCTGGAAGATCCTACAGGTCGGAGTTGTGTACCCGTAACATCCTGGGATGCTCTTTCGAGGTTTTGTGACACACGAAATAAGTCCTGAGGATTCCACAGTATGGCCAGTGATGATGAAGACCTGCAGCTGGTGGGCCTACATCCAGTATGAAAAAGGACTGGCTCTGTAGAACTTCCTATGACGAGTAGATTCAGAGATTGATTGAGATAGTAGCAGCAGTGACGATGATGATGACTCAATGACGATTATCCAGTGACGATGATCCAGAGAAGATGACTTGTGCTAGAAGAACTGTGCTGAGAAATACCTTCCTAGTTAAGAGGGAGTGTTGATGTATATGTAACTTCGGAATGCATTTCACATATATTTATATTGTATTCCTATAGAGATGGTATTATTCCTCTATAAGGAAGTGTCGTCATTTATATTGTAAGTGTCGTAACTTATACTTGATGGGTTATTAGACCACCTTGTTGGGGTCGGCCCTGTATAAGTCATGTGGGTCAAAGGGTTATTAGACCACCCTATTGGGGGTCGTCCATGTGGGTCTAAGGGTTATTAGACCACCCTATTGGGGGTCGGCCCAGTCAGCATTTTGTTATGTGGTTAAGTTCGAGCCTACATGAGTTAGGTAAAAAGGCAAGTCAAGTGAAGTATAAATAGAGTGCGGGAGGCACTCTATTTACTCACTCACTTCTCACACATGCACTCAAGGAGGAGTGGCGCACTTATGGAGGAGGAGGATCTGCTGCTAGGTTATGTCTATCTCTCATGGTTGGTTGTATCATTGCTCTATCTATCTCTGAGGAAGTTATTGGGGTTTTTCACCTTTATGGTTTTCCCCAAGTAAATATTTGTGTCTCTTGTGTGCTTGCATTATTGTCTCCATGGTTGATATGCTGTAGATATGCTCTACATGTTTTTCTCTCAGTTAAGATCCTAGATCAGATTGAAGTAAATTCAGAAAAATTTAACAAGAACCCTGCACGCTCCGCACGGTGCTCCTCGACCTTACATACTTATAGGCCTCTCGTCTTGAACTCCCTACCCCTTCCCTTTCTTCCGCCGTACCCTCTAGCTGTTCCGATTATTTCGAATCTGTCCAGCTCATTCAAGGGGGTTTATATAGCTGGGGACGGGGCTATATAGAAAGAAAATCTATTGTGTCCCTTAGGGTTTTGAAGAGATGGAGCGGATCCCAAAGTAATTTCAAATTCTTGAGGCGCGGATATTTGTGGCCCCTTCGATGGGCTGTATTTTATAGATGGTTTTATGAAATGGGTCTCTCTACGAGGCTGGCCCACCGTAAACAAAATCCATTTTCTAAGATAGTGGAAAGAGTAAAATCCCATTAATTCATCTTTCCATTATCTAATGTGAATCGAAAGTTTATCGATATAAATTATTTTAATATATTAGCATAGTCACTTAATTTATATAAAGTTTATTTAAAATGTATTTAAGCATAACAAGATATATCCATCATGAAATTAATTTGGATTGGTTGATCCGCTCAATGAAATCTAAAATTTGAAATAATATCTAAACACCTGGAAATCCAAAATCTAAAATATTATCTAAACACCTATTGATGTAATTAAAAAATATTATCTTATATTAATTACAATAATGAACATTACATACTTACCATATAAAAGTATATTATTTAGAAACTTCGTCCTAACTATGTACTTACTAATTCTAGAAAAAGGTAAAAGGGTTTGGAGTGGTTAGAATTATAAAAACTAGTGCCTTTTATTCCTTGGGCCAAATGGAGTATTGAGACGCCTCCTTAAGAGGGAAATCCATGCAAAGAAAGCACAATTAGGGTTAGAAAGATGTTACTGCGTACAAATAAAAACCTAATTATTTATTGAGTATAAAAAAAGGTCTTTACAAGGGAGGGATCCAAAGGGATACTCCTCGATAAGACTTGGTTTTTAAAACCCTAGAGACAAACCAATAACTTGCAACCATTCATATAACAACCTATCTAACCTCACTATGGGCACAACTTATGATAAACCTTTGGACACACATCTACCATAGTGATAAAAAAATTGTGTATGTTGAGTAGCTTCACTTATTCATGTTTTTATGGATAAACTCGTTCATGTATAAGAGAAAAGAATATACTTATTTTTACTTACTCATCTCATCCATTTTCTTTCTTTACAACTTATGGTAAACCTTTGGACACACATCTACCATAGTGATAAAAAAATTGTGTATGTTGAGTAGCTTCACTTATTCATGTTTTTATGGATAAACTCGTTCATGTATAAGAGAAAAGAATATACTTATTTTTACTTACTCATCTCATCCATTTTCTTTCTTTACAACTTAGGATAAATTCTTCTACACATGCATTTAAAATTAGAATTTTTGAGTGAGATCTCTCATTTTTTTTTTTTAGTCAATCTTTATTTGATATTTCCATTATTCATATTGGTTAAAATGAAAAAGCATTAAAATATATATGGTGTAGTATAAATGTCATATGATTTGGACTTTTTTTTGCCTATTAGCATTGAAATTCAATAGTATAATATTTGGTGGAATTACAATTTTTCATTGTTATAATGTATAAATTTGTTAAAAGCTTTCAAATGCCCTTGTTACAATCAAAAGCCGTTGATATATGCAATTCTAACCATTCTTATGATTTTTTAACCTATTTTTGGGAAATATGATTAGCAAAATGTGCCCTAGAAAATGTTAGTTTAGATCAAATCCATGATTTGTTGCTTCTCAATAATTACACCAAGTGAAGGATAGTGCATATACTCTAATTTAAGGTAAATTGTTCAAATTCTTTAGCAATAATTAGGATATTATAATACAAGCAATTGGAATGCCCATTGTGTGAAATAGTGAATGAAAGTGTATCTTCATTTTATCATATGGTATCGAAGGTATTTACATGAATTCAAGACATTTAAAAGTGTTGTTGATCACATGCAGCCTCTCACACTTGTAGACAACTAGTCCCATATTTTGCTTCATGGGTTTTTAGTTCTCAAATGTGTTTCTTTTTTGGCATTATCATAGTTGCAACAACAAGTAACATATTTCTCTCCTTTATGTCAATCTTTCTATCAAAGTAGGAACATCTGTGCCTATCCATGTGTAGCTCAACCAATATATACAAAAGACCTAAAATTTGACTGAATGTCTTCACAAATTTCTTAACACAACTTTTCTCAGCTTGCTAGAGTATCTTCTCTAAGGAATCCTTCTGATGCAAGAGCATCGGGGCCTAGGCAGAGCAGTCGAAGATGATCGACATGAAAAAGGTTGACCAAAGGGAGTGTTAATGACCACTAGTGCGGAAGAGAAGATTGGTTGTCGAGGTCAATGAGTCGAGTAAGGGGCAATCGATGCGCATATTGATAGAAGGTGCGGAAGGTCGAGAGTCGACACGTCAAGGGTCGACAGATGACAAATTCGTAGAGGAGACGTCGAGGGTCGACATGTGGTCGAACCATGACTCCGACATGTTTGGGCATGATCCAAGTGGACAGGAAGGGGTGGGCCGGCGAAGCCTGAGAGTGCGAAAGGAAGCCGACATGGTATGTCAAAGGTTGATGGAAGACAGTATGGTCGAGACTGTGATTAGACCGACTACTGTAGCAGTGTCAGAAGGACACACAGAAAGTCAAGAAGAGTACTTGATAGCCGTTAGAGGTTGCTAAGGATGTTAATGAAAGTTATTGAATTTAGTTGGGATCGTGACAGATGTCAACATAAGAAGATATTGTGCAGCATAGAACGGGCACTAACAGTTGTAGGTATGCAGGATACGAGGAGATCAACAGACAGAGGAACTGTGTCTCAGAGTTCAAGGTGATCTCGGGAACAACATCAGGAGAGTAGAAGGCTTGGGCGCAGACACAGAGCAAGGGGGAGTTGAGTTCGATCAGCAAAGGATCATAAGGGAGGATCTCAAGAGAATTTTTGTAGATTGGAGAGGAAATTCACACATCTATAGAGCGTAGAGAAGATCGAGCCATAGCTCAAATTTCCGCAGTGAACCAGGAGAGGGTGACAGTCGACATGCTGAGATAACACATAGTTACTTCTATATTGTAATTGGATAAGGTCGACAATAGTTATTTATTACCATTCTTTGCAATTTGCATTGTAACCATTTCGGTAGAAGTAATATAAGCTAGCTTCTGGCATCATGTTTACATCTTGTTTATGTGAATGCATGTGTGGTGTGTAATTGTTCAGGAAGAACCTTTGTCCTAAGGAGACTTTCATTAGTTGGTATCAGAGCTGGAAAGAACTGGTAAAATTTAGATCTGAAGTTGCCTGAGAAGCAATGATACCAAGCTGACTTTCGTCAGTTGCTATCAGAGCCCGAAAGTGAGTTCGGTCAAGTTGAAGTGCTATCTTGTGGATATGAGAGACTGCCAGTGTGTTTACAGCTCCAACTATGGTTGGGTAGAGTTGTACATTACTTGTTGAAGTCTGGTTGCTATTGGACAAAGTGGGAGTTTTAGCCGAGGTTGAAAATGGCTCACAAAGGCGTTAACATTCGAGGTATTGGATGAAGAGCGTGTGGCGCAATAGTCACAGTTAATCGAGAGATGTTCTACGAGTGCGTCCGAGCAATGTCAAATTTGTGAAATGAATTCCCATCGATCAAAGAAAGCCAAAGGAATGGTTTTATTCCTGATGGTCTAGACCACAACGATGAAGAGGTCGAAGAAGTGGAAGCATGGGAAGTAGCTGGGGAAGAACCAGAAGACAAAATCATCAAGCTTCTGATGAATATGAAAGGTCGAAACAATATAGATGTGTGTACCTACTCAGGAAGCCTGGATCAAGAAGACTTGATCGACTGGTTCAGAGAAATGGAGAAATACTTCGACATAGAGTAGATCTAGGATCCTAAATGGGTTAAGACTACATGTCTGAGGTTGAAGTGTCATGCCTCGTTGTGGTGGGACAATGTGCAGGCTGACAGAGTCAAGAAGGGCAAGGAGAAAATGAAATCTTATGGTAGGATGGTCGCCAAGCTGAAAGGAAATTTCTTTCCAAATGACTATGTGATTTCCTTGTTCCAGAAGTTGCAAAACTTACGACAAAAAGAGATGACCATGAAGAACTACACAGAAGAGTTCTACAGAGTCTCGATAAGGTTGGGTCAAATCGACTAAGGCAAAGAAGTTGTCACAAGATATGTCAACGACTTGAAATATGTCATTCATGACGAACTGAGCATGTCAAGATTCAGAGAAGTCGGTGAAGCCTACCAGTTAGCTCTAAATGTAGAAGAAAAATTGTTGAGGAAATCCGTAATGACCAAAGGAAGGATGATTGGTCGAGGTGCGAAGACTATTTCCGTGAAAGGCTAATGTAGCAGTTACAGGAGAGAATGTGTTGAAGACAACCGACATGCGAAGGGGACATTGAAAAGGGAGAAGATGAAAGAAAACCGATGCGATGGTTGAGGAACAGGCGGTCGAAGTGCATAGGGTCGAGGTGGTCCATCTGACAGGAAATGAGTTATCAGACCAGCCATAATCTATTACAAGTGTCGAGGAGCCAGATGCAAGGCATACGAATGCCCAGAGAACCTACATGATGTAGAGGATTCAAAGCCCAGACGCCGAAGAGATGAGCAAGTTGACTAGAGGACAGAATCGGGATCCGACAATAATGAGGATGAGAAGAAGAAAAATAGAAACCTAACGGTCAGGAGCACATTAGTTCAGGAAGACCGACAAGACAAGAAAGACTCGTCACAACGAAAGGCTATCTTTTGAACCAAAGTGTGAATCGGAGAATGGCGTTATAAGACCATAGTTGAATAGGTCATCGACAGGATAGGGTTGAAATGTCGAGAACATCCACACCCATACAAGATATCGTGGTTGCAGAAAAGACACCATGTGAAGGTGACCAGACACTTCCTGATTAACTTCAATGTCAATAGATTTGAAGACAGTGTACTGTGCGATGTAATCCCAATGGACCCATTCCATCTGTTGTTAGGAAGACCATGGAAATATGATCTATGATGGTCGAGCCAACACAGTCACAGTGTGGAAGTATGGCATGCAAAGGATTGTTAAGCTGAAGCTGGAGGATCCAGCCGATGGTAAGCAGAGAGAGAGAAAATTTTGGGAGAAGCAAGTGCTGATGTGTTCCACAAAAGAATTCCTCACGGAGGAGGGGAGGCAGTCGGGATGTTTTGTGATCATTCCAAAAGGACCATGTGTTGAGAGGTTGACAATGGAGAAGATTCTGGTCGAAGTTAGAAGGATGCTTGATGTGTTTCGAAGCATAGTAATTGATGAGACACCGACGGGATTGCAAACAACGAGAAGAATATCCCATCAAATCGACTTGATTCCAAGGTGTAGTCTTCCAAACAAAGCACCACATAGGATGAGTCCAACAAAAGGTCAGCAACTCAATCCACAGGTCCAGGAGTTGCTGGACAGAGGGTTGATGAGAGAGAATCTGAGTCCATGTGCGCTACCAGCAGTATTATCATCAAAGAAAGGTGGAGAATGGAGGATGTGTATAAACTCTAGATCTATCAACAAGATCACAATCAAGTACCGGTTTCCATTGTTGAGGATGGATGACTTGATGGATTGCTTGAGTCGAGCGAAGTGCTTCACGAAGATAGACCTGAAGAGAAGTTATCACCAAATTCAAGTTAGAGAAGGATATGAATGCAAAACAATATTCAAGACAAATGAAGGGCTATATGAGTGGTTGGTCATGCCATGTGGATTAACTAATGCACCCAGTACATTCATGCGGTAGATGAATGAAGTACTGAAACCATTCTTGGGTAACTTTGGCGTAGTGTGTCTAGATGACATCCTGATATTTAGTCGAACCAAGACAGAGCACTTGGGACACATTCGACAGGTATTGTAGAAGTTGCAGGAAGAGAAGCTGATGGTGAACCTGCAAAAGTGTTTCTTCATGAAGGAAGAACTAGTGTACTTGTGATTTGTAATCTCGGGTAAAGGGTTGGTGATGGACCTAGAAAAGGTGAAGGACATATTGGATTGGACGGAACCGACAAGTACGACTAGAGTAAGGATTTTCCATGGACTTACCAGTTTCTACAGGAAGTTCATTCTAGGACTTAGTCGGATTTGTGCACCTTTGACAAAGTGCATGAGAAAAGGGGAATTCAAGCGGATGAAAGCAGTCCAACGAGTTTTCGACAAGTTGAAGGAAAATCTCATTGCGAGACCACTGTTAGCGCGACCAAATTTTGACAAAGTTTTACAGGTCGCTTGTGATGCGAGTGGAATTGAAATTGGAGCAATGCTGAGCCAGGAGGGCCGACCAATTGCATTCTTCAATGAGAAGTTGGATGATGTGAAGTGGAAATATTCAGTCTATGACCAGGAATTTTATGCTACTGTTCAAGCATTGAAGAAGTGGACGCATTATTTGTTTCCCAAGGAATTTGTGTTATACACAGATCACCAATCACTAAGGTATCTGAATACTCAGTCAAAGTTGAATCAACAACACATGAAATGGGTCGAGTTCCTAAAGGGATATACTTTCATGTTGTGACATAAGTCGGGCAAGTAGAACAAGATTGTTGACGCGCTGAGTCCAAGGGTTGCATTGCTTAAAATGATGACAATTCATGCAACATGAATAGAATCGGTGAAGGCAGAGTATGTGACCGATGAGGATGTTGCGAAAGCATGGGAGGCTTGTTGTGAACCATGGAGTGCTGAGAGGACTCCATACTTGGATTATTTTATCCAAGAGGGTTACCTATTCAAGGGACAACAATTGTGTATTCCTAGAGGATCCATAAGAGAGAACCTAATCCGAGAGTTGCATAGCGGAGGATTAGTATGTCATTTTGGCATCGATAAGACCAGAGTTGTGGTCGAAGAAAAGTATTATTGTCCATGAATGACAAAAGATGTCAGAAAGTGGGTTCGACAATGTAGATTTTTCCAGTTGGCGAAGGGGACAAGTCAGAATATAGGGTTGTATACAGCATTACCTGTACCGGATACCCCATGGGAGCACCTAAGCATGGATTTTGTCCTAGTATTGCAGAATAGGCAACAAGGACGCGACCCAATATTTGTTGTAGTCGACAGATTTTCGAAAATGGCACACTTTATTCCATGTCGGAAGACAAGTGATCCCACATGCATTGTTGTACTATTCTTCAAGGAAGTAGTCAGATTGCATGGGTTTCCGAAGAGTATCACATTGGACATGGGTATACCAAGTTTATGGGGCATTTCTGGATAACCCTATGGAAAAAATTGGACAAGAGGTTATAGTTTAGCTCAACATATCATACACAGACAGACGGGAAGACCGAGGTGGTGAATAGAAGTTTGGGAAATCTTCTGAGGTGTTTGACAACCGATAGACCCAAGTAGTGGGAGAACATGTTGGTGCAAGCAGAGTTTGCATACAACAATTATGTGAATCGATTGACAAGGTTGAGCCCATTCCATATTGTTCAGGGAAGAAGCCTGCATGGGGTGGTGGATTTGGTCCAGTTACCGACAGATATCAGGAAAAGTGCGGGTGCAGAATCATTTGTAGAGCATATGAAAGAAGTGCATGAAGATGTGCGAAAGTGTATAGAAAAGAGTAATGTGGCATACAATTTGAGAGCCGACAAGAAGAAGAGGCTATAGTCGTTCAGTGAAGGAGACATAGTCTATGCACATTTGCGGAAGGAGAGATTTTCGACGGGGACATATAACAATCTGAAGCTAAACAAGAGTAGACCATGTAAGATTCTGAAGAAGATTTCAGACAACGTGTATGTGTTGTAGCTTCCGAATGACTTGAGAATTTCACCAACGTTCAATGTCTCAGATTTGTACAATTTTGAGAAAGGTTAAATCAACATAAGCAAGGAAGTTTCGAACATTGACTTGAAAGTGCAGATTCGAGATCGACAGAAAGAAGAAATCACATAAGTAATAGAGGAACGCGAAGTCGGGTGTATGTTCAGTTCGCGAAGGAAAGAATACTTAGTGCGATAGAAAGATAATGAGTTGCAGGAGGGGACATGGATTTGCGAAGAAGAGTTCAGGGGACTGGTGGAGCAGTCGAATTCTTTTTCACCTGGGGAGTCTGATGCAGGAGCATCGGGGCCGAGGCAGCGCAGCCGAAGATGATCAACATGAAGAATGCCGACCAAAGGGAGTGCCAATGACAACTGGTGTGGAAGAGCAGATAGGCTTTCGAGGTCAATGAGTCGAGCATGGGGCAGTCGATGTGCATATCGAGAGAAGGCGTGGAAGGTCGAGAGTTGACACCTCAAGGGTGACAGATGACAGAGTAGTAACGGAGATGTCGAGGGTCAACATGTGGTCGAACCATGACTCCGACATGTTTGGGCATGAGCCAAGCAGAGAGGAAGGGGTGGGCCGGTGAAGCCTGAGAGTGTGAAAGGAAGCCGACAGGGTATGTCGAAGGTTGATGGAAGAAAGTATGTTCGAGACTGTGATAAGACCGACTAATGTAGCAGTGTTAGAAGGACACGCAGAAAGTCAAGAAGAGTACTTGATAGCCGTTCAAGGTTGCTAAGGAAGTTAATGGAAGTTATTGAAGGTAGTTGGGATCGTGACAGATGTCAACACAAGAAGATATTGTACAGCACGGAACGGGCACTGACAGTTGTAGGAATGCAGGATATGAGGACATCGACAGACAGAGGAACCATGTCTCGGAGGTCAAGGTGATCTCGGGAACAATAGCAGCAGAGTAGAAGGCTTGTGCGCAGACACAGAGCGAAGGGGAGTTGAGTTTGAACAGAAAATTATCGTAAGGGAGTAGATCAAGAGACGTTTTGTATATTGGAGAGGAAATTCACACATCTACAGAGCACAGAGAAGATCGAGACATAGCTCAAATTTCCACAGCGAACCAAAAGAGGGTGATGGTCGACACGCTGAGATAGCACATAGTTACTTCTGTATTGTAATTGTCTAAAGCCGACAATAGTTATTTATTACCATTCTTTGCAATTTGCATTGTAACCATTTCGGTAGAAGTAATATAAGCTAGCTTCTGGCATCATGTTTACATCTTGTTTATGTGAACGCATGTGTGGTGTGTAATTGTTCAGGAAGAACCTTTGTCCTAAGGCGACTTTCATCAGTCGGTATCAGAGCTGGAAAGAACTGGTAAAACTTAGATCTGAAGTTGCCTGAGAAGCAATGATACCGAGCTGACTTTCGTCAGTTGCTATCAGAGCCCGAAAGTGAGTTCGGTCAAGTTGAAGTACTATCTTGTGGATAGGAGAGACTGCGAGTGTGTTTACAGCTCCAACTGCGGTTGGGTAGAGTTGTACACAACTTGTTGAAGTCCAGTTGCGATTGGACGTAGTGGGATTTTTAGCAGAGGTCGAAAATGGCTCACAAAGGCGTTAACATTCGAGGTATTGGATGAAGAGCGCATGACACAACAGTCACAGTTGATCGAGAGATGTTCTACGAGTGCGTCCAAACAATGTCAAATTTGACAAATGAATTGCCATCGATCAGAGAAAGCCAAAGGAGTGGTTTTATTCCTGATGGTCTAGACCACAACGATGAAGAGGTCGAAGAAGTGGAAGCATTAGAAGCAACGGGGGAAGAATCATAAGACAAACTCATCAAGATTCTAATTAATATGAGAGGTCGGACAAATACAGATGTGCGTACCTACTCGAGATGCCTGGATCAAGAAGACTTGATCAACTGGTTCAGAGAAATGGAGAAATACTTCGACATAGAGCGGATCGAGGATCCTAAATGGGTTAAGACTGCATGTCTGAGGTTGAAGGTTCATGCCTCGTTGTGGTGGGACAATGTGCAGGCTGACATAGTCAAGAAGGGAAAGGAGAAAATGAAATCTTATGGTAGGCTGGCCGCCAAGCTGAAAGGAAATTTCTTTCCAAATGACTATGTGATTTCCTTGTTCCAGAAGTTGCAAAACTTTCGACAAACAGAGATTACCGTGAAGAGCTACACAAAAGATTTCTACAGATTCTCGATAAGGTTGGGTCAGACCGACTAAGGCGAAGAAGCTGTCGGAAGATATGTCAACGACTTGAAATATGTCATTCATGACGAACTGAGCATGTCAAGATTTAGAGCAGTCGGTGAATCCTAACAGTTAGCTCTGAAGGAAGAAGAAAAAATGATGAGGATATCCGCAGCGACTAGAGGAAGGATGATTGGTCGGGGTGAGAAGACTATTTCTGCGAAAGGCCAAAGTAGCGGTTACAGGAGAGAATATGTCGAAGACAACCGACATGCAAAGGGGACATCGACAAGGGAGAAGATGCAAGAAAACCGACGCGATGGTCGAGGAATAGGCGATCGAGGTGCGTATGGTTGAAGTGGTCCATCTGACAGGAAAGGAGTTGTCAGACCAGCCATAATCTGTTACAGGTGTGAAGGAGCCAGGTACAAGGCATATGAATGCCCAGATAACCTACATGATGTAGAGGATTCGAAGCCCATACGTTGAAGAGATGAGCAAGTTGACGAGAGGACAGAATCAGGATCCGACAATAATGAGGATGAGAAGAAGAAAAATAGAAACCTAACAGTCAAGAACACATTAGTTCCGGAAGACTGACGCGACGAGAAAGAGCCGTCACAATGAAAGACTTTCTTTTGAACCAAATTGTGAATCGGTGAATGGCGTTATAAGACCATAGTTGATGGATGAAGCAATGAGAATATTGTGTCGACAGAGGTCATCGACAAGATAGGGTTGAAATGTCGAGAACATCCACACCCGTACAAGATATCGTGGTTGCAGAAAGGACACCATGTGAAGGTGACCAGACACTTCCTAATTAACTTCAATGTCAAGGGATTTGAAGACAGTGTACTGTGCGACGTAATCCCAATGGAGCCATTCCATATGTTGTTAGAAAGACCATGGAAATATGATCTATGATGGTCAAGCCAACATAGTCACAGTGTGGAAGAATGGCGTGCAAAGGACTATTAAGCTGAAGCCGGTGGATCCAGCCGACGGTAAGCAGAGAGAGAGAAAATTTTGGGAGAATGAAGTGCTGATGTGCTCCACGAAAGAATTCCCCACGGAGTACGAGAGGCAATCAGGATGTTTTGCGATCATTCCAAAAGGACCATGTGTCAAGAGGTCGACAATGGAGAAGATTTTGGTCAAATTCGGAAGGATGCTTGATGTGTTTCGAAGCATAGTAGTAGATGAGACACCGACGGGATTGCGAACAATGAGAAGAATATCCCATCAGATCGACTTGATTACAAGGTGGAGTATTCCAAACAAAGCACCACATAGGATGAGTCCAACAGAAGGTCAGGAACTCAATCTACAGGTCCAGGAGTTGTTGGATAAAGGGTTGATCAGAGAGAATCTGAGTCCGTGTGCAGTACCAACAGTATTAGCGTCGAAGAAAGGTGGAGAATGGAGGATGTGTACAAACTCCAGATCTATCAACAAGAACACGATCAAGTACCGGTTTCCATTGCCGAGGATGGATGACTTGATGGATTGCTTCAGTGGAGTGAAGTACTTCACGAAGATAGACCCAAAGAGAAGTTATCACCAAATCTAGGTTAGAGAAGGATATGAATGGAAAACAACATTCAAGACAAATGAAGGGATGTATGAGTGGCTAGTCATGCCATGTGGATTGACTAATGCACCTAGTACATTCATGCGGTAGATGAATGAAGTACTAAAACCATTCTTGAGTAACTTTGTCGTAGTGTATCTAGATGACATACTGATATTTAGTTGAACCAAGACAAAGCACTTGGGACACATTCGACAAGTATTGCAGAAGTTGCAGGAAGAGAAGTTGATGGTGAACCTGCAAAAGTGTTTCTTCATGAAGGAAGAACTGGTGTACTTGGGATTTGTAATCTCGGGTAAAGGGTTGGTGATGGACCTAGAAAAGGTGAAGGAAATATTGGATTGGACGGAACCGACAACTACGACTAGAGTAAGGATTTTCCATGGACTTGCCAGTTTCTACAGGAAGTTCATTTGGGGACTCAGTTGGATTTGTGCACCTTTAACAGAGTGCATGAGAAAATGGGAATTCAGGTGGACGAAAGAAGCCCAACAAGCTTTTGACAAGTCGAAAGAAAATCTCACTGAGAGACCACTGTTAGCGCGACCAGATTTCGACAAATTTTTCCAGGTCACTTGTGACGCGAGTGGAATGGAAATTGGAGTAGTGATGATCCAGGAGGGCCGACCATTTGCATTCTTTAGTGAGAAGTTGGATGATGTGAAGTGGAAATATTCAGTCTATGACCAGGAATTTTATGCTATTGTTAAAGAATTGAAGAAGTGGAGGCATTATTTGTTTTCCCAAGGAATTTGTGTTATACACAGATCACCAAGCACTAAGGTATATGAATACTCAGTCAAAGTTGAATCAACAACACATGAAATGGGTCGACTTCCTAAAGGGATATACTTTCATGTTGTGACATAAGTCGGGCAAGTAGAACAAGGTTGTCGACGCTCTGATTCGAAGGGTTGCATTGCTTAACACGACGACAGTTCATGCAACAGGAATATACTCAGTGAAGGCAGAGTATGCGATCGACGAGGATGTTGCGAAAGCATGAGAGGCTTGTTGTGAACCATGGAGTGTTGAGAGGAATCCATACTTGGATTATTTTAACCAAGAGGGTTACCTATTCAAGGGACAACAATTGTGTATTCCTAGAGGATCCAAAAGAGAGAACCTAATCCGAGAGTTGCATAGCAGAGGATTAGTTGGTCATTTTGGCATCGACAAGACCAGAGTTGTGGTCAAAGAAAAGTATTATTGGCCTGGAATGACAACAGATGTCAGAAAGTTGGTTCGACAATGTAGAGTTTTCCAATTGGCAAAGGGGAGAAGTCAGAATATAGGGTTGTATACACCATTACCTGTACCGGATACCCCATGGGAGCACCTGAGATGGGATTTTGTCTTAGGATTGCAGAATAGGCAGTAAGGAAGTGACCCAATATTTGTTGTAGTCAACAGATTTTCGAAAATGGCACACTTTATTCTTTATCGGAAGACAAGTGATGCCACAGGCATTGCTATACTATTCTTGAAGGAAGTAGTCAGATTGCATGGGTTTCCGAAGAGGATCAAATCGGACATGGGTATACCAAGTTTATGGGGCATTTCTGGAGAACCCTATGGAAAAAATTGGACATGAGGTTCTAGTTTAGCTCAACATATCATACATAGATAGACGGGAAGACCGAGGTGGTGAATAGAAGTTTGGGAAATATTCTCAGGTGTTTGACAGCTGACAGACCCAAGTAGTGAGAGAACGTGTTGGTGCAAGTAGAGTTTGGATACAACAATTATGTGAATCGGTCGACAGGGTTGAGCCCATTCCATATTGTTCAGGGAAGAAGCCTGCATGGGGTGGTGGATTTGGTCGAGTTACCGACAGATATCAGGAAAAGTGTGGATGTATAATCATTTGTAGAGCATATGAAACAAGTGCATGAAAATGTGCGAAAGCGCATAGAAAAGAGTAATGCGGCATACAATTTGAGAGCCGACAAGAAGAACAGGCTACAGTCGTTCAGTGAAGGAGACATAGTCTATGCACATTTGTGGAAGGAGAGATTTTCGACGGGGACATATAACAAGCTGAAGCTGAAGAAGATTAGACCATGTAAGATTCTGAAGAAGATTTCAGACAACATTTTTTTGTTGTAGCTTCCGAATGACTTGAGCATTTCACCAACGTTCAATGTCTCATATTTGTACAATTTTGAAGAAGGTTCAATCAGTAGAAGCAAGGAAGTTTCGAACATTGACTGGAAAGTACAGGTTTGAGATCGATAGAAAGAAGAAATCACAGAAGTAATAGAGGAACACAAAGTCGGGCGTATGCCCAGTTCGCGAAGGAAAGAATACCTAGTGCAATAGAAAGATGATGAGTTGTAGGAGGGGACATGGATTTGTGAAGAAGAGTTCAAGAGACTGGCGGAGCAGTCGAGTTCTTTTTCACCTGGGGAGTCTGATGCAGGAGCATCGGGGCCGAGGCAGAGCAGTCGAAGATGATCGACATGAAGAAGGCTGACCAAAGGGAGTGCCGATGACAACTGGTGCGTAAGAGCATATTGACTGTCGAGGTCACTGAGTCGAGCACGGGGCAGTCGATGCGCATATCGACAGAAGGTGTGGAAGGTCGAGAGTCGACACATTAAGGGTCGACAGACAATAAAGTAGTAGCAGAGACGTCAAGGGTCAACATGTGGTCGAACCACGACTCCGACATGTTTGGGCATGATCCAAGTGGAGGTGAAGGGGCAGACTGGCGAAGCCTAAGAGTGAGAAAGGAAGCCGACAGGGTATGTAGAAGTCTGACGGAAGATGATATGGTTGAGACTATGATCAGACCGACTACTGAAGCAGTGTCAAAAGGACGTGCAGAAATTCAAGAAGAGTACTTGGAAGTCATTCGGGGTTGCTAAGGAAGTTAATGGCAGTTATTGAAGGTAGTTTGGATTGTTATAGATGTCAACATAGGTAGAGATTGTGCAGCACGGTAGGGGAACTGATTTTTGCAGGTCTGTAGGATTTGAGGAGATGGACACACAGAGGAAGCATGTCCCGAGGGTTGTGCTGATCTCGGGAACATCAACAGCAGAGTATGTGCATAGACAAAGAGCGAGGGGGAGTTCAGTTCGATCAACAGAGGATTATAAGGGAGGAGCTTAAGAGAAGTTTTGTAGATTGGAGAGGAAAGTGACACATCTACAGAGCGCAGAGAAGATCGATCCATAGCTCTAAGTTCTGCAGTGAACCAAGAGAGGGTGACGATCGACACACGGAGATAACACATAGCTACTTATGTATTGTAATTGGTTGAGGCCAACAATAGTTAGTTATTTCCATTCTTTGTAGTTTGCATTGTCACCATTTCGGTAGAAGTAATATAAGCCAGCTTCTGGCATTCTGTTTACATCTTGTCTATGTGAACACATGTGTGGTGTGTGATTGTGAAGCAAGAGCCTTTGTTATAAGGAGACTTGCGTCACTTTTCCTCCTTTATGCTTCAAACTCAAATTTGTTTAGTTGATCATGTATAGAGCCATCCTATATTTGACAAATAGAGGACTATAATTGAGAGCAAGGAAGCCATTTCCTTATACTTTTCTTTGAAAAGAATTATTATGAACTTGTTGAATAAAGGGAGAAGGTGAATAGAAAAGATGTTACTATATGTTGATTGGTAGAACTCTTCCCATTCTCATATGATATAGTCGAAAGAGATCTCAACTAATATCAAAATCTATAAATTATTTGGTGCTAGGTAAAATTGGACTCCTATTCCTCTAGGTGTCCCTGAAATAGAGAAGAAGCAACATGGGATCTTAGATATCCTTTAGATGGTGCTTCATCTACAAAATTGTATGTCCTTTCCCAATCAATTCATAGTTGGATATTAATTCATAGTTCTATATAGTGATTTCCATGGTATCAATTATATTCTATTAAGAAGCCAATGGGTGAGGAAGAAAATGTTTATTGGCTAATGTGAACCTTTCCATCATCCTTTGATTCACGTTTTGACTTCTTGCATTTGTTTGGGGAGAGGTAGAAACTTACATTTGAGAATTTATTAGAAGTCATTATGTTGAACCAAAGGAGGCTTTCTAAAGCATAATAATTACCTCCATCTAATATAGATAGTGCATTTATTAAACAAATTAAAGGCAAAGAGAACATATCAAATATTGGATAAGAGAGGCTAGTAGTGAATCTAACGGGTTAAAATTTAGATGTTATTATTGTAATCATCCTTGACTATTGAAGAGAGATTTTTTAAAATAAAGGATGATATAGTAAGTGGTGAAACAAAGTCAAGACATCTTAATGTTGTCGAAGGAGGTGAAGAATTAGTACGTGATTTCATAATTTTGGTATCATAAAATCAATCAAGTATGTCTAAAACCTAGTATTTAAACATAGTTCCATCTTGCCACTATATGTTCCATAGAAACAAATTTTTAAATTTCAATGAAGATAAGACAAATAGTTAATATATGTCTTTGGGTGGTGAATGGACTCACTATGTTTGAGGGTGTGGGGTTGTTTGTGTCATAATGAACCATACTTTCACTTACACTTTCAAGAATGTTCCATATGCTCTTCTCATTAATAAAATGAGTTCTCTCTTATTTAAATAACTAGTGATCCTAATTTTTGTGTAAGATTTGAAAGAAACAAGTGTATTGCCAACACATTTCATGATAACAAGTTGATAGTTGTTTGTATTGGTGAGAAAGTGTTGTATAATCTTGTTGATCTAAATACATCATAATCAAAGGGATCATTGACTATGGCATTCTATATGAATAATGAAAGATATATTGCTTTCATACAAGGATATTGTAGTGTCGTAGTTTTGACCCCTGGAATCTATTGAGTCAGACAATGTAAAGTGATCTAAATATATCAATATGGATTCCTAGTGTGGAGCTCAAGGCCACGGCCCAACTAATTAATGGACAAGAATGTATGATGGAAATACTTCTATGTTTTTTGTGTGCTTGGAGTGTCATGATGAGTCAAAATATAGGTAAATATTAAGTTCTAAAATAATATATTTTCCAATATGGTTGTGCTACGAGCGTCAGAGGGGTGATTATTCTAGTAGAGGGGGAGAGGAAAGGGGGCTTATGCAATATTAATTCTCTTTTTCTAAGTTTCATTAATATAACTCATCCATTTTATGCCATTTGAATTAAATAATATTTTTTCTTCCTTTGTCATATCAAATCAAGGTATTTTATCTTCTGTGAGGTTGGTGCCGAAAGTGTTGTCATGTGATTATGGAATCATTGGATGACTATTGTTTTTATGAGTAATATAAGAGTCCTTATTTCTATGGTCATAAGTGATTCCATCTATATTTTCCCCCAATCTTGTCATCTCCATTGGGATATATCACTCATTGGCTAAGAAGTAGAATTCCTACATCATGAGAGATATCCATGTACAAACTATATAGATTTGGGAATTAACTGAAAACTAGCATTGTGAAGAGGAAATATAATAGGTCAAGAGGAAAGAGGATGGATGTAGGTGAGCATAGAGGCTAGGAAATATATGAAACCTCACCTACTATTAGTTGCTACTCGTTAGATTCTTGACAAGGCATGGTATTGTTTCTACATAGAATCCTCTAAAGGAATACAATAGGTTGGACTCTTGCTACACACATTGGTAAGCACTCTAAGTTTTGGATTTTATGAAGGAACTGTAGATCAATGAAGGAAGTTACTTTCGTTTCTTATGTGGGTTGGTGAAAGAGAGTGTTGTGGATGTGATGGTTGATGAAATTCATGTAGTTCTATGGATGAGCAAGTTGGATTTTCATGAGAGAAATTGGGTTGGGATGTAGAGAGAGTGAAACCTATAGTTATTTCCTTTTCCCTTGTGGACTCATATCACTCCTCATTGGTGATATTTGTAGTTGGTACTAATGGTTGGGTGAAATTTACCCCTTACACTGCCAATTTATTGGACCCTCTTTAGTTAAAACATAAGTATCGTTGATGTTTATAGATGTACACAGTTATATTTCCTTTATGGTTATGAATATCGGTAATTATGCATGCTCTCTGTATTAAATTTTTGTTGAATCCGATGTTTTCTATATATGTGCATCTATGCATGAATTCCTGTAATGTATTGCAATGTTGGAGTGAAATTTTATATTTTTAATTGTCCATTATGTATATGGGTATGCCACATAGGGGTATCATATCATAATTCATATGAATAATTTCGTAACTACCCCATTCCTTAGTGTGATATATGGATTGAGATGCTATAGACTGGTATCAAAGCCACAGATTGCAACATTGAGGCCATATGGCATGGAATCTATGATTACATGTAGAAGTTAGAGATTTTAGTTGTAGGTTTGGGGGGTGGATAGGTCAAAATTGAATTCTGCACAAATAATTCAAGTTTGCATACAAAGTGCTTCAAAAAATATGGATATGACAAAATTTGGGTAAAATAGTTTCAAATCCCTCCATTGATTAATTGGCTAGATGTGGAGGGAATATATGGTGGAATTTAAATGTGTTTGATTTGGATCTATGTAATATGGATAAAAATTCACCATTTTCATTCTAACTATTTCACATAATGCATCCATAAAATCCATGGATTTATCTATCTAATGTTGTTTTGAAAACACCCATGGGCTAGATCTAGTGGATATTAGCAACAATGGCAGATAATTTTGTGAAAAAATTGCAAGAAGTTTAAATTTGGTTAAAAAAATGATTTTTTTTAGTTACAAGAAGTTCAATGCCAAATTGTTGATTTGCATCTCTAATGGAAAGTTGAAAGGAAAATCAATGGTTAAGATTAACATAAATATAGTTTTGAGACCATCATCTATGTGGTCTGCTCGGTCTCAATAACCTAGGTTTAGTACAATACAACCTATCAATGATAATGATATACCTTGCAAACATTCTATATTCGAGAATTGAATTTCATTCTCAGTAATATTGTTATAATGCTAAACAATAATTCTACAGATCATTCAATGTAAGTCACCCAGGAATAGTTTTACAACATATATATTCAATTACAAACGTGATACATTGCACTAAGGATCATTAGATATGAATAATTAGATCAAATTAAGTTTTGTAGATACACTCAATATGGAAACAAGAACATACTTTGTGAAATGGTTGCTTTAAATAAGTTTAGAAACCATAAATTCATATATATATATATATATATAATTGCTATAAAAAATCATACGTGAACTTACAGCATGCAGTACCAATTATAAAACTAAGATGATTGTTTTGCATATTGCAATAAATAACATTTAATACATGCATTCAACATACTACTAAGCAACAGCTCTACCAAGTGCTTAGTCTACATATCCCATAATAAATTTACTGTGTGAATTCAAACTGAACGAGTACTCAGAACGCTCAATAGACTTGAAATAAAACCCATCACATATATCCAATACAAGGCTTATACAACCCCAAAAATGAAATTTAATACATATTTTTAATATAAAACTACAGTAATACAACTACGGATCACCCACTTCGACTACCCAAATAAAATTCAATGCATGGTATCCAAATAAAACTTAAAGCAAATAGGAACCAGTCCTGGGTAGTTGATCCAACAAATGACGAAACTGTAAAACTTGTTGTTTCTCCAATACAAATCAAATTCCTTCAATATCACCAACTAACCCATCGGTTGACCTCCCTACCACACTGGGTTTAATCGTCTTCCTCCTACTCCCTCAATCTAATGGGTGGCCCAAAGAGTAACACATAAGCCTCAATATATATTAATGATCTCCCAGTCACCAAGATAATTCTCACACCAAACTCACATAGAAACATAATTTCTGAGTCTTTCATTACAAAATCCATCCATCATTAGTGAGCTAGGATTCTCTTTCCCTTTGATGCTTTCTTCTTAAATAGAAAAATCATTGACGACACATGTCGCTCACATGCAAAATTATTCTTTTTATTAAATTTTGAAATATTATTCCTCCTCCAACCATGTGCCACCTTCACATGAGGGTGCACATAAGTCCCACAATTCATTCCTAGATGTTCCTTTATCCCAGTATCCCAATCCCAAATTTGTGGATGCAAGTGGAGTTTAACTCAAAAATATCCCAAGTCTTCATTTGCTCCAAATCTAGATATCCTGTATTTATTTATTCTTAATCTTTTATTTAATGCACATTTCCCTATATTAGTAGGTGTAAATGGATTCCAATTCAAAAATATTGCCTCTCTATATTTGCTCCAATTCAAATATTTTCTATTTATTAATTCTAAATATTAAACTTTAATGCACATCTTTCATAAGGCAGATCTCTTGATTTTTATTTTTCTTCTTTTTCCACAAATAATTAAATGCATATCTATATGCTAATGCAAGTATGTACATAAATTTATTCTCGTTATTATTTAGGTACCACATCCACGGGTCCTTCCGACAACTAATTTATTCTTGTCCGTGCATGGGGAGTGTGATGTAGTGATTTAGGATTCATTACCTCAAATTGATATGCTACATTGTATGCGAGACTAATGGTGGCTAAGGAATAATGTTGTTCTTATTGCACTCCCCTCAACTTCATCGTATGTTACCAAACTGTTATGGCGTACCCATACGGCACACGCTACCCAAGTAAAGCTGATAGAGATTTCAACTTGTGTGTGGATTTCATTTAAGAGTCGATAGTCAACCATCGCACTCCTATGTTTGTTTTCCCATTCTTTATGACCCCCTTTATTTCCATTTGAGAGTCAATCGGTAAGTCGTTTTATCATCTACTGCACACACTCAAGTGCACATTAGTAATGCTGCACAATATAAAATATAATTATTCTTTATTGAATTACATCCACTGTTAATTAATAAGTACCATTTATTCACATCTACGAAATAAGAAAACATTATTTCCATTTATTCATAACATAAGCATCCGCTTACTTTATTTGTAATTTCACAGTTTATATAACATGATCATATCTTACTAGTCGGTCATAATTTTTTATTCAAAACAAAATCTAAACACATTTATTCTATTCTATTTAGTCGGGTCACTTCAAAACAAGTTCCCTCAAATTCCAATTAGTCAAACTCAGTCAAAGGAAGGCATTACATACACCCCATATTATGACAACGGTGCACAAACAACAATCATAAGTATATCATCTTGAGTTTGCATATATAAGGGTATCCTCTCTATTTACATCACATCTATCCAACATACCTACTGATATATGTAAGGTTCCAATTCTTGGTAATGGTTAACAATCAATATCAATACTTGGAATAACATGTTCCCCCATTAGCATGTGCACCATTACAACCATGTTGATACATTGGCACCCATGATGTCAAAACCCCAAGACTAAGGAATAAGAGAATTCAGAATGCTTGCTGATATGAAACTAGATATCATCACCTTGCATTATTCCCATTGTGTCCCTTAGATTCCTCGGCATACGCTACGGTTATGATTCACATATAACATCTCATATCCCATGAGAAATATACAATTTGCATTGCTCTTTGTATCATCAATCCCCAAGGATGCCACAATGGGGCCCCACCTTCTGAAGTGACTAATCTCATTTAGTAAGTTTTATGGGAACATTCACCATGCCATTTATTCACCGAGAACTCATCTTCTCCTCTGTATAAAACCACTGCATCATCATTGTAACATTGCATATCTGACTCACTTAAAACCACAACAAGCCCATCAATATCATTCTTTTTATAAAAACCAGTTCCCCAACCCACTCAAAACCATGGGAACTTAATCTATATTATTTGTGTACAAATGGTTCCCCAAATCACTTAAAAATATAGGAACCCCATAACCTTTTTCTATTGATAGCACCCCTTGGTCACCCTTAATCAATTTATTTGATTCCAGATAACCCCAACATTATTTGTTTTATCATCCTAGTACCTTACCCCATTAGTATTATGCCTATGCCAAAAGCTTCATTTCTAGTATGTTTCCCTCCATTATACCTTGTCTTGTTATTTGAAAAATTCTTCCATTAACCACTCACCCAATTTACATCGATCAAGGGAAGTCATGAGCAACACGCTTTTCAACTAGTCTTGTGTCAGTTTTGCAATTATCCGATTTGGTTACAAAATGATCTCGGTGCTTATGATAAGACCCTCATCTTATCACTTAATTTAGATGTCATCAATGTCAGATTGCCTCATTCTACGATATGAATAAGTTACTATTTTACCTTGGGTTCCCTGCTCATGAAAATAATCAATCACCTCGAACTAAGTAGGGAGATTCACCAGAGCTCCTTAACTCAATGGTATCCCCTATGCTATATTCCAACTATTCTATCACATCATGGATAGTTGTATGTTCCGATGGTAAAAATATTGACATTTATGATTCATGGGAATAAGTCATCTAACATAATGAAATTCCTCATTTGGTAACTTCATCATTATCCAAGTCTCACACCCCAGTGGGATGCTCATAATCATCATAAATTACACTTATTTAGCATTGGGAAAATCACCAATATTCCAAGACTCATTTACTCATATAGGGATTGAGGCCAACTTTATCATTCCATCAACAATTATGAGACTTGACCCCTCAGTCTCCTCTTATTGTAATCCATTCAGACATATTTTCATGAGCATACAAATATCTATCTCATTTGTATGAAACATCATTTATTCATTATAGATTCAACAATCATCACCAACAAATTTCCCCATGGGAATGTCCTTTTACCCATGATACTTGATAACTTCCCATGACAAGAGAGAAAGAAATGATGATGCATTTCATCCATAGAGTACCTTCCAAATCTAATACATTAGGGCACATCTATTAACAGTTAAATTTTGCACACATCTAGCATTTCAGTTAATATTGTAAAATGACATCATCAAAATAGAACTCACCAAAGACACTTTGAACAAATCCACAAGAGAAATTGATCCTAGAAATGACAAAGTCTGTCCCTGTGAACAACCACACAACCTTTGCATCATGGAACACACGCTAATAGCTCAACATTTTGTTTAGTAACTTGAATGGATATGTAGAACTTTCCTTCGAAATTTGTGTTACAGTAAAAATGGTGGGACCACTTTCACGACAAATTCAAGACTCATAACATCTCCTTTGGCTCTAAAATTTGAATTGGACCCCTAACATGCTAGGTGTTGGGCATGGCCCAAGTGGGGCATTTTGAGAAAGAAGGATTTTTGGCACTTCAGAGCTGAGCGCATTTCAGTTGGAATACTTTTGTATAAGTTTTTGGGATGCTGCGAAGTTGCACGCAACATAGCGTCGGAAGAGTTGCGAAGATCGGTACTGTGAGGAGGCAGTGCTGCGATGTGTCTAGTCTACGTGGATCCGGCAAAGTAGAGTGTAGGATGGAAGATGACACAAGATTCCGGTTAGATCGTCGGCGGTCTATTTTTGGTAAAGATGCTCTAGGAGTGTCAGGCGACGGGTACGGAGCAAGAGAGGAATAAAGTGACTCGTCGCACATGCGAAAGAACCACTACCTGAACCAGTCGCACAAGACCATTAGAGGAAGAATGGCTCAAAAAAAGTGACATGCTGGCAGGCGTGTGATGGGAAGGACAATAGTGACGTGAGGCATGCAGCGAAGGAGGAAAATATGGAATATTCGCTACTAGAAGCCAGCAGTCTGGTTAATGAAAAACCGTGACAGTTTTGTAAACCTAAGGGTTGTAGCCTTCAAATTGTAAAGACATGACCTACGGACGTGATCTATAAATAAGGCATATTTTGTATGGGAAAGGGTTACTCTTAATTTTGTATTGTTCTCATTATTGATTTGATAAATCTCTGTTAAGGAACATTTTGTAAAGGCTCTGTAAGCTGTGTGTGAAGAGGCTGAGTGAGAGAGAAGAGAGTCTGCAAGTTGAGTGCATAGACAAAGAACTGTTGTACCCTTCCCAAAGACTAATATAAAAATAGTTCTCGTCGACATATCCTCCATCCTGTGGGTGAACCACGTTAAATCCTATGTAGTGTGATTATTTATGTTTTGCACTTGTCTATTTGCTTACAAATGAATGTCTGAGTTCTCATTTACCAGTTGTTATGTTAATGCTTTTATATGTATTCACAATAAGAGAAAGATGGGAATAATATGTTAAGTATTGTGTGAATGGATGAATGATGAATGCTCAGTACCCTAATTCTGTGAAAGTATCAGTTTGTTGAATAATCACAAGTGTAGGTAGAGTTTTGGTTGTGTAACTCTTTAGACACACTGCACTGGAAGTGCACATCATCATATGTTTCATCTGCTTGCATTTGTTACAAACTTAAATAATCTTAGATAGTAGATAGATGAGTAAGTGTTAAAGGAAAGTCTTAGTGGTCAAGTTTGGAAGGGGAAGCGTATAAGTCAATTGTACTATCCTATGAATCACATTCTATCTGAACTGCGCAGTGCATAGATGCGCTGGTTGCTCAAGTATCTTCTCCTGCAGAAGTAAGGACCGCGACGCAGTCTATCGTCGCACAGTCCTCAACCCGCATCGCAAGTCTAATAGTGTGTTGTGCAGTAGTCCTATCTAAACAAATCATCACTTCACTGTGGAAACCTGATTCCGTAGTGCCCCCATAGCTACACCTCGGGTGAGACCTCAGCCTATTTGCAAGCTGTTGCTGAAAGGGCTGATGAGAAAGCATTTTTTTGGTTCTTTGAAACTACGAAGAACCTGGGTCTACATTGGAAACCTCGAGAATAGTTTATAAGCCAACAAGTGGTTTTGTTTCCACGCTAAGAATCCGTGACGAGTTGAAGTCGTGATGTGTGATGTAGAAGAAGTTGAGCTAGGTGTCGAATTTTAGTATCCAAACAAGAAAGAAATATGGGCTTGGTGTGAAAAGATAGAGAGAGACTTCGCACGGAAAGAAAACAGACACCAACATCTCTCTGATGTTGAGTGGTTGAATAAATACCTTTGGAAAGACGTTCACGAAGTTTTATGGGCATCTTTTGGGAACGAGCTACACGAGTGGTTGTCAAGGCTCATAGAACATAGAAACTATATACCACGAAGCACACCGACCGAGTGGACACCAAAGCTGATTGAAAAGCTCAAAACACTAGATAGTCCATTCTTACGAGCAGTCGACTTCTAGGTCAACAGTACATTACAATGTTTTGTGACGCAGTTCGTTGTGGACATGCTAAAGTCCTATAGCGCAACCGAAAGAGGATTTCTCAAGGGAATCAAAGGTAAGTATCTGAACAACCTCATTTTATACATTAAAATGCTTTTAGCTGAGAAAGGTGTTTTTAGAATGTAGTAAATTTTTTTTAACTCTGTAATGGTCAATAGCATTTTTAGTGAGTCAGACGAAGAGACACATAATCTAAGAAGTGGGAAAAGGTATAAATATACACCTAAGAAGACTGCTAGTGGACCTGGACTCCACATAGATATTGATTCAGAAGACGACCCTGATAGCCAAGCCGCACCTTTATCTTCCACATATCATCCTATTACTCCATAGAATCCACAGGGTGGGAACACCACATCGTCCATTGCACAAACTTAGCCAATCCACAACCCCCCTATTGCAAATATCCCTAGCACTCAGACCATTCCATTTATCTTTTCTGCTTAGCAACCTGCGTAGAATCCTACACCACCTAGAAGAAGCATGACCGAGGATATTAAGCTACCGATATTCAAAGGAACGGGTCTAGAAGACCCTGATCAGCACTAGTTTCTATGTGAAGCCGTTTGGAGTGTTAAACAAGTACAAGATGATGTTTTTAAGCAAGCACATCTCGTCACCACGTTTAGAGACAGAGCCTTGCATTGGTTCATGAATTACTCACAAGGAAAGAATACAACCCTGGTAGAAATCAAGGTTGCACTCTTAGCAGAATTTAAGAAGCCTAAGTCAGAGTTGCAGTGCATCACAGAGTTGAAAGAGATCAAACATAGACCTAATGAGACAGTCTGGGAGTTTGATCAGAAATTTAAGACACTGTTGGACCAAGTAAGCTTCATTATAGCACCGCAATAGCATAAGGAATGGTTTATAGCTGCGTTGTTTCCCCATATCAGATAGCCGTTGATGCAACAGAAAGTGGCTTCATAGGAAGAATCCTTGGAGATCGCGATGAAGCTGGAATATTCACCCATGGGAGAAACTAGCACTGGCATGTCGCAGATCCTGAACCAGTTAGTGTTGGTTGTGGAGCCAGATCTTCTAGTCTCATAGATGACATTGTATCATCCGTGTTTGTACCCTAGTTCTATATGATGTGTAGGTGGACTGTACACTCACCCCAGCGGGGGGGCATCGCCCCCCCACGGGGTTCCAGGGCAATGCCCCCGAAGAAAATTTTTGGGGCTGTTTTTGCCAGCTGTTTTGCGGGCCCATGGTTTTGGGTATCCCATGGTATTTTCCCATTCTATTTCCCTTATAAAAGAAAGACATTGTAATACGGCTAGTGTTGTTGATGTATTAGGTTTTATGCATTGTAAAGATCTTTGAGATCTGGAGAGAGACTGTGAAACAGAGAAGAGGAAGTGCAGCGGTTGTGCTGTAGGTTGTATCCCTTCGACTTGCTGGACGGTAATAATAATAAGGACTGGCAAATTCAGTGTGGACGTAGCCCAAGTTGGGTGAACCACGATATATCTGTGTCTCTCTTGTAATGTGTATGTGTGATTATATTTGCATTTTTGTTTATTGTTATTGCTCTGTGATCCTGTTTTTTCTAACAATTGGTATCAGAGCCAAAGGTCTATTTGGCAGTTAAACCCGCAGGAAGCTAGGGTTTCTGGTTCGAGTGGGAGCAACGGCAGAAGAAGGAAAGTTTAAGGTCGAGAAGTTTAACGGCCAAAACTTCGGGTTATGGAAGATGCAAATGGAGGACTATCTGTACCAGAAGGATCTATTCCTACCGTTGGGAGGAAAAGCAAAGCAGCTGACGACTATGAAGGACGAAGAATGGGTGGTTCTTGACAGAAAGGCTCTGGGAACAATACGGTTGAGCCTGGCTTCGTCGGTGGCTTTCAATATCTCAAAAGAAACGACAACAGAGGGTTTGATGAAAGCATTGGGTAAGCTGTATGAAAAACCCTCGGCTTCCAACAAGGTATTTCTAATGAAGCGTTTATTTAATATGAAGATGTCTGAAGGTGGATCTGTTACCGATCATTTAAATGAGTTTAATACGGTTACAAATCAGCTAAGTTCTGTAAGTGTGAACTTTGATGATGAGGTTAGGGCTCTTCTAATCTTGTGTTCATTGCCAGAAAGTTGGAATAGCTTGGTCATGGCTGTAAGTAACTCTGTCTCTGGTTCAAACACCTTGAAATTTGATGATGTTATTGGTGTTATTCTTAGCGAGGAAATGCGAAGAAAAAGCACAGGTGAGACATTAGGTAATGCGTTGACCATGGAGAGCAGAGGAAGACAAAAGGAGAGAGGAAAGAGCCAAGGTAATCGTGGAAAGTCTAAAATGGGCAGATCCAAGTCCAGACTAGGAAAGATAGAGTGTTGGAACTGTGGAAAGAAAGGACATCTGAAGAAAGACTGCAAATCTCTAAAGAAGAAAGGAGATGCACAGAAGGAAACTACCCAGGAAGCAAATGTAGCAGGTGATGTGTTACAAGATGCTTTGATTCTTGCAGTAGATAATACTAGTGATTATTGAGTAGTAGATTCAGGAGCTTCATGTCATGCTACACCCCATAGGAAATACTTTCATGAGTATGTTCCTGGCGATTTTGGACATGTTTTATTGGGTGATGATGAGCCATGTAAAATTGTTGGAATGGGTAAGGTATGGATAAAAGTTAAGAATGGAACTGATTGGTTGTTGAAAGATGTTAGGCATATTCCTGTTATGAAAAGAAATCTGATCTCAACAGGGCAGTTGGGAGATGGCGGATGTCTATCTACGTTCGGAGAAAAGTGGTGGAATATCACGAAAGGATCAATGGTGATAGCAAAAGGAGACAGAGTAGGTACGTTGTATTTATGTCCTCATAATACTGACCATTCTATCTCTTTAGCTTCCACAGGAACAGATACAGCATTGTGGCATCATAGGCTTGGCCACATGAGTGAGAAGGGGATGCAGATTCTCCACTCAAGGAAGTTGCTGCCGGATTTGAAGCAGGTAAGTTTGGAATTCTGTGAAAAATGTGTTTATGGAAAACAGAAGAGAGTCAGATTTCTCAGGGTTGGGAAACAGAAGAAGAATGAAAAATTAGAGCTTGTGCATACAGATGTATGGGGACCAACTCAGGTACAATCTCTTGGTGGCTCTCATTATTATGTTACATTTATTGATGATGCAACTAGAAAAACTTGGGTTTATTGCATTAGACAAAAATCTGATGTGTTTGCTACTTTTAAGAAGTGGAAAGCTTTGGTTGAGAATGAGACAGGAAAAAGGTTGAAGTGTCTCCGATCTGATAATGGAGGTGAGTACTGCGGCAAGGAGTTTGATAGTTACTGTTCATACCATGGGATTCGTAGAGAGAAGACAGTCCTAGGAACACCACAGGAAAATGGTGTGTCAGAAAGGATGAACAGAACGATCATGGAGCGTGCAAGGTGTATGCGACTGCATGCAGGGTTTCCCTTACAGTTTTGGGCGGATGCTGTAAATACTGCTATTTATTTAATAAACAGAGGACCTTCAAGTGCTTTGGATGGTGGTATTCCAGAGGAAGCATGGACAGATAAAAAGGTAAACTACTCATTTCTTAGAACATTTGGTTGTGAAGCATTTGTCCATATTGATAAAGAAAATAGAACAAAGCTTGAAGCTAAATCCAAGAAATGTACCTTTATTGGATATGGGGTTGATGAATTTGGTTATCGTTTATGGGATTATGAAAATAACAAAATCATCAGGAGTAGAGATGTGATATTCAATGAAAAGGTCATGTATAAAGATCAGTTGCAGGGAAAGAAACAGGAAAAGGAAAGCACAGAGTACATAGTGCTTGATGAAGTTAAAGAAAATGAAGTTCCGAAGGTGCCAGAAAATCAAGAGCAGCAGCAAGTACCTGAAACTCCTGCAACTGTAAGAAGATCTACCAGGTTAAGTAGACTCCTTGAACGATACTCTCCTTCAATGTATTATTTATTGAGGACTGATTCTGGTGAACCAGAATGTTATGAAGAAGCAATGCAGGTGGAAACTAGAAAGAAGTGGGAGCAAGGCATGAATGAGGAGATGGACTCATTGGTAGGAAACCAGACTTGGGATTTGGTTAAGTTGCTTGCTGGTAAAAGAGCATTGCAAAAAAAATGGATTTACAGGTTGAAAGAAGAAGAAGGAGGTAAGAAGCGGTACAAGGCCAGACTTGTTGTAAAGGGGTTTGCACAGAAGAAAGGTATAGATTTTGATGAAATATTTTCTCCTATTGTAAAGATGACTTCAATTAGGACTATCTTAAGTCTAGTGGCGGTAGAAGATTTGCATATTGAACAATTAGATGTAAAAACAACTTTCCTCCATGGGGATTTGGAGGAAGAAATATATATGCAGCAGCCACAAGGGTATGAGGTCAAAGGTAAGGAGGATCTGGTATGCAGGTTGAAAAAGAGCTTGTATGGTTTGAAGCAAGCTCCAAGGCAGTGGTATCTAAAGTTTGACAGGTTTATGACAGAACAAGGTTATAGTAGATGTCATTCTGACCACTGTGTTTATTTCAAGAAGCTAGAGAATGGAAGATATATTATCTTGTTATTGTATGTGGATGACATGCTTGTTGCAGGGTCTGACATGTAGGATATAAATGTACTCAAAAGGAAGCTAGCTAATTCATTTGCGATGAAGGATTTGGGTGCTGCAAAGCAAATCCTTGGTATGAGAATAATGAGAGATAGGAAAAATCGTAAATTGACATTGTCTCAAAGTGAGTACATACAAAAGGTGTTGGAGAGGTTCAGAATGCAGAATGCAAAACCTGTAAGTACACCTTTGGCTAGCCATTTCAGTCTAAGTAAGGAAATGTGTCCCAAGACACAAGAAGAGACAGATTACATGTCCAAGGTTCCCTATCAATCAGCAGTTGGCAGCTTGATGTATGCCATGGTGTGCACAAGACCAGATATTGCACATGCAGTGGGAGTTGTGAGCAGATATATGAACAATCCAGGTAAAGAACATTGGAAGGCAGTACAGTGGATTCTCAGGTATTTGAGAGGTACTACCACTGAGGCATTATGTTTTGGAGGTTCAGACACTGTTCTACAGGGATATGTTGATGCAGATATGGCAGGTGACAAGGATAGCAGGAGGAGTACCACAGGGTATGTGTTTACTGTAGGTGGAACAGCAGTAAGCTGGATTTCGAAACTACAGAAGGTTGTTGCACTTTCAACAACAGAAGCAGAGTATGTTGCCATTACAGAGGCTAGTAAAGAGATGATTTGGTTGCAGAGGTTTATGGAGGAAGTGGGTAAGAAGCAGAAGGATAGCAGACTGTATAGTGACAGCCAGAGTGCCATTCACCTTGCAAAGAACTCAACATTCCATTCCAGGACTAAACATATACAGCTCAAGTACCATTTCATACACTCTGTTTTGGAAGATGAACTGTTGAAGCTGGAAAAGATACATACTAGCCAGAATCCTGCAGACATGTTCACAAAGGTAGTGACCAGAGAGAAACTGAGTTCTTGCTCGGTTTCAGTTGGCCTTCTAGCATGAAGGTGAAGAGGAGAAATTTGCCAAGTCCAAGTCCATCAAGTGCAGCAGCGATGGAGTTGTTGTGATCAGTCTCCAAGTGGGAGATTGTTGGTTGTGGAGCCAGATCTTCTAGTCTCATAGATGATATTGTATTAGCCGTGTTTGTACCCCAGTTCTATATGATGTGTAGGTGGACTGTACACTCACCCCAGCGGGGGGGTGTGGGGGGCCATCGCCCCCCCACGGGGTTCCAGGGGGATGGGGCTGTTTTCACCAGTTGTTTTGCGTGCCCATGGTTTTGGGTATCCCGTGGTATTTTCCCATTGTATTTCCCTTATAAAAGAAAGACATTTTAATACGGCTAGGGTTGTTGATGTATTAGGTTTTATGCATTGTAAAGATCTTTGAGATCTGGAGAGAGACTGTGAAACAGACAAGAGGAAGTGCAGCGGTTGTCCTGTAGGTTGTATCCCTTCGACTTGCTGGACGGTAATAATAATAAGGACTGGCAAATTCAGTGTGGACGTAGCCCAAGTTGGGTGAACCACGATATATCTGTGTCTCTCTTGTAATGTGTATGTGTGATTATATTTGCAGTTTTGTTTATTGTTATTGCTCTGCGATCCTGTTTTTTCTAATAGTTAGCTACACTGACACTATAGTTACAAGATATCTAGAAAGGAAAGCAATAGATACAGGAAGTCTAGTGTACAGGATGTAGAGGGGAAGGACACACTAAGGATCATTGTCCTTTATTCCAAGAGTTCCTTAACATGGGTGGACCAAACCCAATAAATCTGCACCTAGGGCCATGGTGTGAAATTTGCAAAACCAAAGGACATTGGCCAGAAGACTTCCACATGATACAGAAATACGTAAGAACACCTGAAAACTTATATTGTAACTTCTGTAAGTTATTGGGGCATGTTGAGTCCAATTTCCACACATATAAGCTCATGTTAGAAAGAAAGAAAGATATTGAGCATATGTATGGAGGAATGTACAAAGTCCAAGGAGAGACTCCGCAGAAATAAGAAAATGCACCGCAAGATCAGGGAGCATACAGAGGCCGCGGAGGATACCGCAGAAGAGGAAGGAATAACAGCCCAACGCAAGGACAAGGCTAAGGCCAGGTAATCTATTATAACTGTGGCCAAGCATGCCATGTATCTAGGGATTGTACCAACCCATGCACTACATGTAGTTACTGTCAATCGTTTGATCATGTTATTGAATATTGCCCAGTATTAGAGGTAGAAATGCAGAAACGAAAGTGGTCGGAGGCGCCGAACCCAAACATCTAGTTGATCGCAACAGGAAGGAGATCTGCAGATCCAAGTATCAACGCAGTGACGCGAAGTGGCACTACGACAGGGAGAGATAGAGGAGAAGAGGCTTCGACTTCTAGATATTTTAACACTAAGAAGACTCCTCTTGAAACAAGTTGGATAAGGAAAGCTGTTGGGAAAGCAACTGCTTTCGACTTGAAGAAAAATAGAGAGGTCTTTGAAGAAGTGTGGGACATATTCAAAGAATCAGCACCTATATCACCAAGAATCCCGTTGCGGAGCGAAATACTGCATACGAAAGATATGACAGTTTCTTATGACAGAACGAGCACCGCAGCAAAGACATGCACCTCTGTTGCATAGTTCCTCAAGCTGCATGATGTTGTTGAAGAGTCCAAATGCTATAGCAGAATTGCAAAAGTTGGTATACCAGTATGAACCGCACAGTGAAAATGAAACTACTGATATCACAGTTCATCAAATCAAGAAACACAAGAGAATGGGCAGAGAAAGGAGACTCAGTGCACAGATAGGAGATTATGAAATGGATGAGATCGTTCTTGATCTGGGATCAGAAGTAAATGTGTTAACCAAGCAGACATGGCAGCAAATGGGGAGACCAAAGTTGTCATGGTCACCTATCTAGTTGAGAATGGCCAATAAAGAGAAATTCATACCATTTGGACGGTTAGCAAACCTGATTGTTGACATTGATGGAGTGTAGAGTCACGCAAATTTTGAGGTTATCGAGATTGTCGATGATAGTCATCCTTTTCTTGCGCTGTTGGGAATTCACTGGTCTATCGATAACCTCGTCATCATAAACCTGAAGACAAAGAAGATGATCTTTGAAGGAAAGCATCTCAGGTTCATCGCACCATTGGACCCTGCGAATGGAGACAGATACAAGGAGCCGATTCAGGAAGAATCTAGAGCTCAAGATTTGGACCGACTATACAAGATGACCACGAACCAGGAAGATTACATTAATCCTACTGCAGATGGAACACTTAGCTGGAGATGTGACAGCTCTTGCATTTCAGACTCTGATGCAAGGCTGGAGAACTGGCAAAGTCGCATGCATGAAGTATCTGCGAGGAGGTGTGTGCAGGTTACAAAATCACTACGCAGGATTGGAAAGGAGTTAAGCCCAATCCCAACTTATAATGGCTTAGCTAATGTTTATTCCTTTATCAAAGATTATACTACAGCAATTGCAGATGAACATCGCTTACCAGCACTAGATATGGCACTGCGCGAGACACCTACCAAATGGCGGGCTATGCATAAGAAGACATTGACTACATGGGATCAATGCGTAATTAAGATGCAAATCAGGTTTGCTGACAAGGTGACCCTACCATTTGAGAAATATAATGGATGGCAGATCCAAGACAACATATTGAGGTATGTTCAGAAGCATGGGAAGAGACCAAAGACAGAATGGGTGCATCTGTTTGGGTACACACTGGAGGAAGATACTCCAAAGAAGTGGTACTTAGATATGGAGTTGTGCAAGGAAACTATGGATTGGCCTACTCTTACTACAAACTTCCAAAAGAGTTTTAGTTTTGAGGACGAGAATCCTACCATAAATGATGCGCTGCAGATTATTAAGGAAATAATATTCATACCAGAAGGTCCACATAAGAACATGACATTAGAATAATTCTTTGGAGTTGACAATGGACTGGCAAGCCTACAAACAGAATGGAAGGAATAGCTAGAGCATGCCATGGACTATTGTAACCTAGCTGAAGATACTAAAGAAAATGAAGGAAATGATGAGGAGGACCCATGCAACATAAATATACCTGAGCCGGAGGGTGCCTGGGAGGTAGATGGACCTCCGTTGGAAATGCCAGATATGAGTGGACTTGTGAAAATGAGGAAAGTGAAAATTGCCACCAGCGAAGAGCCAAAGTTTGCGTTTATTGGATACTATTGGGATGATAAGATTGTTGCGGAGATCGCTGATATATTACATGAATACCAAAAGCTATTCCTGACAAAGTTTACAGAAATGAAGGGCATTTTGGGAGACTTGGGGGTTATGAAAATACCTCTTAAACCAGGAGCAAATCTTGTTAAGCAGAGACCCTATAGAATGAACCCGTGATATAAAGAATGAGTCAGGGAAGAACTTGATAAAATGATCGATGCAGGGATCATCAAGCCAGTCGAAGAGTCTGAGTGGATAGGCCCTATGGTTTTCTAGGATAAGAAGACAAAAGGAGAGATTAGGATTTTTGTGGATCTCAGAAAGTTGAATGATGCTTCAATGCATGACCCATTTCCTACCCTTTCACTGATGAGGTGCTTGATAATGTTGGTGGAAATGAGGCTTATTCCTTCACTAATGGTTTTGGGGACACCATAATATAAGAATTGATCCCATGGATAGACACAAGACCACTTTTGCCACCGAATGGGGGTCATTCTAGTACACAGTCATGTCATTTGGCTTGCAAAATGCACCTGCCATATTTTCCAGAGTTGTGATCGCATCATTCAAAGATTTCATGCATACGTTTTTAGAAGCTTACTTCAATGATTGGACAGTATTCAGGTTGCTAAAGGAGCATGGTGCAAATCTAAGAGTGATGCTAGAGAATTGTAGACAGCATCAAATGTCGCTCAACCTGAAGAAGTGTATTTTTTTTGTACCTTCTGGAATTTTGTTAGGACATATTGTGTGCAAATAAGGCTTGATGGTTGATCCTGAGGAGATCACAGTCATCGTCAACTTGCCAGCACCAAATTTAGTCAAGCAGTTGAGCACTACATTGGGGCATACCAGTTATTATAGGAAGTTCATAAAGGGGTATGCGCAGATAACTGCAGCAATGGAGAAATTGTTGAAGAAAGATGTGTCGTTCATTTGGAATGCAGAGTGTGAACAAGGTTTTGAGACCTTGAAAGAGAAAATGGTCACTACACCGATCCTAGTTTTTCCAGACTGGGAAAAGCCATTTCATGCTCATGTTGATGCATGTATAGCATTGGGAGTTGTCTTAGCACAACTAGGAGAGGAAGGTATTGACCATCCTATCGCATTTTTGAGCATGAAGCTCTCATCTGTAGAGAATAATTACACCACCACTAAGAGAGAAGGCCTAGCTATGGTCTATGCACTGGAAAAGTTCAGGAACTACTTGCTGGGTGTGCACTTCTTTATGTTCCCTGACCATTCTACTTTGAAATAGCTGGTCAACAAGCCAGTGTTAGGGGGGCGAATCTGCAGATGGTTGTTACTCTTCCAGGAGTATAATTTTGAAATAGTAGTTAAACCTGGCAGATTGAACTTGGGACCTGATCATCTATCAAGGATTGACTCAAGAGAAGAGCCTATGAATCTTCAAGACAATCTGCCTGACGCGCAGTTGTTTGCTATCTAGATAGCTGATGATTATTTTAAAGACATCATATACTTTCTGACTACTGTATTGGCACCCATAGAGTTCACTATGCAACAAAATAAGTAGCTGGTAGTGAAAGCAGTAGACTTCACCATTATCGCATATCAATTATATAAATTAGGACCAGATGAAGTACTGCGCAGGTGTGTGTTAGAGCATGAGAAGCCATTTATTATAGTAGATGCACACTTAGGAGCAGCAGGGGGTCACTACGTAGGAAGAGCCATCGCGCAAAAGATATCGCCGACAGAGCTATGGTGGCCTACCATTCACAAGGACTCGAAAGAGCATTTCCAGAGCTACGATGTCTTTTAGAGGATAGGAAGGCCATCACGAAGAGACGAGATGCCATTAAATCCACAGTTGACATTACAGACATTTGAGAAATGGGAAGTTGATTTGGTGGGACCCATAAACCCACCGGGAAAGAGAACTGGTGAAAGGTACATTATTACTGCAACTAACTGCCTCACCAGATGGGTAGAAGCGAAGCTAGTAAAGGACTGTATCATAGGTACTATTGCGCAGTTCATATTTCAAGACATCCTTACAAGGTTTGGATGCCCAAATATTTTAATGAGTGATCAAGGCACTCACTTTTTGAACCGAACCATTGAGGCATTGATAGAATAATTATGTATTCATCATCAGCGAAGTACGTCATATGATCCGCAGGTGAATGGAACTATTGAAGCATTTAATAAAGTACTGGAGAATGCACTGACCAAGGTATTCAATGTGAATCGAGATGACGGGGACTCATGCATTCATGTTGTGTTATGGGCATATAGAACCACATGTAAGAAATTGACTGGCCATACACCTTTTAGACTCGCCTACGAATAGGAAGGCATTGTGCCTATGGAGTACATTGTTCCCAGCTTGAGAATAGCTGCGTTTACAGGAATGGAAGATCGTGACGCGCTAGAAGAATGGATTCTCCACTTGGTTGGTCTGGAGGAGGATCGGTTCATCGCAAGATTTCACCAATAGGTGCAAAAGGAAAGAGAAAAAGCATGGCATGATCACCACATCAAGAACAAGTCTTTCCAGGTAGGTGATCTAGTCCTCCTGTATGATAGCAAATTCATGAAATGTCCTGGAAAGTTTAAAATGAATTGGCTTGGTCCATATACTGTTTTACATGTAACTAATGGTGGCGCAGTCTAGTTAGCCACATTAGCAGGAGGTAACTTGACAGGTCTAGTCAATGGAAGCAAACTAAAACCCTATCGGGATAGTCATGTTTCGCAGAACCTGTGATGATCAGAAAGAAGGAAATTTCTAAGTGCCACGTACAATTGAAATTGGGAACTAGAAAGGGGGAAGAGTCTATACGCAATGTATGATGAGGAACCTATATGTACCACGCAACACAAGATGTGACGCTACGTAAAAAAAAAAAAAAAAAAAAAATGAAAAGAAAAGAAAAGAAAAGAGGAACCGCGCAATTGCGAAGTTCAAAAGGCAACTGCGAAGATCAAGTGAACAAGGAAACATGTTAAGTTCAGAGGCAAGAATTCAAGCGTCGTGAAGTAACTGCGAAGGAGCAATGATGACCTGTCACACAGTTCGATGCAGCACTTCATAAAAATAGTCGTTACAAGGTCAGTAAAAAATATAGCCATTATACAGTAATTTGCCAGCGATCGCTTGGCCATTTAATGCACATATAACCGTCTTGAACGAGTTCATGAAGGTAAGGACTGAAGAATATGTTGGATTTGGCCAATGAATACCTCATTTAATGTTTATCTAGCCGTTAAGGGGCGAGGAGGGGGTCAGCTGCGCCTATGAGTAATGGTGCATTCAAACTTGTGGGCGTTACCGAACACTTAGAATTTTCCTGTGCACATTATTTTGCAAGTTGTTTTCAGTAAGCTGTCTAAAACTCTGTGGAAGTTGTCCAGTGGATGTCTAAGTGGTCCACCATTGAAGAAGAATTCACGGTCCAAGAGACTTTGAATGTATTCCAATACGAAGGGATCGAAGGGTTAATGAGAACCCCATCCAAGATGGGCATCTTAGAACCAGGTCAAGCGTCAATAAGATCACCAAGACATGGTCCAATAATTCCAAATAAAGGCAAAGATCCAATGGGGCCGAGAACGAAGATACCTAAGAAGGGTTCGACAGTGCAGAAGCCACCAATAGCTGATAAGGAGATGCCTTTAACAATGACTCCAAACTATATCTCACCAGATGCATGGGATGCCTAGTCTTTAGGTTAGCAAATACTGCCATATACGACATCCCGCTATCGCGAATATCAAAGCACGTCGATGTCGATAAGAATTTGCTGGGTAAAATTCCAGAATGTAAGTGGGAAGATTATGATCTCCTGCAAATGCAAAAGGAGGAGCCCAAGGAACCTAGGTTGCCACAGTTCCAACCTGACCAGTACATGTACTGGAAGAATGATGCAAATGGTGACCTTAACTTGGTCGTGGAAAGCTGGTTATCTGGAGTAGCCTAGTCGGGACTGCTGAATTTGCTCAGACTCCCGCATCTTGACAAATCATCGAAGCTAAATGTGGTGGTGCGAACACAGATGGCACGCATTCACCAAGGATATTTGTGGCTTGACAATTGACATTATCCACCGCATTACTGAGTTGAGTAAAAGGGGTAAAGACGCGAAGCAGTTTTTCCAAGGGAAAATCAAGGACAAGGAAGCCGTGGAAAAGATGAAGAAAACTCAAACTGTCGTCAAAGAAAAGAGAGGCTTTCATATGGAAGACATAGATGATAAAGCAATGAATTTTATCACGTAGTTGTTAGCCGTCAAGATTTGAAGAAAATGCGGGCCTCTGGAGGTACCGGCGGGTGCAGTACGGCTTGGCGCGACGACCGCGGAGGGAGGGAAGTTCAACTGGTGTCAATACTTGTTGAACGAGTTCCTTGAGGAACTCAATGACATAGATCAATGGCAGAAATTTCCATTTTACATGGCTGATAGTGTTGATCGCCTTCGTTGGGTGGAAAGATTATGTTGGCATAATCACACATACCAATGATTGCAGAGGAGCCCGCTATTCAAATATTTGGGAAAATATGAACTCGCAAAGACAACACGTGACAACTGAGGTTTTCAACCAGTATTATAGCTAGCTATGTGACGCAATCATAATCGCCCCCAAGATAACAAAACAGGTAATGAGTAGGTATATTCACATTGATGATTTTTATGCTGACATGCGTAGTATTCACATTTCAGCCAAAGCACGGAAGGGAAACACCAAATGGCTCCCAAGAAACTACCACATGTATGAAGATGATATTGATAATATCATGAAGGAATGGCCTGCCAAGTTTCGAGTGGAAATTGTCGATGTCGCAAGCGACTCTGGAAAGGACGGACCTATTCCATGCCCTATCACTGAAGAAAAGGAGATAGGAAAAAGGAAAGAACCTAAGAGCCCAGGACAGAAAAAGGGAGCACAAAAGAAGCAGAAAGCTCATAAAATCCAGTCAAACACAGTAATCCATGACAAGGATAATGAAACAATCGTGGAAAAGGTCACAGAGCAGATGGAAGATCTGATGACCGAGAAGGAGAAGTAGGACAAAGCTATTTAGAAAATTCTGCAAATGAATCTGACTACGTTGCAGGGATCACTGAGAATATTGAAGAAGTACACAAACAATTACCCATGCCGCGGGACTCAGAGTCTGAAGGGAAGTCAGGAGGAACTTCGCAGCAGAAGGAGCCACAGCTAACCATAACCGCGCCTATGAAGTCTCGTATTGTCCATCTTGATCCATTAACGGTAAGGATTCCACTTCCAGAACAACTACTATTGGACACGAAGCACGTTGAGCGTTTGGAGCTCGACCTGGCGAAGATACTGCTGCCTAGTCTACACTACTTTCACCTGCAGGTTGTGGAAGAAATGCATGAGAGATCGACGGGCACACTGAAGGGTCAGGTTGAGCTGCAAGCAGCTAATAAGCAGTTCGAGGAATCTAGCGCGCGGCAAGCTATGGAGCTGCAGGATGAGCATGATTGTCGAAAAAGACTAGAGTCCATGATCACTACAGTCGTAGATGATATAGAATAATTTGAAGTGCAGGTAGACCCCGCGGACACTGTCGTTAAGATCGGTGAATTGGTTAACACCCTTAAGACAGAGATGCAAGACATGGAGATCATCCATGAAGCTAAGATTGCTGCATTGGAAGCATAGAACAACCCACAGACCGCACCAGATCAGCAGCATTTAAGAGCAAGGTAGGTGAAGGCCGTAGCAAAGAGTATCACTATCGAATAGGCAAAGTGCTAGAGTCTGTTAAATGCGGCGTCGAAGGAATTCACCGCCCTTGAAGAGGACCCAAGATTGCTGCAAGTAAAGAATGCTGTGAAAGATAAGCAAGCAGCACTATAATAGTTGGATGCAGAAGTGAATGTCCTGCTACCAAGAGATAGGCTTTAGAAGTATCGGTAAATCAATGCGTTGAAGAAGGAAGTGCAAGCCTTAAGATAAAAAGAGACTGAAATGGGTGATAAGTCACAACCCTTACTGAAGGATGCCAACACGATCTCGCAGAAGATCGAGGAAAAGTTAAAGGAGTTGCACGAAAATCAAGAATAGGTGGAAGGCCAGATCGGCGATGAGATAACATCTAATATGTTGGAAACAGTCAAGCAAGTTGAGCAGGACACGAAGGAGGTAGTCGAAAATCTGATTGTCACATATAATGAGTTTGCTACAAAGCTAGCCCTGGAGGCGGTAGAACAACTCGGAGAGGTTGAAGTTCCAGGTGGCTGGGGGACAAGCCCCATGTAAGTGTTAGGGGCTTGTTGGGCATGCCCAAAGTGGGACATTTTGAGCAAGAAGGATTTTTGGAACTACGGAGCTGAGTGAAGTTTAGCTGGAAAACG
This sequence comes from Larix kaempferi, assembly GCA_027924585.1. Classification (NCBI taxonomy): domain Eukaryota; kingdom Viridiplantae; phylum Streptophyta; class Pinopsida; order Pinales; family Pinaceae; genus Larix; species Larix kaempferi. The sequence continues at coordinate 2,874,537 of BSBM01000055.1, read as the reverse complement.
TTGTGTATAAGTTTTTGGGATGATGCGAAGTTGCGCACAGCACAACGTCGGAAGAGCTACGAAGATCAGTACTGTGAGGAGACAGCGCTGTGATGTGTCCAGTCTACATGGATCCGGCAAAGCAGAGTGTTGGAAGGAATATGGCATAAGATTTCCATTAGACCGTCGGCGGTCTAATTTTTTTAAAGATGCTCCAGGAGTGCCAGGTGACGGGTAAGGAGCATAAGCGGAAAAAAGTGATTGGTCGCACATGCGAAAGAACCACTACCTGAACCAGTCAAACAAGACCGTTAGAGGAAGAATGGCTCGACAAAAGAGATCTGTTGGCAGGCTTGCAATAGGAAGGCCAATAGCGACATGAGGCATGCACCAAAGGTGGCCACGATGGAATATTCACTACTAGAAGCCAGCAGTTCCGTTAAGGGAAAACCGTGACACTTTTGTAAACCTAAGGGTTTTAGCCTTCGAATTGTCAAGACATGACCTACGGGCATGATCGATAAATAAGTCATATTTTGTATGGGAAAGGTTTACTATTCATTTTGTATTGTTCTCATTATTGATTTGATAGATCTTTGTTAAGGAACATTTTGTAAAAGATCTGCAAGTTGTGTGCGTAGAGGCCGAGTGAGAGAGAAGAGAGTCTGCAAGCTAAGTGCGCAGACAAAGAATTGTTATACCCTTCCCAAAGACTAATATAACAACAGTTCTTATGGACATAGCCTCCATCCTGGGGGTGAACCACGTAAATCCTGTGTAGTGTGATTATTTATGTTTTGCACTTGTCTATTTTCTTACGAATGAATGTCTAAGTTCTCATTTACCGGTTGTTATGTTAATGCTTTTATATGTATTCGCTATAAGAGAAAGATGAGAATAATATGTTAAGTATTTTGTGAATGGATGAATGATGAATGCTCAGTACCCTAACTCTGCGAACATATTAGTTTGTTGAATAATCACAAGTGTAGGTAGATTTTGGGTTGTGTAACGCTTTATACACACCGCACTGGAAGTGCGCAACATCGTATGTTTCGTCTTCTTGCATTTGTTACAAAGTTATATATTCTAAGACAGTAGATGGATGATTAAGTGTTAAAGGAAAGTCTTAGTGGTTAGGTTTGGAAGAGGAAGCATATAAGTCAGTTCCACTGTCCTGTGACTCGCATTCTATCCAAACCACGCAGTGCGTAGATCCGCTGGTTGCGCAAGTATCTTCTCTTGCAAATATAAGGACCGCGACGCAGTCTATCGCCACACAAGTCTAATAGTGCATTGGGAAGTAGTCCTGTCTAAACAACTCATCACTTCACTCTGGAAACCTGATTCCGCAATGCCCCCATAGCTACACCTCGGGTGAGACCTCAGCCTGTTCGCAGGCTGTTTTCTAAAGGGCTGGTGAGAAGGGATCTTGTTGGTTCCTTGAAACCGCGAAGAACCTGGGTCTACATTGGAAACCTCTAGAACAGTTTATAAGCCAACACTAGGGATCATTCCAGAACTCCCTTCTTGTACTTGGTTAACTAGTTCACTAGCAAGGGTATTTACAATGGGATCCATATGTTTCTTTCCCTCCACACTGACTATGAAAGGAAACCGTGGGAATGCATTGTATAAGAGAATATTTAAGAGAAAATTTATGCTCCAATAATTGCATTGAGAGCTCAACTTTCAATCCACTTGTTACCACTAGTTGGCTTGCCAAGCTCCCTTCATTTCTTCGTCTAAGAAGTAAGAGTTTTCTCCATTGTTCTTAGTTTGTTATCTTGCATTTGTGTGGACAAAAAAGACCTTTATAAGGGATATTGTTGGTTTCTATTTGAATCCTTCACCTCCTACCATGACACCATTGTAACAAGATTTACCATTGGGCAATCATGATTTGGTTTAACACACTCTTTCTCTTTTGTTTTGCTTAGCACTTGTCCATTTTATTTTATTTATTTTATTGCTTTGAGTTTTGTTTTCCATTTGGTGTATGGAAGACTAGTTCACAATCTACAATATTATATCCTTGTTGGAACCTACAAGGATCATTTAATTTGCGAGAGCACTCACCCTTTGAGACTGTTTTTTTCACAACACACTTCCTTTGAATGGCCTACATTGTACGTCTTCTTGAGGTGCATTATCGCATTACCAATACGAGCCAAAAGCAAGTGGGAATTTTTTTTGGTTATTATTGGGTTTTTCCTAAAAATGTGTAATTTAATCTCATTTAAGGGATTGGGGTCTATTTCTAATATAGGTTAACAAATTAGGGTTTTGGATGCTGCGAATACGTACATATTGTATTGTGATTAGTTAATAAACATAATGAGAAAGACACAGTTGCAACTCTAAGTTTTGTTAGTTTTTCCCTTTAAGGGTTTCCAGGGTAAATCTTTGTGTATTATGTCTATGCTATGGTGTAACCTCTCCTTATCTTATATAAATCCATATAGATTGCTTCTCTTCACAAGTTTAAAACCTACATTTAGTCAATTGTCACTAGCAAGACAATTGTGAAGATTTGTATTGTGATCTTGTTTCCTACTATGATACCAATTTTCACAAGCATTGTGCACACACTGTCTAGGTGACCAAATTTTTACTTTTATTCCTCACCCATCGAGTGGCACCTGTTGTCTTTCAATGTGGAAACTTGGTCGCCCATAATTACTTTCTAGTTGACTACACTTCTTCATGGGGATTTGATTTCCCATAATTACTTTCTACTGGATTACACATCTTCACCTAGAGCATGCCCATTACTTCATTCTAGTCTACACATTACTACAGTTATGATGCCTTGTTTTACATAGCCATTTTAACAATAAACAGATTCAATGGAAACAACGACAACCAAAATAAAAGTGTTCAACAACCAAACTAGGTGTCTTGAAACCTCTTTATTATTGATGAATACAATATAGTACAATGGGGTAGGTTCGACAGAAGGATGTGACTGGAGTACAAACAATGTTCTAACATTAGATTGTGATTCATTTGTAACAGTCAAGCAAGCATCGGCACTGCCTACCCATCACCACTTTGCATACACACAACATCTCTATCATCCCACAATAGTCTACCACCTGAAACACTTCTTCCTCAACAAACCTTCGAACTATAACAACTATCCTATTGGCTAAGCTAAACATGTGCCTAAGCCTCTTGTGGATTGTTCTACCTAAAAATGTTTGAAATTGTTCTTTAATTGAAGACTTTTGTATCTTGTCTCTAACTTGCTGTTTGAACAAAGATGTTTTTAATGATGATGTTGTTGGCCCCTTGGTGCATCATCTTTATATAGAGTGAGAGTTGTCTTGCCAATGACATCAAAGTTGACATCATGCATGGTCTTTGTTACAGGTGGACCCAAAATGTGAAAAAACCTTTACCAATGGTCACTAAGTTCCTCAAAGGTTCTCAATAGTGCACAATTAAGACTTGATAGTGTAAATCATTTTCTCCTCATTTGAGTGTCTTACCACCACATCCTAGGCTAAATGGTCATGCACGCCTTTTTTCTTCCAAGGTGAAGTGGGAACACTTTGCAACAACCTAATTATCGTGGCCGTTATATTGCAAAGTGGGCCTATGGTCCTACATGATTGTGCACATTGTATTGATGGCTATAAAATCCTTCGCACGTGTTGATTCAGGGTTTCTCTAGGTCACAACTCCCATTTTCATGCTACCATTGCTAATGACTCATCCAATTACAAAACCTACAAATCGAGCTTCCTTTTCCTTCATTGCAAAATTGCCAAAGTAACAACCAACATGCCTTCACTCAAAAAAGCTACCTCTTGCTCATGCCAATTACCAAAGCATCTTTGTTGAAGCCCCTTTGCCAAATGCCTTCTTGTCTTGCATGTGCATGATCATCGCTTTTATGTCAAATGCGACCTTGTAAGTTTTAGAATACACCCAATGTGTTGATCTTTGCCCTCTCGAGTTGTCGATGCACCCTAGCCCAACAAAAGCAACGGTGGTGGGTATTTGTCTCGTGCTCAAAGGTAGGGACATTATAGGAGTGTTTTCTGAGTTAACATAGGTAAGTGTTGTCGAAAATGTTGAGCATGGTTTAGAAACGGAAAAATGGTATGGCGAGATAAGGGGTCCACATTGGACGGTGGGGGCTAGTCCACTTGGTTAAAATTAAATGTACAATGAGTATGAACAAGCACATTGATTCAACTTCGCCTTAGGGTTCTAATAAATTTGGATTAACGTTTAAGTTACGTTTGAAATTGAGTGAAGGCAAATGCATTTAATATTCATCTTTCTATAAATAGCTATAATATAGCACTTCCATGAAGTATCCGAACCCGTTCAGATGCCCAAAGGTTTAAGCCTATCGTGGATGGCCGGAGGCGCTCTCTAAAATCTTCAGGGGAAGAAGCCTTGAAATATGGCATGCGGTGCGTGCCAGTTTCTGAGGAGAAAGTGTGGTCAAAGCTGTATATTTGCGCCTTATTTTCGCAGCAAGGAAATGGGTATCGAGCAATTTCGTGCCATACATACTGTTTTCGGAGCCAGCCACTTCGCAAAGCTGTTGTTGCAGATGCCGACGCACGAACGACATGATGCTGCCGGCACCATATTGTATGAGGCAGAGACTCGGCTCCGCTATCCCATTCATGGCTGTTATTCAAAGATTTATGGTTTAAAGGAAGAGGTTAATGAACTGCCATTCTCCAGTTTAGGGTTTTGCTTTTAACTCTAGTAACTTATTAAACTTCCATTGTACACAGTGTAGGGTTTTTGTCTTTAACTGGCGTTATCCAGTTTAGGGTTTTGTTTTTAACTCCAGGAAGAGGTTTGTGAATTGCCTTTCTCCAGTATGGATTTCAATTTTGATGTTTGTGGTATTTTTATATTCGATGATAATGCCGTAGAGATTTGAACACATATCTTGCATGGCAGATTAAGAATTTGAATGAGCAACTGGCAGCTGCCTATGGTGAGCTTGCGGCCTGTCGCAGCTTGGATGTGGCTACCATAAATACTGGTCAGTATGTAAATAATCATATTCCTAAATATGTAAATGGCAATCAACCCGAAATAACCGATATCAGAGGCCCGAGTAATCCTTCCGAACAAAATTATGTTCCTTTGGACTACCAGCAATCTATCCCATCCCAAAACTGTGCAGTTAATAATGACCATGCTGAAGCCGAGACAGCGAACGAGGAGTCAAACTATTTACCCGTGTACTTGCAGGGTCAGCACAGCATTAGCGGCGACATGAGTAGCCTGAATACAACTTCAAGCCAACATATAATTGTAATGGATTGCATCCCTCTCGGCCGACTTGCCAGGAATGCTCTGAAGTGAAATTATCTGTGTTTGTTCGGCCACAGTGTTAGAATTTAAGGTGCAATTAGATTCTGGTGCCTTGCACGATCCTGCATTTCTTAGCTGGCTTATGTAATTCCATTTTACATCAATATCTGTGTTAAGTGAAGTCACTATGAAAAAAATGTTATTTGCAATTTCTAGAAATAGTTTTGAGAAATAGTTTTGAAATGTGAGTACATTGGATGGATTTTAAGATTTTATTGTTATAATGGAAAATTATAACTATAATGATAGGTGTTTATATTTTAGATTTTGAGGTGAATTAGTATATTATTTTTTTAGATTAATAAATTAATTTTATAATAGTGGTTTCAAATTCTAAATATACAATTAAAAAGAAAAGTGAATAAAAAATAACTGATAATTATTACATGAATAACTCTCAAGTTAGATATAGAAAACTAATATACATAGATAACTAATACATAAGATAATTTATTTTTCTAAAAACAAAAGATTAAAAAAATATTTTAATATTAAAATGTTGGAAATTAGTGTATCCTCATAAATTTATAATGTCACAACCACATGTTTTTAAAGTCTCCTGTAGTGATATTAAGTACATCCTTTCTTTAACTATTTAAGAGAATTTAATAAAACATACATAAAAGATAAAAAAAACGTCTACAAATACATACTTTTATTATCATATATATATATATATAAGAAGTCCTATCTCTGCCTTTCATTTCTACAGGAAAGATGGATTAATATAAAATACATAAAACATACATAAAAAATAAAAAAAACATCTACAAATACATACTTTTATTCCCGTTCATACAAAGTTCTTTCCTGCATAATAAAATATTCATTGGATATGGAATCGACTAGCACCGTGAATTATGGGCAAATACGAGAGAGTGTTTCAAATTTGATCTTAACCATCTAGACTTATTGTAGATTTATCGTGAAATAAGGATCAAAGTGATATTCTTCATATTTTTAATATTTGATATCCCCAATAATGGAGAGGAGATTTGTTGAAATTATTTTTATTGTTAAAGTGGGATTTTTTATAATATTATAAAGCTTTGGTTCATTATTGTGTTGGTTATTAGAGTTTATATTTAATATGTAATTTGTATTTATTATTAAAAATGTTATTAAAGAGATTGTTAGAATTAGTTGGATGTGAGACTATTTTCTCTAACTAGTTCTCATATTTTAGTGATTGGTTGATATATTCTCAACCATATGTTAGTGTAATTAATATTGTATATTTATTTTCAAGTGTGAAGAAATGACACTCTTTAGATATCAAAGCATGAACATTTTTAACTCATTCACATGACTTTGCTTAACTTACTCATGGGAGTCCTAAGAAAATGGCAACTTATGAAATTTAGTATTCCTTAGGATTGAATTAAGTTAGTGTAGGTGAGAATGGATAATTTTTTTTATTGTTGTTTATGTCAAGAGTGAAATTTACTAATAGAAATGCACAATGTATTTAGGATTATCACCAAGAAGTAGTTCCTCCATCATATGAAAAGAATGCACAGACCCCAATCATAAGTATATCATCTCTGCTTTGCATATAGATTTGTATCCCTTGTGATTACATCACATCTATCAAGTAATCTCATTGATATCCATAAGGTCACAGTTCTTGATAATGACTCGCTATCAATATCACTACTTGGAATAACATGTTCCTTGATTAGTGTATGTACCATTACAACCATGCTCATACTTTGGCACCCAATTTACATTGACCGAGGGAAGTCATGAGCACCACGTTTATCAGCTAGTCTTGTGTCAGTTTTGTCATTATCTAAGTTGGTTCCAAAATGATCTTGGTGCTTGTGATAAGATCCTCATCTTATCACTTCAACTCCCATCAACATCAGATCACCTCATTTTGAGAGTTGAATTTGTTATAATTGTACCTTGGTGTCCCTTCTCATTAAAAAGGGTATCACCGCGAACTAAGTAGGGTGAGTCACCAGTTCTCTCTAACTCAATATAATACCCTATGTATAATTCCAACAAGTCTATCACATCATGGGTAGTTGTATGTTCTGATGGTAGCAATGTTTGAATTTACGATTCATGGCAATAACTCATCTCACATTACGAAGTTCCCCATCTAGTAAATTCATCATTAAATTTCAGGTCCCCCGCCCCCATCAGATGTCCATCATCATCAATAGTTCCACTTATTCAACATGAATAACATTACCAATGGTCCACGACTCATTTACTTATATAGGGATAAAAACCGCCTTCATCATTGTATCAACAATTTTGAGTTTCAACCCCTCAGTCTCCTCTTATTGTAATCAATTTTGATATATTTTCATGAGCATAGGAATGCCTATCTCATTTGTATAAAACATCATTTATTCGTTATATATTCAACATACATCACCAACAACTTTCCCCATGGTCATGTCCTTTTACCTATGATACTTTAGAACTTACCAGAACATGAGAGAATGTAATATCCCAAATTCTGGAAAAACTATTTCTGATGTTATCTGGGCCCGCAACCCCAACACGTGATTTATTTGGAGTATTGGGCATAAGCCCTAGCACACATGATTTATTCTTTTATATACTGATATATTGGGCGTGGACCCTGACTGATTTCCACGAGGGATTGACTAGAAGGAAATATAATATCACGTTCATTCATATTGGGGTATTAAATATTCATGAAAACCTAAAAATTATATTGTTTATATATTAAGGGGCAAAGGGTTTTTTTTATTTAATGTAACAATACAAAAATACTTTGGGGTCTTTTTTATATGGGTGGGATGAAAAGTATCCTCCAAAAGGAGATGGCAGGATCACGGCCGGATGAGAAATCAGGTTGAGGCAAGGCTCAAGCTTACCAGTACGCAGGAAAATCGCATCTTTAGGCATGCTTGAGGGGTTTCGTGCTGAAGTGGGTTTCCAGTCGATCATAGTCGAGAGACTGTGGTCATTGACATCAAATTGTTACCAATATCACTCAGCTAGTTGTTACAAATAGCCTTGGGAGGCTCTAAGCCTTTAGGTTTTGTTATAGGCCCTCGATAGGCCTTAGGGGCTTGAATACCCAACCACTCATTCCTATTACAGGCCTTGGGAGGTTTAGTCAGCCTCCTAGAGCTTGTCACATGCCTTGGGGGCTTGGATACCTAGCCCACAACAGGCTTAGTCACCGATTGGGGAACTGCAACATGCAATCTAAATGTTGTACTATGTCCATTGGATCTAGTGACATACAAGAAGTGATCTCCTATCTCTTCATTAGACCATTAGATGTTGCAAATCATAATGATATGTGGTTGAGTAATTGCATTGTGGGTGAAGTAATATGCATCCACAATATACATCGAAATAAGCAAGCTGCATTGTAGAATGCATGTGGGGTTGTAAGAGGGGTATCATATCAATATACTAGGTAGAAATATAAAGGGGTATAAAAAATGTCAATGAAAAAATTGATACATACAATATCTAGTGAAAATAGGGTTTTTTTTTTAAATTGGGAAGTACATACAATATCTAGTGAAAATAGGGTTTTTTTTTAAATTGGGAAGGCATCTTGGGAGGGGGTTAAAAAAATGATTTTGGAAGGTATTTTCCAATATTTAGTGAAATTAGGTGTATTGTTTCATATGCCATGAACGAACGTGTTATGATAGCGGTTTATTGAGTGAAACCCCCGTGTTGATTTCACTATTGATTATATACTGGGAAAGGAAGCCTAATGGTTTGATGTATGTTTATCATATGATTTGGGTACAAAACCTAATATACTGAGATGACCTTTTTGTTACATATTGTGGAGAGTTATAATTTATATGATTGACTTATATGATGTGTTGAGCATAGACTCAGGAAATCATGTATGACCTACGTACTCGACATAAGCCCCGATGTACCTAGAGGATTTTATTATGTACTAGGCGTAAGCCCCGATGTACATTGAGTGTTGGGCATAAACCCTGGAGCACTCCAAGCTTGATAAATGAATACCGGATCTGAGGCCACTTGAATATTCTAGATGTGCTTCACAGCCACATTCTAGTACTAGTGTTGAACAGGAGGCTCTGGAATCGCACTACTGTAATGCCCATGTGAGAGTGTTGAGTTGAAAGCTCTGAAGAGCACTCAGGGTTACATGATCGTAAGTGTTGAGTCGAGAAGACTCTCAATTCATCACAATTATTTAAATTGGTTAAATGAATCATTTTCTATCTATCATCAAGTATTGTAGGAACTACCATGTTAAACGAGGGAATCCAACATGCAAGAGAGAGACCTAGAGGTAATAAATCAAAGGAAATTACCATAACTATTATTGAAAAATTAAATAATCATATGTCAAATGATATGCATAATGGCTATGCATAAGTTAGATCTCAAAGTTAATATTATTATTAATAGTATTAATATTATTAATATTATTTTCTAAAAAGAAAAAAAAAATGTTTCTCATATATATATATATATATATATATATATTACATAAAGGTTATGCATAGAATGATTCTCTGTGAAGAACCTGCAATAATTAATTAATAAAAACACACGATATAGTAGAAATAACAGAACTCAGAATCACTTTTATATTGATTGCAGGCCACTTTAAGGGGGCAACCTCCTTTGAGCAAGCTCAATACAAATAACTTCATGGTACCTTTATTGGTCTCAACACAAACATATATACTAAGTCTAGGTGCCAATACCATGGGTCAATACCATGTGTCAATACAAACCATGGGCCAATACAAAATATGGATCAACAATTACTACAGGACGACTTACAAAGCATTTGTGTCCAATAACAATAATACAAACTATGGATCAACAAATACTACGGGACGAATTACAAAGCATATGCGTCCAACACCAATATACTAACAAAGTAAATAGAAGGGTTGACATGGGTTCCTAACATCCCCTCTCCCTTAGAAAAAGCTTTGTCCTCAAAGCTTTAGATGTGGAAATTGATGCAGAATCTGAAGGAGTGGTTCCTCTGTAGCATCCTCGGGTTGCATTCCGTCCCACTGATGCCTTTTGAGTTTCAGGGAGGATTGCTTGGAAGGCTATAGATGAAGAAGGACCATATCAGCTGCGTGGAAAGTGCACTCAGAACAGTGCTGATCGATGTGTTGTTTCAGTCAAATTCTTGCCATGTGAAGATTGTCCTGTAGAACGAGAAGAATTTGATCGCGGTTTCAAAGAGCCAGGTCAATTTCCTGAATTGGGAAGATGATGAGCATGTATGAAAGAAGAACTGGTAGTGCCTGTCCATAAACTACTTCATATGGTGTCCTTTTTGATGTGGTATTGTACCACTTGAGAGCTTCTAGGAAATCCATAGAAATATCTGTCCACATCTGTGTAGGGATGGGGAAGGGTTCGAGCAGTCTCGAAAGGAGTGTCGTTTCACCCTTGTTGACCTGGAAAGTATCACAGTCAGCTACCATCTGTTGAATTGTCATTTTCAGTCCTTGCCAAAAGAAGTTACATTGTTCCCGGTCATACATTTTGAGGAACCCAAAGTTCCCTGTTGATGAAGAAGCATAGAGTTCATAGAAGAGATAGCCCTATTGAAGAGATTGCAACCAATTTGAAACAAGCAGAGAAATAACTGTAAAAGAAACTGGGTCATCAAATGTGCGAGAAGGAGCATCTGTCACCATATTGGCCTTACCCTTCTTGTAAGTGATCGCATATGCATAACCCATGAGTTGGATAACCCATTGCAAGTGTGCGAGGGAGGAGACCCATTGTTCTAGGAAATTTTCTAGACTCTGGAGATTAGTCTTGATGCAAAAATAATTCCCTAATAGGTATGGCTGCCACTTCTGTACTGCATTCAAAATAACCATCATTTCCTGTTGAGATGTAGATACAGCTAAATTCGTACTGAAAAGGTCTCCTGAAGGAGACAATCCCACTGGTTAAGCAAGGACACCTGCATATCTATCCAAGGAAGTAGGGGAAACCGTTGATGGGTGCATCTGGATGGAATGGAGTTGAACGATGACACCATGTGAATTCTTCTTAAGTATCTTTTCCAGGTGATGTGAACTGATGATGCGGAGAGACCCTTCTTGTAAGCCCTTAAATTTGTGTTGTTTCCCCTTGACTGAAAACTGCATCCAAAGTTCAGAAAAATCCCATAAGATGGGGCCAAGTGTGCGTAACCATTGAACGCCCAAAACCACATCACATCCTCCTAGGGACAATGAAAACATGTCAGAGCACAGGTTATAATCTTTCAGAGACATACGCACATTGTGACACTTCCCTTTACAAGGTAAGGTGCCCCCATTGGGAACCATGACTTCAAAGTTGGAGCAAGGATGGAAATAACAATCAGCATGTTTGGCGATCCGAGGGTCAATGAAGTTATGAGTGCTACCATAATCAATGAGTATTGTAAGAGGAAGCTTCTTGAAGTAACCCTTGACCCGCATTGTTTAGGGGGTGGTGACACCAGATAAAGCATGGAGAGATATCTCTCGTTGTTCATCCTGAGATGGGGGGTCAATAGGAGGCTCCTAAATGTCGACCTGATCATCCATTGTATCTGGAGTTTCTTGACCAATTGTAGAGGTAGGCGAAGAATCCATATCCAAGAGATAGAGCTTTTGTTGAACACATTTATGTCCCTGACTGAATTTCTCATCACAATTATAACAAAGCCCTTTTTCTCTGCATGCCTACATCTTTGTTTCAAACAAATGCTTGATAGGAGTTGGTCGAGGAGCTAGCGGGATGGGAGGTCGTTGAGAACCCATATTTCGGAAGGGAACAAAAGTGGGTTTGGAGCGCTATTGGGATGCAGTCTAATCTTCTGCCAATTTAGCCAACCCTAGGACTTTCATCAATGTGTTGGGACAGAACATTTTAACCTCTGATTGGATTTCATCCTTAAGACCACTGATAAAACAACTCTTGTAGAATTCATCAGACAATCCTTCTGTGTGATTGGCTAGTTTCTGAAATTCTGTCTGATACTCTCTCACAGTGCCACTTTGACGAAGTTTAGTGAGTGCTTTGGTGAAGTCATCAAAAGCACTAGGACCAAATTGTTGCAAAAGGAGTTGGCAAAAATCTATCCATTTTGGCTCCTCATGAGCCTTGATGTACCAATGGTACCATTGAAGGCTTCCTATTCCAAATGAAAGGATGCAAGTGGAACTTTTTGGACATCAAAATATTATGCAGACTAAAATATTGTTCTGCACGATAGATCCATCCAGTTGGATTAGTACCATTAAAGCAAGGAAATTCAAGCTTCAGGCCACAAAAATTGCTAGAAGAAGAGAACCCATTGGCTGCCGAAGATTCGTGCTGTCGGTTATTATTCATGGCTGAATGCTGAAGATGGAGGTTGAGAAATTTTTCATCCAGATCTTGGAGTTTCCTTTTGATGGCTGCAAGTGCTTCCTCCATGGTTGTTGCTCCTGTGTGGGTGACAACGATAACCAAGAGTTTTCTTTTTTTTCGGGGGGGGGGATGGATAGAAAAACACAAAAAAAAACTTATTTAGTAAAGGGAAATTTGGATTTGGGAAAAAATCAGAGGGGTAATCGGGGTTTGAGTAGGTTTTGGACACTTTCTGATGGACATGGAAGCAAAAAATGGGAACTTTAGAAGCGGGGTGAAAGAATGAGAAAATTTGGCAGAGAGGGACAAAGAAGCAGAATTAGGAAAGGAACTCGCTAGTAAAATTTGAAGGCGATTGGGTGAAATCCAAAGAAGTTATGGAAAACCCTAAAAATAAACAAATGTGGAATTTTGGGCTTTGGGAAGTGGAATCTAGGATAGGGTCCTTGGGAATGAAATATGCAGAATGGGATTACCGGGGTGTTAGGGAATTTTCAAGGGGAAAGGAGTGAAAACAAGGGATCTAAAACAGATAGATCTGCAACAACGCGAAAGGGATCTGAAACATATAGATCTACAACAGCGCGGAAGTGATTGGAAATAGAGGGATTTGAAGCAATGCCGACTGGATCGAAAATGGTTGGATCTAAAATAGATCTAAAATGGCTATATCTGAAATAGATCTTAAACGGCTGGATCTGCAACGACTTTCAGAATGGATCTGAAACGGCACAGCACTGATCGACAATAGTTCAGCTGAAAGTAGATATGGACCCCAGGTATGTGTGGCTTCATAACAGTTCAGGGGTTTCACTCGGCCGCCAATGCTGTCTGACGGCTTGTGTATTGGGGCAGTACCCCTCACTCCACAGCTCACATAAAACTAATAACTACTTTCCCACAAACGAAAGCTCTTGGTTTACCTCACAGGTGGGAACTAGTCAATCAGGTAGGGGCCGTTTCCCTTTTCGCTGACAGGTCCTCTCAATGTGCCAGCTACTTTGGGGTTCCTGTGGTATTGCTCACAATGAGTTTTAGGGCCTATTCCCAAGTACTTCCCACAGTTAAGAGGATAGGGATTATTCCTAGATCCGAAGCTGCAACAGATGCAAAAAAAAAAATTTGGCAGAAATTTCATCAAGCGAGCCCGAGAAAGTGCTCTGATACCAGATGTGAAGAACCTGCAATAATTAATTAATGAAAACACATGATATAGCATAAATAAAAGAACTCATAATCACTTTTATATTGATCGCAGGCAACTTCAAAGGGGCAACCTCCTTTGAGCAAGCTCGATACAAATAACTTCACAGTACCTTCATTGGTCTCAACACAAACTTATATACTAACTCTAGGTGCCAATACCATGGGTCAATACCATGTGTCAATACAAACCATGGGCCAATACAAAATATGGATCAACAATTACTACAGGATGACTTACAAAGCATATGCATCCAACAACAATAATACAAACTATGGATCAACAAATACTATGGGACGACTTACAAAGTATATACGTCCAACAACAATATACTAACAATGTAAATAGAAGGGTTGACATGGGTTCCTAAAATTCTCACATTATCATACTATTAATGTTATGAATAGTATTATTATTAATATTAGTAGTAATATATATAATTATTATTATTAATATTTATGAATTAACTGAAGTACATCTACTTAAAACAAACCAAAAACTCCTAAATAAACTAGGAGTAAGATATTTGGTGAAATATCTTTTAAAGTTAATATATTTCAAATTTAATTAAAAATAAAAGAAACTAAATATATTAGTAATCAAATAGTCATGTTCCAAACAAAACTCATCTATAAAAGAGAGCAAATCCCAAGAGAGGGGATCATCTTTGCTATTATCATTTTTCTTATGGTAATAGAAGGGAAACTCTCTGCAATACTATACCAACCTATTATAATTTTACAGAACTGACCAACAAGCTACCTTAGTACCTCTACTTCTCTTTGCATGTTGGAACCGGCTCGGGGGGATCCAGATAGGACCAAGAATAGTCTAAGGGTCATGGTTGGGAGGAACATGGTAGTCCCAAAGTTATCCGGTTAAAAGATCATTCTACAAGTCAACTAAGTCCATAAGTTTTCTACATTAATTATTGTTTGAGTGTGTAGGTTCTGCAGAGGAGGATCAAGCTCCAAAGTAACCAGGTATGAACTACAAACCCTCCATTTCATTTACAATAGAAACTAGGAACATTAAAGTAGGATTTATTATACAACACTGTTCACTAAAGTTTATAATTTATTTCTTCATAGAGCAAGGGCCAATAGGCATGGGCTCTCGGGTTAAGTTTTATTATCATAGGTTCCCTTTAAATAAATTATTATTTTCTGTCAAGTTAAGAGCCTGAGATAAAGTCAACTAAAAGTCTAGAAGGGCTAGCTTAGCTAGCATGTGCTAGACACCCATGTCAGCAGAAAACCTTAGAGACCAAATCGATATTGAATTGATGACTGGTTTTCTCAAAACCCTCACAATGTAGTTTCAATTTAATTAATAACTAGGATTTAATTATTCTTTTAGCAATTACGATTCTGTTTCAAAACTCAGCTTTCTTTTTCCAAACTAAAAACCAAACGAAATCGAAATCTAGTCAACCCTATAGCATTAATGCAGGTTGAAACTTCAAAACTAAAACAAGTTGTTAACACCTTTATTTACCCCAAAGGATGAAAGAGGGTAATTCTGGGTAACCACAAACCAATCTTTGGCATGTGCTACTGACCCAACACAGACAGAGAGGGCTCTCTCTAAAATCTCACGAAAAAACTGAAAAAATCAAGATTGTCAATAATGAAAAAGAAATAACAGCATTCACGGCCAAGATATTCTATTACAACAATTATACAAAAGATCATATTTTTGTTTGGAACGAAAATGATTCAAGCACTGTTTGGTTGAAAACATATGAACCTCGTTTGGGCAATGGAGTCATATTTAACAAACTCTGAAAACATCATTCAAAAAGGTTCTGCAAACGCATTTACAAGGGCAAGGTAGCAAGCAGTTAGTAGTCAAAGAGATTTAATTTGTGGAACAGAAGAGGAAAGAAACAACCCATCAATGTAAGGCATACCCAGATGAATCCTACATGAACTTTAGCAAAATATGTTGGTGAAATACTTGGAAAAAGATAAGCAGAGCATAACTCCTACGAATTCCACTTAACCATTACCTCGATCCAAGCATGAAAGAAATAACACAGAATGGAATAACAAAGAGCGAAACACAATTTCGCATGGGAAAAAGGAAAATACAGACTACCAGACCAATTACACAGGAATCCTTGTCAAAACGGAGGCTTTGGCTCTGCAAAATTTATTAAAACGGCTCAAAAATGTCTTATAGACTAATCCTCGAAATACCAAAAGCTTTCAAATAAGATTTTCAACCCTTGTGCCTTCGATTACAAATGTATTTATCAATGTCTTCGAGCTCTAGGCTCAGCTCCTTATGAACAAAAAATAGTTACAACCATATGACACCTATCTAATAGCCAAATCGAGGCATTGTTTGCTGTCACTATTACAAAACAAAATATCTATGAGACAGGATTAACTACCATTTACAATTGCGTGGCCTTTTCATTACACGGCCAAATTACTTGTAAATAAAAATACAAAATACAAAAATTGCAGTTATGTAGCTGCTTTCAGCTGAATTTCTTTCACTACTCATCAAATCCTAGATGCGTCCATGTTGGCTTATTTCTGACTTCACTGCATCCTTTCACACTCCCATCTTTAACTTTTCTTTCCCATACTTCTCTACCAGCTTCCATTGCTCCGGCGAGGGTAAATCCTAGGGGGCGAGCTCTTTGAGTAATATCCTCAGCTCAGTGTGTTCAGTGAATGAAAATCCAACATGAAGAGTTCTCGATTCTCTAAAATTTGCTGCTAGCTCGAAGGCATCTTTCAGTGTATCAACTACTGTGCCGCCTGTTAAGGGTGTATCTATGTTGATGAAGTCCTATACATTCATCCTGCAGTACCACAACTTAGACTTGTATTCATCTCTTGTAAGCATGACTTCATTCTCACCCCAAAAGGTAGGCAGGCCCTTTTTGAACAGAGGATCAAAGGCTTCTTTAAAGAGTTGTGCCTGCTTCGATATGATATCTATCCCTGATTGGACAACTTGCATTTGCTGATATCTACTAATTATCTTCTTAGCAACTATGATTATGGATACCCTGTCCTGGATGTTTACAGTTGTAGTTTGTTCCTCTACAAGGCCACCTAAGAACTCAACTGCATTATGGGCATGCTCCAAAGGCCTTTTGTTCAATCTCTCCTTCACCACTGTTACACCTTGCGGGGCCAATTTCACCAATACTCCTTTATCCCTTATAAAATTTAGGTAGGGCCTTAGATCTTCGGCCTGCTTTATGATATCATCCCATATGTTTTTCTTGGCTTCCTGTAACACCTTCTGCCATATCACCTATTCCTTCAAACTATCAAGCTCTGACTACGTCTCCTGGTACTTGGTTTCCCAAGCCTCCTTTTGGCCTTCTGTAGTATCCTTCAAAGTTTTGAGATCGGCAACCTGCTTCTTTAATCGGATCACCTCAACATCCTCCAAGCTGGAATTACCTATTTTCCCTATCAAGGAAAAATCTCCAGCTGCAATGGAGGTTGAGGCCTCTTGTTCTATTTGCTTTTCCTTTTTCTTCACTTTCCTGTCCAATTCTTCAAACTGGGCTTTCCACGAGTTTGCACCGGTCTCCACAAAGGTCATGTCAAACTTCAGTTTCTTTTCTCTATCTCCAAACTCCACCAATTTGGCTTTACAGTATAACAACTCCCCATTCAACTTTTCCTTTTCTTCTTCCAGCTCTGCTATTTCAGAACTATTTTCCAACTGAGTGGTGGGGATCTTTAGCTGCTTTTTTAATGACAGGATCTCTTTATCTTTTTCATTCAGCAACTCTTGGATGTTTTTCTTTTTATCCTCTTCTGTCTCATTTTCCAACAACTGTGTTTGATGTTTGTTTACCTACGCTTTCAGAGACTTATTATCTACTTTCTCGAGCACCAACTGTTTCTGGACTCTGGACTTATTTGTCTGCACTTTTGATATTTCTATTGCAAGATTCAGTAGCCTATTATAGATGACTTCCCATGGATCTTTGTGTATATTGATTATATTAGGGATAGGGATGTCTTCCAGGTTAAACTTTACCTCTGTAGCTTTTCTCTTGGTGGCCATGACCAGGCTCAATGTGTTCTGGGCCAGATTTCAGCTAGTAACCAAGGCCACCTCTTTCTTGGACATCTTCCTTACCTCAGAATACAGCTTAGCTTTTGCTGCTATGTTATCAGCATTTTCATCATATTTTTCCAATAGCTGGGACCTACTGATACTTGATCCTGTAGGTGCTTTGGGTGGTTTTCCAAATACATGCTCTTTTACTTCATAATGAGGCATGAGAAACCTGACCTGCTTTTTCTTAGTTTTCTCTTCTTGTATTTTCACTAATTGTTGATCATCACCCTCCACCTTTTGCCTCTTTGCAGCTCTTTCAGAGTCACTATCTACCTCCATAGGGCTAATAACCCCTGAAGTACTGTTTTTTTCTAGAATACTGTCAACAGATAAGTCTATTGGGCCTGTAGTAGCTTTACCAAGTGATCTGCTTGGTTAAGGTGTACCTCCCTGAAAAAGCAATCTCAGAGTTTGAGAGTCCTCTGAAGCATCCATGTCCATCGATCCTTGATCAATATATTCTAATGAATTGGCTCTCTCAGGCATTCCAACCATCTCAAAATGCTCATATCCCTTTCTATCAGCTGCCTTCCTTCTTTCTGAGATTATGTGATGTGGATCATAGTTCATTGCAGCCTTGGAAGGGAGTCCTAGGCCTCTCATTATCCTTTCAATTCCTGAGAGGGATGTTTTGTGTTTGATTACAAAAGAACCCACTGTCCAGGGGAAAGCTAAGTCAGATAACTTCTTGATATCTATAAAATGTTCACGTTCAGCTGTCAGTTTCTGCCTTATGAACTCCAAATGGAACAACCTGAGTGTCAAAAATGTACGGAGTACATATGGTGGGCGTGAAAATCCATACACTCTAATTACAGTTCCTTGTTTTAGTAAAAACCATTCCCCACTCCCTTTCTCCATAGGGGGCTGCAGCAAATCCTTCATTTCTGGGAGTACTCTAGGAAAATTCTCCTGAAAAAAGATGTGATAAACCTGTGCCATCAAGTTATTCATGAAAAGTATGTAATATGAATACATCTCTCTTGTAATTTTCAGCCTAGGTACCTGTAGGTTGTCTTCAACTGTTGTTAAGAACATCTTGAGTAAATAATACTGGAATCTAAAGGTCCTTGTCGTAGGGAACTGAACTAACTGGGAGTGAATACTTTCAGATAGGGCATCATCAAACCTTAGACATGCAGTCTTGACAAATGAATCTGGGTCTATTTGTTCTACTTGACAGGTACTTAAGATGAACATCAGACTGATCAATGTTTCTGAAACGTATTGGTCACTATCTAACCCTAAAAACTGGGATATAATGGAGATTATCCATTTAGACTCATCTCTGAACAAACTGGCCTCGTCAGAGAAAACTAAACCTAGGAAGGATGCATTTGGTAATAGCTCATCATGGTAAAAGCTCTGTTTGAGTTCATTTGGGGCTAGGCGAAAGTACTAAACCAGGTCCTCCATTCAATACCCAAGGGTTTCTGACCGAATTCATGGGGAACGGCTAAGGACTTTCTAACAATATGTGCTTTCACCGAGAAGAGGGTCTTAGAGCTTGAGGCGTCTAGGATTGCTCTCTGTTCTAAGGAATAATTTGTGGCACACTACTCAATGAATTCAGGGCAACTTGGGGTCTGATTGGTGGTGAACAAATGAAAGAAGGACTGATAGACTTTATGGATGTCTATTCTTCTGCCTCTTATAACCTCCAACCTCTCCTTGGCCATATACATGGAGATGTTGACCAGTATGGTGTCGCATATGTCACCATCTTTGTCTTCCCACTAGGGACTGGTGATTAGAGATTCAGAACTAGGGGAATCTCTTACTTCAACCATTCAAACAGCTTCACAGTAAAAGAGAAGAACAAACCAACTTAGTGATCCGACACCTCGACAATCTTCCTGAGCTTCTGGTTGGCTAGTTTGCTCTATGGGATTAGGTTCTTTCGCTTTCCAATGCATCCGATACAGGTGGAGTTCAAGTCTTTGTACATACCCAGTTTTTATAATTCTAAATACCATATCACCCCTCCATATGTGTTGTGATGGTGGTGAAGCCACATCAGCCATCCCTCCTGGTCGGCCTTTCTCTGCCATAGATCTACTTTTCGATCTCCCACGGCTTCCAATCAAATCGTACACGACTTCAATATCCATTTAGATCTTCAAAATACTTCATCCGTTGATCTCCTTTCTTGCTCAAATCCTAACCGTATGATGGCCTTAACTTTACTGACCGTGGCGATTTGAGATGCGGTTAACTTACCCATGATAAAAATCAGCTCGGTCATCTTAGGTCGTTGATTTGCCTCCGGTAGATCCACACCATTGACAGATGCACGACGCTTACTCCATCTTTAACTGGCTCCAACGGGGATGCTATACTCCCAGCGAGGTAGCAAAGAACACTCGTAGACTAGGTGCCCGACCCATTGGGAATTTCTAACCCAGAGGGGGATGAATTATCTGAAAACTAAAAACTAAACCATGCCTTGCTGCACATTTTTACTGAACACAACAAAAACAACAAAAACCATGGCTATGGTAGATGGTTTACCTACTTTTACTCAGGACAGGTAATGTTTCAAGAATCTTCCATTAACTGGACCTCCTGACCAAGGAGATCCACCTTGCACCTCTAGGATAAAAGAATTTATTCCTCTGTGTGCAGCAATAATGTATGGCCCCATCCACATGTGGTCAAATTTACCATGTTTTTCTTCTCTCAGGGAGTCTCATTTCAGAACCAGGTCATTCACCTGAAATCGATCTTCCTTGGTGTTAAATTTTCAGAATTTACTTCAATATGATCTAGGATCTTGACTGAGAGAACAACATGTACAGCATATCTACAGCATATCAATCATGGAGACAATAATGCAAGCACACAAGAGACACAAAGATTTACTTGGGGAAAACCATAAAGGTGAAAAACCCCAATAACTTCCTCAGAGATAGATAGAGCAATGATACAACCAACCAAGAGAGATAGCCATAACCTAGCAGCAGATCCTCCTCCTCCATAAGTGCGCCACTCCTCCTTGAGTGCATGTGTGAGAAGTAAGTGAGCAAATAGAGTGCCTCCCGCACTCTATTTATACTTGACTTGACTTGCCTTTTTACCTAACTCATGTAGGGTCGAACTTAACCACATAACATAATGCTGAGTGGGCCGACCCCCAATAGGGTGGTCTAATAACCCTTTGACCCACATGACTTATATAGGGCCGACCCCAAACAAGGTGGTCTAATAACCCATCAAGTATAAGTTACAACACTTACAATATAAATGACGACACTTCCGTATAGAGGAATAATAACATCTCTATAGGAATACAATATACATATATGTGAAATACATTCCGAAGTTACATATACATCAACACTCCCTCTTAACTAGGAAAGTATTTCTCAGCAAAGTTCTTTTAGCACAAGTCATCTTCTCTAGATCATCGTCACTGGATAATCGTCATCGAGTCATCATCATCGTCACTGCTACTGCTATCTCAATCAATCTCTAAATCTACTCGTCATAGGAAGTTCTACAGAGCCAGTCCTTTTTCATACTGGATGTAGGCCCACCACCTACAGGTCTTCGTCATCACTGGCCATACTGTGGAATCCTCAGGACTTATTACGTGCGTCACAAAACCTCGAAAGAGCATCCCAGGATGTTACGGGTACACAACTCCGACCTGTAGGATCTCCCAGGGCGCTATTACATGTGACCCCACCACAAAACCTCGAAAGAGCATCTCAGGATGTTACGGGTACACAACTCCGACCTGAAATCTTCCAGGGCACAAATTACATGTGGTCCACCACAAAACCTAGCAAGAGCATCTCAGGATGTTACGGGTACACAACTCCGACCTGAAATCTCCCAGGGCACAAATTACATGTGGTCATGGCAAAACCTCGAAAGAGCATCTCAGGATGTTACGGGTACACAACTCCGACCTGAAATCTCCCAGGGCCCAAATTACATGCCATAGGACAAAACCTCGCAAGAGAATCTCAGGATGTTACGGGTACACAACTCTGACCTGAAATCTCCCAGGGAACAAATTACATGTCCTCCCAGAGCAATGTCTCAAAAGAGCATCCCAGGCTGTTACGAGCACACAGCTCTACCTATAGGATCTCTTAGGGCGCTATTACATGCCATAGGACAAAACCTCGCAAGAGCATCTGCTAGATATCCCAGGGCGCTATTACATGCCATAGGCAAAACCTCGAAAGACTATCTGCAGATCTCCCAGGGCACCGGATTACATGCTCATCTGCACAACCTGATCCACGGCCATAGAGTATCATCCTGATACTCACCATACATCATCCTGATGCATCCATGATCATCCTGATCATCATCACTGCAACGTCCTGCTGCATGTCATCTGGAGCAACATCCTGAAGCTCGTCATCTATGATCATCCTGATCATCACTGCAACATCCTGCTGCATGTCATCTGGAGCAACATCCTGAAGCTCGTCATCTATGATCATCCTGATCATTAATGCATCTACCTGATGCATACCAAGTATCTACCTGATACACATCATCATACATGATCCTCCTGATCATCAATGTATCCACCTGATACAAATACACATACATGATACATATCACCATACATGATCCACCTGATCACACAATGTATCCACCTGATACATATACAGATACATGGTCCAAGCATCCAACATGATGCGTACATACATACATAAAATGATCCAACTGATCATATCCAGCATCCACATGATGCGTACATACATACATAAAAATGATCCAACTGATCCTATCCAAGCAGAAACCAGAACATCATTCTGATGCTCATCATCCAGCGCTTACATCCACATCGATGTGAAGGATCCTCCTTCCAACATGCTTGGAATGGCTTCAGCAAATGTGTCCATCACTTCTTCCTCGAAGTGTCCTCGATCTGAAGAACGCCAAGCTTCTCTCTGAAGTACTCGAACTTCACCCTGGCTAGTGGCTTCGTCAACACATCTGCAATCTGCTCGTCCATCGCAACATACAGGAGCTTCACAGCTCCTCTCTGCACCATATCCCTGATATAGTGATATTTGATCTCTATGTGTTTCGACCTGTCATGAAACACTGGGTTCTCGGACAGCTTCACACAACTCTGGTTATCACAGAAGATACCAGTAGCCTCCAACGGGAGATCAAATAACTCAGACAGTAGCTTCCGTAGCCATACTGCCTCACAACTAGCTGAGTAGGCTGCAACATACTCTGCCTTAGCTGTACTCAGTGCTACGCAGGACTGCTTCTTGCTAAACCAAGAGATTACACCTAATCCCATACTGAAGCAACACCCAGATGTGCTCTTCCTATCTACAGCACTGCCAACCCAATCTGAATCAACATAACCCTGCAGGTTAAACTTTTGATTCGCTTCATACTTGATCCCATAATCCACTGTACCCTTCAAGTACCTCAGAACATGCTTTACAGCAACCAGGTGAACACTCCTTGGATCCGTCAGGAACTGGCTCAATCTGTTCACAGCAAAGCAAATGTCTGGTCTCGTGTTCGTCAGGTACATCAAGGACCCAATCATCTGACGATACAAGGAGACATCAACCGGCTTAGATGAAGCATCACATAGAAGCTTCAGATTCGATGCCATAGGTGTGGCCATGGCCTTGCAATCCATCATCCCAAATCTCTTCAGTATATCTACTGCATACTTCCCTTGTCCAAGGAAGATTCGATCTGCACTCTGCCACACCTCAATGCAAAAACAAATAGTGCATCATCCCCAAGTTCTTCATCTCGAACTCGGTAGTAAGCTTCCGCTGCGTGTCGGCAATCAATCTATCTTCACCATACCAAGTTCTGCACATATATGATTACACCATGCTGTCTTGAAATCCATCTGGTGCATCTTCTATTTCATCACTTTTATATTTATTAATGCTGCCATCTGCAACGTGCTTGATCTGATAGTTCCATTTGGAAGTCATAACAAACTTCCCTTCACGTCTTGGGACTACATCCCAAACATCATTATTCATGATCGACGGATCATGGCATTCTATTTCTTCATCCCAAATCCTGGGAACTTCAATATCTTCAATAGATATCTTTGTTGCTGGAACAAATGTTGTAGTTCTTCTTTTGTAGGAGATGGCATACGAACTTTCCTACACAGCAAGTTAAATTGCATGATTAGAAAATATCTCATAGTTTTCAAAACAAATTCTTACACATAAAGAAATATGTCATACAATCATGCAATTATCTTTTCCAATGCTTCAATACAACATTTATCCATATCCTGTAACTTTCTAGATGCCTTTCAATCTCTACCAGAACATTGTTAAGAGTGTGCACAACTCCCAACATGTCAGCAAAGAGGTTTCATTCTAGATAAGTAGCAATGGAATGTTGTACAGTGCCATAGGCCACTTACCCATGTATATTAGTAGTATATTGTTCATTAATGCAACTATTCTAATATGCACAATACATATCCTAAGTCTATGAACATGAGCATATACATCATTGAACAATATTATTTAAACAAACAAATATGCAACAAATGAAGATTAAAA
>BSBM01000055.1:1010000-1042500 GCA_027924585.1 Larix kaempferi | reverse complement strand
GATTCGTACCCATCTTGATATTTCCTTTGCTACTGATCTTGTTTCCCAGTATATAAAAACTCCCCATGATAGTCATTGGAAAAAAAAAAAGGATACTTCGTTATATGAGAGAACGAGGAACTTGAAGCTCTTATAGCACTTGCAATGGTATTTGCAAATATATATATATAGTTTTTATATTTTGATGATGATGAATATAGATAATGGGCCATGTTAAATATGGATTATAGGGAAGAGACATGTCTATTGATAATTAAACATGTCATATTATATTTAATCTTTAATAATTAATTAAACTTATTAAATACAAATAAGTAAATTAATAAGTATAATAATTGTAATATACAATTAGGTATATTACAAACAACTTCATTAAAAAATTTGGTTGAGCAATCACAATCGAATAAAGAAGACTGAAATTACTTGAGGAAAGGAAAGGAATTGACTTTTTATGAGGAGTAGAGAACATTGCAACCAAAACCTTTTGGATATGGAATCTTATAACTTGTTCAAAATTACATTGAGGCCTCAACTAGCCCCATGTTCTCATACTTGGGGAACTTCCTTCCACCCTTTTTTTTTGCTTTACACTTTTTGAAGTTGATTGAGTGATAAGTTGTAAATATTGATGAGTTTCATGAGGGCCCTCGCACGAAGTTGAGGGACCTTTTAGATGCAATCGTGCATTCACAAAACACGTGAAAGTTTAGAGAATTGAAAATGTGTGTGCATTTCTTAGAACTAGGCATGAGCGGGCACCGAGCCTGCCGTTCCAATTAACATGTAGGATAGGATTCCATAATGCGTGTACGTTATAGTGATACATAATACGTGCGCGTTATGTATCACTATAACGTGCAAACGTTTTGGACAGACAAAACATGCTAGATTTATGGACACACAAAATGCGCTAGCGTTATGGACACACAAAACGCTCTAGTGTTATGGACACACAAAATCCTCTAGTGTTATGGACACACAAAACATGTGCGCGTTTCGGGAATGTTAAAAAATTCCTAGGCATTTAATATGTTTGTTGCACGACTAAATACTGCCTAGTGGAAAAAAATGCGGGAGCGTTTCTTCATCCAAAAACGCGCTAGTGTTATGGTAATCTACACAATTTGCATTTTCATCAAAACCTTATTTAATAGTCTATTTAATACTTTCTATGGGTTAGGAGGTTAAATAGGGATTTGGTGTTAGGGCTAAGGGGTCAAGGGGATTAGGGGTTAGAGATGGGGGGTGGTTAGTGGTAGGTGAAGGGGGATTATGAGAGAGCGTGAGGGGTGGGGGAGTAGGAGAGAGAGAGAGCATGGGGGGTTAGCGAGTGGGAGAGAGAGAGAGAGAGAGAGAGAGAGAGAGAGAGAGAGAGAGAGTGGGTTAGTAATGGTTTGAGAGAGAGAGAGAGAGAGAGAGAGAGAGAGAGAGGAGATGGTGTTAATTGTAGGGAGTGATAAAGAGAGATGGGAGGTGTGGTTAGAGGTAGGTGGAAGTGTAGGAAGAGAGAGAGAGTGATAGAGGGGGTTAGTAAGGGCTAGAGAGAGGAGGGAAGAGAAATAGAGAGGAGGGGTTTTTTGGCTAGGGGGAGTTGCAGAGAGATAGAAAGAGTAAGATGGTGAGGGAGGGATGGGGGAGAGGTTAGGGAGAGGGAGAGGGGGCTTAGAGAGAAAGAGAGAGAGAGAGAGAGAGAGGGGTGTAGAAGCAGGTAAGAGAGAGTGAGAGAGGGGGGGCTAGTTAGGGGTAAGGGTCTAGGAGGGGGGTTAGTGAGGGGGCGGAGAGAGAGAGTGTAAGAGAGGGGATTAGTAATGGTTAGGGGGGGATAGTAGGGGAAGAGAGAGAGATAGGAGAGGGTGTTAGTTGTAGGGAGTGAGAAAGAGAGATGGGAGGTGTGGTTAGAGGTAGGTGGGGGTGTAGGGAAGAGAGAGAGAGACTGAGAGAGCCTGAGTTAGTAATGGCTAGGGAGAGGAGGGGAGAGAGATAGAGAAAAGGGGGTTTTGGGCTAGGGGGAATAGCAGAGAGATAGAAAGAGTAGGGTGGTTAGGGATGGGGGAGAAGTTAGGGAGAGGGAGAGGGGGTAGAGAGAGAGAGAGAGGACGTGTAGAAGCAGGGAAGAGAGAGTGAGAGAGGGGGGGTTAGTTAGGGGTAAGAGGATAGGAAGGGGGGTTAGCGAGGGGGAGAGAGAGAGATATATTGAGAAAGGGGGTTAGTAATGGTTAGAGGGGAGAGGAGGGAGAGAGGAGAGGGTGTTAGTTGTAGGGTGTGAGAAAGAGAGATGGGAGGTGTGGTTAAAGGTAGGTGGAGGTGTAGGGAAGAGAGAGAGATTGAGAGAGCCCAGGTTAGTAATGGATAGGGAGAGGAGGGGAGAGAGATAGAGAGAAGGGGGTTTAGGGCTAGGGGGAGTAGGAGAGAGATAGAAAGAGTAGGATGGTTAGGGATAGGGGAGAGGTTATGGAGAGGGAGAGGGGGTTTAGAGAGAGAGAGAGGTGTAGAAGCATGGAAGAGAGAGTTAGAGAGGGGGGTTAGTTAGGGGTAAGGGGATAGGAGGAGGCTTAATGAGAGAGAGAGAGAGAGAGATTGAGAGACGGGGTTAGTAATGGTTAGGGGGGGAGAGGATGGAGAGAGAGAGAGAGAGGAGACATTGTTAGTTGTAGGGAGTGAGAAAGAGAGATGGGAGGTGTGGTTAGAGGTAGGTGGAGGTGTAGGGAAGAGAGAGAGACTAAGAGAACCCGAGTTAGTAATGGATAGGGAGAGGAGGGGAGAGAGAAAGAGAGAAGGGGGTTTTGGTCTAGGGGGAATAGGAGAGAGATAGAAAGAGTAGGATGGTTAGGGATGGGGGAGAGGTTAGGAAGTGGGAGAGGGTGTTGAGAGAGAGAGAGAGAGAGAGAGGATGTGTAGAAGCAGGGAAGAGAGAGTTCATGGTTAGTTAGGGGTAAGAGGCTAGGAGGGGGGTTAGTTAGGGGGGTAGAGAGAGGAGAGGGTGTTAGTTGTAGGGAGTGATAAAGAGAGATGGGAGGTGCGGTTAGAGGTGTAGGGAAGAGAGAGAGACCGAGAGAGCCCAAGTTAGTAAGGGCTAGGGAGAGGAGGGGAGAGAGATAGAGAGGAAGGGGTTTAGGTATAGGGGGAGTAGGAGAGATATAGAAAGAGTAGGATGGTTAGGGATGGGGGAGAGGTTATGGAGAGGGAGAGGGGTTTAGAGAGAGAGAGGTGTAGAAGCAGGGAAGAGAGAGTGAGAGAGGGGGGGTTAGTTGTTGAAATATTGTAAGTTCTAATAATATTATATTTGTACTTTATTATTCCGGTGATGTTTCATTCCTCCGATGGGAATTTGTTATGTATACGGAGATGTTTATTCCTCCGAGAGATTGTGATAACTAGGGTTATTAGATCTCCCATGTTAGGTCGGCCCTGATTTAGTTATTTAGGGGTTATTAGACTCTCTTAGGAGAGTTCGGCCCCATTAGGGTAAAAAGTCAGTTGGGAGATGAGTATAAGTAGAGGAGGTGTATTCCTCACTTATCTCATTCAGTCACTCACTTGTGATTGGTGCATAGGAGAGAGAGATGTCTGCATAGGAGGAGAAGGAGCTCTAGTCATGGACTACATCTTTGTATTGGTGGATTATCTATATTGAGGAAATCTTTGCTGGGTTTTCTACCCGATGAGGATTTCCCAGGGTAAATATTTGTCTATCTTGTGATTGTGTTTCTTTCAATGATCTTGCTTGTGAAATTAGGCTAAACTCAACATGGTATCAGATCTATCCTGAATAGGACATCTTTCAAAAGGTGAAAATACCTCTCTCCTCCTCCAGTGAAAATTAGGATTTCTGCAAAAGTTGGAATCCAGATTTTTGGTTTTGTAGAAATCCAGGAAAGTCAAACCCTAGTTTGACCAAAAGTGCAGAAAACCAAAAAACCAGAGAAGTAGAAAAGATGCGCACCTATGCACCAGTGGACTAGAAAAACTACGAACTTGTGTACCAGAAAACCAAAAATTATGTTGCAGATATGGAAGGTGAAAAGTTGAAGTTTCCAAAAGTAGAACACACCAGATCTCTCAACTCAATCAAGCACATCTCTTGGTAAGTGTTATTCTATCTCTTGAGAAACTTCAATCTCTGTGACCCCCCTAAATAAATGGCTCCAAGCACTAAGCTTGAAGACAAGCTAGAGGGTATAGAGAATTTTCGGGCATGGAAATATAGGATTGGTCTCATTCTTGAAGAGAATGATCTTGCCCAATATATCAAAGTTGAGATTGCAAAACCTGAAGAAGATGAAGCCAAAGAGAAGTATAGGAAGGACTTGATTAGGGAAAAGAGAATCATTTCTGATTCTATAAAAGTCCAGTTGATTCCCCAAGTGGCATCCAAGAAGACCCTAAAATAAATGTATGATGCCCTTTTCAGAATGTATGAAGGAAAGAACATCAATAGGAAGATGAATCTGAGAGCTCAATTGAAGAACACCAAGATGAATCAAGGAGAATCCATTCAAGATTACTTCTCAAGGGTTTCCCAATTCAAATAACAACTAGACGCCATTGGAGATACCCTTAATGAAGATGAACTAGTCATGACTACTCTAAATGGTCTCACCAGACCTTGGGAATCATTCATCCAAACCATGTGTGCTAGAAAAGAAAGCATGAAGTTTGATGTGGTATGCAAAGATTGCATTCAAGAAGAAGCTAGGGTTGCCAATAGAGAATCCTTGCTCAAAGAAGGTGACCAAGCCTTGGCCACCCACACCAAGAGAAGAAGGAATAAATCCTACTTCAAGAAGAATAGTCATAAGGAGTCTCAACCTCCACAAAGATTTTAGAAGAAAAGAGGAACTAATCAAGGAAGAGATTACTCCCAATTCCAATGTTTCATTTGTCACAAAATAGGACACATTACTAAAGATTGTCCTCCAAAGAAGAAGAAGAAGGGCCTCCACCATAAAAGACATCAAGCTCACCTAGAAGAAGATGATAGTGAAGAAGAATAAGAAGAGGAAAGGCCTAATAAGAAAAGATCTAGAATAGAAGAAGAAGATGCAGAAGAATATGTTCTATTCTCTGCACTCTCTGGGTCTGTAACACCTGGAGAAGATACATGGCTTATTGATAGTGGTGCTTCAAAGCACATGACAGGTCAAACTAAAACTCTTGCAAAACTTGAAGAGAAAACCTCTCCACAGAAAGTATCTTTAGGAGATGACTATCAATATCCCATCAAGAGAATTGGTGAAGCAAGCTACAAGCTTGATTCTGGAACTCCATTAAAGATGAAGGACATATTATATGTACCAAGCTTGAAGAAGAACTTACTTTCTATCTCAGCCTAGATAAGAAAAGTTATAGGGTTGCATTCATAGATGGACAAGTACTCATGTGGTCCAAAGGAAAATCAATTGAGGATGCAATTGTTATTGGTGAAGAGGAAGGAGGTCTATACAATCTCAAGGGTCATCTAGAAGCTACTCTTATTCATGAAGCCGCTAGCCCTAGTGAGCTATGGCATAGGAGGCTTGCTCACTTTAACTATAAAGAACTACCTCATGTGAGTAAAGTAGTCATAGGACTACTAGATTTGAAGATTGATCATGATGGCATGTGCAAAGGATGTGCAAAAGGGAAGAATATCAAGAAACCATTTTGAAAGAGTGAAACAAAGACTAAAAGTATTTTGGAATTGATTCATTCAGATGTATGTGGACCAATGCCCTCCACATCCTTGAGTGTATATTAATACTACCTTACATTTATTGATGACTACTCCATAAAGACTTGGATATACTTTCTAAAAGGAAAGAATGAAGTCTTTGGAAAATTCAAGGAGTTCAAAGCCTTGATAGAAAATCATTAAGAAAAGAAGATCAAAATACTCAGGACAGATAATGGTGGAGAATACACTTCAAAGGATTTTGAAGTATTTTGTAAAGATGTTGGAATCAAGAGGGAGTTAACCACTCCCTACAATACTCAACAAAATGGTGTTGTGGAAAGAAAGAATAGAACCATTATGGAAGTAGTAAAGACAATGATACATGATCAAGACCTACCTATGTATCTACGGGTTGAAGCAGCCAGGACAGCAGTCTATGTGCAGAATAGACTAACTCATAGTGCTCTTGAATTTAAGACCCCAGAAGAAGTGTTTACGAGGAAGAAGCCTGAGGCAAGCCGCCTCAAGATATTTGGGTGTCCTGTATATATTCACATACCAAAAGAAAAGAGAACTAAGTTGGACCTTTCCGGAAAGAAGGGAATATTTGTTGGATATTGTGATGCATCCAAAGCATTCCAAATATACATCCCAGGATTACACCATATGGAGATTAGTAGGGATGTGACATTTGATGAAGAAACAACTCTCAAGAAATCTAGGAAGTGCCAGTATGAAGAAGTATATGAAGAAGATGCACCTCCCAGAATTGTAGAGACTATAACCATCCCTGAAGATGTAACCACAAGAACCCCCTCTTACAAACTTATCAAGAAAGAGAAAGCTAGCATGGGCAAGAGACATTATACTAGGAGCAGAAAAGTATGGAGCTCCTAAAGGATCCACTAGAGTGAGCAAGAAACCAAAGCCTTTCTCCAACTATATGGATTTGATGTGTGATCTTGTAGATCAACAACCTACTAGTTATGAAGAGACAGTTCATAAGAAAAAGTGGGTAGAGGCAATGATAGAGGAATACCAGTCAATAATGAAGAATGTTGTTTGGGATATAGTTCCCAAGCCAAATAACAAAAGTGTGGTATCCTCCAAATGGATATACAAAATAAAGCATGCTGCAGATGGTAGCATTGAAAAATATAAGGAAAGATTTGTGGCCAAAGGATTCTCTCAGAAAGAGGGAATTGACTATGAAGAGACATTTGCACCAGTTACAAGGTACACTTCCATCAGAACCATCATGGCACTTGCATCCATGATGAAGTGGGAATTACATCAGATGGATGTAAAGACAGCTTTCCTGAATGGTGTGATTGAGGAGGAAGTGTACATAGAACAACCTCAAGGATTTGAGGTGGAAGATGCAAGAACCCATGTGTGCAAACTGAAGAAGGATTTGTATGGGTTGAAGCAAGCTCCTAGAGCTTGGTATGGAAGAATTGACAGTTTCTTGACAAGCTTGGGCCTTACCAAAAGTAAAGTTGATCCTAATCTTTATCTCAAGGTTATGAATGATGAACCTGTCATATTGTTGTTATATGTGGATGATCTATTTCTGACTGGAAATGGGAAACAGATTGTCGAATGCAAGAAGAAGCTCTCTTCAGAGTTTGAGATGAAAGATCTTGGATTGATGCATTACTTCCTAGGTCTAGAAGTATGGCAAGGCCCAGAAGGAATCTTTCTCAACCAGGGAAAGTATGATGTGTAGATATTGAAAAGATTTGATATGTTGGAATGTAAAGCCATGGCCACTCCCATGGAGTCCAAATTGAGCTATTAGCTCATGACTCCTCAGAGTTAGTGGATATGACTCTGTATAGATAGATTATTGGGTCATTGATGTATCTGACGAATACCAAGCCATATATATGCTTTACAGTGAACACCTTAAGTCAGTATCTAGTGGAACCTAGACGAGTTCACCTGATAGCTGCAAAGCATGTGATGAGGTACCTAAAGGGTACGATAGATTTTGGTCTATACTATCGTGGAGATCATGACTTCAGATTGTATGGCTACACAGATGCTGATTGGGTAGGAAGCGTATCAGACAGGAAGAGTACATCGGGTGGATGTTATTGTTTGGGATCTGCCATGATCTCATGGTTTAGCAATAAGTAGTCTAGTGTGGCTCTCAGCACAGCTGAAGTGGAATATATAGCTGCTTTCTCTCCTAGTTGTGAAGTAGTATGGATTCGGAAGTTGCTATCAAGACTATTTGACTTAGAGATGAACCCCACTATGATCCTGTGTGACAACCAGAGTTGTATCAATATGACAGAGAATCCAGTATTCCATGATAATTCAAAGCACATAGAGATCCAATATTTCTATATATGGGATATGGTGCAGAAAGGATCTATCAAGATTGAGTATGTAAGCACTGACCAACAAGTTGTTGATGTGTTAACCAAACCTCTGTCTCGAGTAAAGTTTGAGTATTTCTGAGACAAGCTTGGTGTAGTTTAGAAGGACCCTCCTCGAAAGGGGGAGTGATATGGTCGATGAAGATATTCCTTGGATACTGGTATTGATGTGGATATCTGTATCGATGATGAGATTGCCTATATCGATGGTAAGGTCAATGATGAGGATACATGTATTGATGAGGATACTGTATCGTTGATGTGGATACTTGTATCGATATTGAGGTTACCTGTTCCAACGATGAGGTTGATGCATGGTTCCTAGTGGACGAGGAGGGATTGTATCATCCCTGGACTTAGGTCCTTGAATTGATCCATATACATATGTCTCCGAGAAGTGGTCCCTAGTGGACGTGATAGGACTGCATTGTCCCTGAACGTTTTGGTTCAAAATGTACATGATATGACTACATCGTCCCTGAGCGCTTGGTTCAAAATGTATGTGATTGGACTAATCGTCCTTAGATAGTAAATATATTAATTCCGAAAGGAAGGATAGTCTTAAATGTGATTGTGATTGGACTTATCATCCTTAGACAGTAAATCCAGTAATTCCGAAAGGAAGGATAGTATTAAATGTGATTGCGATTGGACTAATCATCCTTAGACAGTAAATCCAGTAATTCTGAAAGGAAGGATAGTCTTAAATGTGATTGTAATTTGACTAATCAGCCTTAGACAGTAAATCCAGTAATTCCGAAAGGAAGGATAGTCTTAAATGTGATTGTTATTGGACTAATCATCCTTAGACAGTAAATCCAGTAATTCCGAAAGGGAGGATAGTCTTAAATGTGATTGAGATTGGATTAATCATCCTTAGACAGTAAATCCAGTAATTTCGAAAGGAAGGATAGTCTTAAATGTGATTGAGATTGGATTAATCATCCTTAGATAGTAAATCCAGTAATTTCGAAAGGACGGATAGTCTTAAATGTGATTGATATTGGATTAATCATCCCTAGATAGTAACTAGTAATTCTGAAAGGAAGGATAGTGTTCAATGTGATTGAGGTTGGATTAATCATCCTTAGATAGTAAATCTAGTAATTCCGAAAGGAAGGATAGTCTTAAATATGATTGAGTTTGGATTAATCATCCTTAGGCAATAAATCAAGCAATTCCGAAAGGAAGGATAGTCTTAAACATGATTATGATGAGATTGATCCCAAAAGGAAGGATCATGTGTATTGCAGGGTATGCTGTTGTTGATCGTGATGATCTAGATGACGATGTTGTTGATCGTGATGATCTAGATGACGATGCTGTCGATCGTGATGATCTAGATGATGATGGTGTTGATCGTGATGATCTAGATGAT
Organism: Larix kaempferi; assembly: GCA_027924585.1. Lineage (NCBI taxonomy): Eukaryota > Viridiplantae > Streptophyta > Pinopsida > Pinales > Pinaceae > Larix > Larix kaempferi. The sequence continues at coordinate 1,033,082 of BSBM01000055.1, read as the reverse complement.
GATGTTGTTGATCGATGCTGTTGATCGTGATGATCTAGATGGCGATACTGATGATCATGTGATGACGATGTTGTTGATCGTGATGATGATGCTGATGATCGTGTGATGATGATATCGATGATCGTGTGATGATGATGTTGATGATCATGTGATGACGATGTTGATGAGCATACTGTTGATCGAGAGGATCTAGATGATGATATTGCTGTAGTTGTTCGAGTGTTGCAGAAGATGAAGACTCAGTACTAAAGATGTTTATGTTCCAGTATTGAAGATCTTGAAGATGTTCCAGTAACTGGTTGAGTTACTGATGATGTATGAAGAAATATTCCAATGATTTATAGATGTATCATGTATTATGTATTTGATGACTCCTTGCTCCTGCAGACGTTGTTATAATATCCTTCTCGTTAAGAGGGAGTGTTGAAATATTGTAACTTCTAAGAATATTATATTTGTACTTTATTATTCCAGAGATGTTTCATTCCTCCGATGGGACTTTGTTATGTATCTGGAGATGTTTATTCCTCTGAGAGATTGTGTTAACTAGGGTTATTAGATATCCCATGTGAGGTCAGCCCTTAGTTAGTTATTTAGGGGTTATTAGACTCTCTTAGGGGAGGTCGGCCCCATTAGGGTAAAAAGTCAGTCGGGAGATGAGTATAAGTAGAGGAGGTGTGTTCCTCACTTATCTCATTCATTCACTCACTTGTGATTGGCGCATAGGAGAGAGAGAGGTCTGCATAGGTGGAGAAGGAGCTCTAGTCTTGGACTACATCTTTGTATTGGTTGATTATCTATATTGAGGAATGCTTTTCTGGGTTTTCTACCTCATGAGGGTTTCCCAGGGTAAATCTTTGTATATCTTGTGATTGTGTTTCTTTCAGTGATCTTGCTTGTGAAATTAGGCTAAACTTAACATTAGTTAGGGGTAAGGGGCTATGAGGGGGCTTAGTGAGGGGAGAGAGAGAGAGAGAGATTGAGAGAGGGGGTTGTAGTGTTTAGCGGGGGGAGAGAGAGAGAGAGAGAGAAAGGGTGTTAGTTGTAGGGAGTGACAAAGAGAGATGGGAAGTGTGGTTATAGGTAGGTGTAGGTGTAGGGAAGAGAGAGAGAGACCGAGAGAGGGGGTTAGTAAGGTCTGGGGAGAGGAAGGGAGAGAGATAGAGAGGAGGGGGTTTAGGCTAAGGGGAGTAGGAGAGAGATAGAAAGAGTATGATGGTTAGGGATGGGGGAGAGGTTAGGGAGAGGGAGAGGGTGTTTAGAGAGAGAGAGAGAGAGGTATAGAAGTACGGAAGAGAGAGTGAGAGAGTGGGTTTGTATTTATGAGGATGAGGGGATAGAGATAGTGGGGTTAGGAGTATGGGGAGTAGGAGAGATAATAAGATAGGGGAGGTGGTTAGGTGTGGGTGGCGTGTGTTGGGTTAAGGGGTTATAGAGAGATAGAGAGGGAGGAGGGTGTCAAGGGGTTAGAAGAGAGAGAGAGGGGTGGGGGATAGGGGTTGGTGGAGGAGTATAGAAGAGATAAAGAGAGAGGGGGTTAGTAAGGGTTAGGTGTAGGAGGGGAGAGAGAAAACAAGGTTTAGTAGTGACAGGATTATGAGAGAGATAGAGGGAGGGTGGTTTAAGAGTGGTGGGGATTAGGGAGAGGGAGAGGAGGGGTTAGGGAGTGGTGGGGATTAGGGAGAGGGAGAGGAGGGGTTAGGGAGTGGTGGGTATATAAATTTATTCAACACTTAAAAACATAAATTTATGAAGTTAATAATGCACGTGCATTTTGAATGTACATAACGCACATGCATTTTGTATGTACATAACGCGCGCACGTTTTGTATGTACATAACATGTGCGCATTTTGCATATACAAAATGCATGCATGTTTTAGATATACAAAACGTACGGCAAGCAAAATATTTGAATTTAAATAGAACGCGTGCGCATTCCGGAGCACCTAATCACCCACCCCTCCCACACCCGCGTGTCAGCCACAGTCCTATGTGGTTGGTTCAAACATACCAAACCTGTGCTATGGAATTTACTGAACCATAGTTAATTAGGCATTTCCACCATTTTTCTCATTATGCTTGTTTTTCAGCTCTCTCTACAGCATGACATACATGACCATTATTGACGAAATTTTAGGCATAAATAGCATTTTTTATGCAGATTCCAAATATGTAATTTTTTAAAAAGAATATTGAGATTTTCTATTTGTTTCCTAATTTTCTTGTGTCATCACTCCTTAAGTCAAAAAACATGTTGTTAGTGTTTATTCCGTAACTTTTTCATTTCACAACCATTTAAGAAAAAAATTGTATGCTGCACTAGTAGACACCGACCTCTACATGCTATAAAAAATACAAGTCAAAATAACTGCATTAATACCTTCAAAGGTTGCACCCACATTTGACATATCGTTCTCGAGGTTTGATCACCTACATAATTATAAAAAAAATTAATTAAATATTTAATTTTGGAAAAATAGTGTTGCACTAGTGCTACGGGTTCTATACATGTATACCAATTTTTGTATCCCGAAACCATCATTTAGGCTTTCAAAGGATGCACCCACAAAAACATATTCTGTATCATTTTCCAAAAAAAAAAAAGTGATTGTTATAAAAAATGAAATTTGACATAGTTGTGTAAATTTTCAATGCTTAAAACTTACATATTCGGAAACGTGACTCCATTTCCTACATTTCATCTTTTTTACTCGATGCAAGATATCTTGTGTAATTATCTCAAAAAAACAAAGTAAGTTGAGGGATGCCTGATTTTTCAATTTTCTATTACATCTAATGCGCCAAAAGTTACCCTCATTAGCTTGCACATGCCCATGAAGGTTTTCCATAGTTTATGAGTAATGGCTTGCTTCATACATTCATGAGAGATTCAAACCCTCATGCATTTTTTAAGGATATTTAGTCACTTAGGAGTTAGTTAAGATCAACTTGGTGTAAATTTTCTCTAGGTAAAGTGTGTTGGCTTAGTATGTATTTGTACTTATGTAATCTAACTATCACAATATGCTCTAGACATAGACTGATCCAACAGTTGATCACCTCAATATTAATGAATATTTATCTATGGATTAGCACCCGATTGGTCCATGGTCTACATTTAAAAAGGATGGAGTGTCATTTGCTCCATGATCGATTCTGAGAAAATCACATGTACAATATTTTTCTTTTGCATTAATACATTTCCTAGTCATGGACTATATCCTTCTCTGATGGTTTTAACCAAGTAAAACACTAGTGTGTTGATCTTCGATCTGTTTATGTGAGTGGTTGCTTAATGTGTTCGAACATCTAGAAATACCTTTTTTTAGTTGAACATGGTATCCAAGTGCTTATGAGTCTTACTTCCATTGTTGATTGAGATCTTTAACTAGTGTAGCCATGTGCATCAAAGTATTTTTGGATTATGCTATTATTGTGTATTTCTAGACTAAGATAGTTATTATATTGCATCCAAAGCGCTTCTTTCAATTGAAAACACTTTTGTTTCACTAGAAAAGGTTTAAGTTTTCCCAAGATACGACCATTTTACCACATATAAAGGTATAACATTTAAATTTACGGATCTTTTTAAAACTCTTTTATATTCTTTCATATTTTATCCTTGCTTTTCTATTTTTTTTATTCTCGACTTTTTACCTCTTATGTCTATGTATGCTCCTTGTCTTGCTCACTATGAAAACTAAACAAATAAAAAAAAGAGCAGAATAAGTTCTCTTGATTGTGTATGCTCTTTGTCATGTGCCTTGTGCAAACACAATAAACCAAAAATAGTGAGGAAACTTTTTTTTGGGGGGGTAAGCTAATCAAAGGCTAACTCAAAATTTGAGAAATTTCATTTTTTGTTTTTGCATGGTTTTGTAAATTGTCTTGTAAGCCAAAAATTAATGTTTTTTTGTAGGAACACTCTCCAACAACAACAACAACAAAAAACACACCGATTTGCCTCCATAAAGCACCGATGAGTTCCCATTGCAGGTATCTGATAGTTTCTTTTCCCACCAGTAAAGCACAAGATAGGTTGAAGAAATACAATCACTAGTGGGGAAATCGTTTACCTTAATTATTTAAAGAAGTGTTTAAAGGATTATTCCTGTTATGTTTTGAAAGCGTTTTTATGAGCTAATTGCATGAAAAATGAGTTTGAATGAGCAGGTGTAGGTGCACTAAAGGACAACGCATGAATCAAGTGAAGAACTGAAAGAACATCACCAAACTCAGCGCCTTTTTCCTGATCTCTAGAGAACGAACTCCTGTTCAAAGAGAATTGACATTTAGACATTTAGTTAAGTTAAGCATTAGAATTATGTAAATATGGACCTCTTGGGTAGTGCGAGGCCCCTGCTGCTATTTTGAGGAATTATTGTTTTACATTTTATACCACCGAGACAGTTGTGTTACAAACTTGGTTTTAAACTATGAAGTTCCTATTTTAAATAAAGACTTGATGTTACTTACAACTTAGCATTTATAAGTTCCCTTCACTCCTGAGTATGGGTTGGAGAGGGCCCCTCCAACACATAAGTCAGGAGATATTACTGTTCAGGTATTTCTCATTATGTGTTTTGCATTAGTTGAATGTATATTGCAGATGAGAGTATTTTAAATAGCATTTAAATAGCACGATTTGATTTCTGTAGTAGTTGAACCTTTCTAATTCCGTAGTTCATTATAACGCATTCTGTAGTTTCGTAACGCTGTGTCTGTAGTCCTGTAGTAGCATTCCACCAAGGCATAATTTAACACCTCTTTTCCAATGTACTTGCATTTACTTCTAGAGCAGCGATCCAGATCTTAAAGCCCATATGTTCATTTCATTATTATAGATGCTTATGGAGATTGATTACTTTCAGTATTTTTGGTTACATGATGATATTCACTTCTTAACGTTTTGATTAAAATTGCAGCATTAGATAATGGTATTCCGAACTTAGCCTTAGCATTAGATTTTCTTAGATCAGACTTTGAGTTTTATGCATTCGATTTACAGTAATTACTCCTTAGGTTAAAAATCAAGCTTTCATTACTCTAGAATAGATCTGTTATGTTTTCAGCATTCAATTCCATAATATAATTTTTACTGCTTTCAACAAGTTAATTCTTAAAGATATGCTTATTGTTTCCTGCATTTAATTTCTTAGACATAGATTTCCTGCTTTCAGCATTTGAATTTCTTAGCATAGGAATTTCTCCTCCATAGATTAAACAATCCTTTTACATTTTATTTAATCCTTTTTAGGAAAATCCTTAAAAAAATTGATACAAACACCCAACTTCGACAAAGACTATCCTAGAGAGCACATATAGTGCCTGGACATCTGAAGTTTGTATGTACCCTGGGTTGATAATTAAAGTAGGATTTTAGTATAGCTTCCCTCATTATGCATCCATTCTAAGAGGCCACCACTTTTTGGCGTTGTTGCCGAGGAGGTGCTAAATCTTTTAGGAGACATCTTCAAAAACAACACAAAAAGAAAAGAAAAATCGCATATAAAAAAAAAAAACATAATGATTTTTACCAATGAATGCCTCGTCGGCAAAGGGATAGGTTTGGATGCTTTCTGCCTAAGCATCCCATGAGAAACAACAGTAACAACAGTTCTGACCATTCGTATTTTGAATTTCTGAACTCTGAAAACGAAACTGACTCCAGATATGATCCAAACAAAGACAACTTCTCTACTAGTTCCAGCTCAAACACCACTATGGTAGGCGAAGAAGAGGAATCTAGGGAGTTGTTCACATTACCCGTTAGCATACCTATTGGAGATGCTAAGATGAAGAATATCAACCCTAAAAAAATTTTAAACTTCCATGGATTGACTTCAGAAGATCCCGACACATTCCTGTTTGAATTTGAGGTAGTTTGCAGATCCTTTGATTATAGAACGAATGCACAAAAGGTGAGACTTTTTCCCTCCACATTGAAAGATTTATCACTTAGGTGGTTCATGAGTTTAAAGGGAAATAGTATTTTTAGTTGGGATCAGATGAAACAGGCATTCCTAGAAAAATACAGGGACTACTGCAAAGCAAAGGATACAAGGGATGAAATATTTAGGAAGCATCAGGGAGACCATGAATCCTTAGAAGACTATGCCCATCGCTTTCAGCTCAGCTACAAACGAGCTAACCATTGCACCCTAGACCCTGAATCACTGAAACTTGTCCTTCTTAGAGGGATCAAAGAAGAGAATTTTGAGATCTTAAACCTCTTAGGAGATGGAGACATATTTCAGAAGATGTATGACCAAATACTCCAGATCTTCAAGAACCATTCTAGGTCTAGGAAAAGCAAGATGGGACAAGAGATACACATCTACCCATAGGATCCTCATCATCTTCAGGACCCAATCTTACAAAATATGATCTAGGAAACCTGTTAGATGATATGAACAACGACATCTTGCAGTCTCTGGCCATGCAACTTGATGCACTTCAGATAAAAAAGAAGCAGGATGAAATTAACCAAGCCTTGGTAGTATTCTGTTCTCGTTGTAGAAAGAAGCATGAGAAGGGGCAGTGCACCTTAAACACCATAGAAATATGTGGTCTCTGCACTGACGACCACTCCACTGATAAATGTCCCCTCTTATCCTCATGTAAGGTTACTATTCAAGATCCCACAGCTGAAGGAGTAATAGAACAGCTCTATTTTATAAATCAAAGGAGGAATAATTTTGTTAGACCATATCAACCTAGAAATCAAGCTTACTATAATTAGGGCCAACAAAATTGGAACTCTGCACCAACTCCATGGCAAGCATAGACAAATCCAAATCAATGGCAGCAAAATCAGCAAAATAAACAAACTTATAAACCCGCCTATCAACAACCTTATTATCCACCATCTTACCTTTCATATCCCCCACCTTTTGCTTCATCCACCACGAATTATGGGAATCAAAATCCTTATCCATCAAATTGGAGAGCTCCATTGCAACAATAACAACCACTCATCATGCCTCCCCCATAGACTCAACCACTCGCCAGACTCCCACCGATACCAACCCAACCCATCTCAAACCCTAATAATAACAAACCTCTACAACAGGAACATACTTATAACGCAGAAATCACACAATTCCCTACCTATGTCGTAGACACCATGGAAATAAACGAAATAAACCTCCGATCTGGAAAAACATTGCAAAATACATCAACACAGAATATCCCACCACCTGAAGCTCAAGAACAAAGAACCGAACCCTACGTTCAACATCTGGATGAACCAAATCCTCTAAACGAAGAAATCCAACACCTCCCATGAAATAGAAACCCTCCATTTCCAGAGAAACTTATACGAAGTACAAAAGAGGAAGAAGAAAATACAATTTTAAACGAATTAAAACACTTAAACATCCAAATCCCGATTTTGCAATCCATAAAAGATGTGCCCATCTGTAACAAATTCATTAGAGAAACTTGTTTGAAGAAACCTAGGAGGATGAAATGTGACCCACCAACTATCAACATAGTAGGTCAGTTAGCCGATTTAATGTTGGGTATTGTCGTTAACCCTAAGTATCTCAATCCAGGTAGCCCAATACTAAATGTGACCATCAATAACATAAATATAGACAGAAGCCTAATCGATTTAGGGGCCGCTATAAATGTGATGACTAAGGAAACCATGATATATTTAGGACTCCAATCACTGATAAAACCAACAACTATAGTACTCCAGCTAGCTGACACATCCACTGTGAAACTCGAAGGGATGCTCAAAGACATTATGATCAATATTGAATCCTGGGAATACCCAGCTGATTTCATAGTAATTGAAGTCAAAAGTAAACTTAGTGGTTATCCAATCATACTAGGTAGACATTGGTTAGCAACTGCGGACACTTACATAGGTTGTCGATCAGGAAATATGACTATCACCAATGGACATGCCAGGAAGAAAATCACGATCTACCCACTAGCAAGGAAATCTTCAGATTTAGAATATCAAAATTGGACTGATGATTATCATGACACACCAAATCAGAACCTATGACCTATCCTAACAATTGATGTTGCAATATCATTGAAAGCAATAGATGAAGATGGCCACATAGATAGGTTTATACAAAATGCATATTCTAACAATGCTGGTCTTGAAATATTTTTTCCCACAGCACAACAACAAAAAGGTGAAAGTTCAAACCAGAACTTAAATAAAATGTGGGCAGAAGTACTACATCTAGAAGAACAATCAGAAAAAGGAAAGACAGTGGAAATTATGCCTGGAAAGACAGTCAACATTAATTCCAATCTCAAGCCAGAGCAAGAAAAGAAATTAATGAAAGTATTATCAGAACAAAATAAATCTTTTGCATGCACATATGCAGACATGACAGGTATACATCCTAATATATGCAAACATTATATTTACATCAAAGAAGGTTCTATCCCTATCAGGCAACCACAAAGGAGGTTGAACCCAACATTAAAGGACATTGTCAAAGTAGAACTACAGAAATTATTAGATGTAGGGTTCATATATCCCATCTCTGACATCGAATGGGACTCACCACTAGTTATAGTACCAAAAAAAGGAGGCAAATGGATAATTTGTGTGGACTACAGAGAGCTAAATAAAGAAACCAAGAAAGATCACTTTCCACTGCCATTTATAGATCAGGTGCTGGACACATTAGCTGGGAACAAGTATTTTTCATTTTTAGATGGCTTCAGTGGGTACAACCAAATTTTAATACACCCAGCTTATCAAGATAAGACAACATTTACATGTCCCTAGGGTACTTACACATACAGAGTACTACCCTTTGGGTTATGTAATGCTTCAACAACATTCCAAAGGGCCATACTCTGTATATTCTCTGATTTCATAAATGATAAAATGGAAGTCTTCATGGATGAATTCACACCTTATGGACAAAACTTTGATCGAGCATTGAACCATCTTGAATTGGCATTAAAAAAATGTATTGAGATGAGCCTATGCCTTAGCAATGACATATGCAGAATGTTAATGGAAGAAGGCATCGTTCTAGGGCATCATATATCATAAAGGGGGTAGAGGTTGATCAAGCAAAAGTCTCAGTAATCAAAACGCTGCCACCACCTGTTAAACAAAGGGATGTGAGAAGTTTCCTTGGGAAAACAGGGTACTACAGAAGGTTTATTGAAAATTATAGCAGAATTGTTGCCCCAATGTTTGCACTTCTCACAAAAGACACTGAGTTCATATGGACAAAAAATTGCATGAAAGCATTTGAAAATCTTAAGGAGAAAACAATTACAGCTCCAGTACTCCAAGGACTAGACTGGGCACTTCCATTCAACATCCACTCTGATGTATCAGATAAGGCAATCAGGTCTGTCCTTGGACAAGAAAAAGAGAAGAAGCCCTATGCAATAGATTATATCAGTAAGAATTTAGCAGGGGATGAATTAAATTATACTGTAACATAGAAGGAATTTTTGGCTGTAATCCATGCCATCAATAAATTCACGCACTATATCACTGGCTACCAAGTATTTGTTCATACAGAACATCATCCATAAGATATCTAATAAACAAACCCAACACAAGTGCTCGAGTAATTAGATGGCTACTACTACTCCAAGAGTTTGACATCACGATTTTAGACAAGCCAAGTAAACACAATGTAGTGACTGACTTTCTATCCAGACTGACATATGGACAAGACAATGAAGTAATCAATGACAGTTTTCCAGATGAGCACCTTTTTTCCATATCCACAAGAATCCCGTGGTTTGCTGACATAGCAAACTATTTAGTGTCTGGAAAGTTTCTAGAACATTACAGTTATAAAGAAAAGACAAAAGTAATAAGGCAAAGTGCAACATACACATGGATAGAAGGCATGCTCTTCGAGCAAGGACCTGATCAAATACTCAGAAGGTGCATCAAAGAAGACTAAGTGCATGACATAATGCATACCACTCACAATGAACCATGTGGAGGACACTATGCTGCAAAGAGGACAGCCTATAATATTTTACAAACAGGATACTATTGGCCAACACTCCACAAGGATACTTATGAATATGTTTCACACTATGATGACTGCCAAAGGATGGGAAAACCAACACAAAAGGAAGAAATGCCACTCCATCCACAGATCTCCTTGGAGGCATTCGAATAATGGGGATTTGATTTCGTTTTTCCAATCAACCCACAGTCAAATCAGAAGAGCTACATCCTAGTATGCACTGACTACCACACAAAGTCGACCGAGGTAGCAGCACTTGCTACAGCCAATGAAACCAATGTAGCAAAATTCTTCACTGAGCAGATATTTCATAGGTTTGGAGTACCATGAGAACTAGTTTCTGATCAAGGCCCACAATTTACATCAAATTTAATAGAAGACTTGATTAAGAGAAACAAATTCAAGCATAGACATTCCTCCTCCTATCACCCTCAAGCAAATGGTCAAGCTGAGGTCACAAACATAGAATTAGAAAGAATTCTCACAAAGACAATCCAACTCCACAAAAGAGATTGGGTTGACAGACTAAGTGAGGCGATTTGGGCCTATAATACCACATGGAAAACAACAACATGATTCACACCATATGAACTAGTATATGGAAAGAAATTCATGCTACCAATTGAATTTGAAATAAAAACATTAAGAATTAAAGCATAGTTGAATATGGAACTATCAGAAATACAACAAGAACGCATGCTACAATTGAATCAATTGGATGAGCAACGCCATCAAGCACTTGCCCACAATGAAATCATCCAGCAGCAAATAAAGAAGTGGCATGACAAACACCTAAGCGATAAAAAGTTCAAGGAAGGTGACTGGGCACTACTTTATGACTCTAGGTTTCACACATTCAAAGGAAAACTAACAACTAGATGGATAGGACCTTACATCATTGAGCATATCTATGACAATGGAGCAGTCAAAATTGTTACAATAGACGAACAACAGTTTCCCATGATAGTGAATGGACATCAGTTAAAACTTTACAAGAAACCACAGTCAAAGGAAGAGTTTACATAGGTACTCTACCAGCAACAACTGATGCTAATAGAGAATATGGAATATTATTGAAAAAAATGATGAAAAAAAAAGAAGCAAAAAAAAAAAAAGGAAAAGAAAGAAAGAAAGAAAAATAAATATTGTTGAACGAATAATAGGCCAAAGTACAGGGCCACATACATACCTATGAAGATGCAGCATTAGTAATTGCAAAGAGAAATATCAAGCAAAAGAAACATCAATATGCAACCGAGCCAGCCAACAAATCAATCGAGCCCAAAAATTATCAACGATTACAACAATCAAGCGAGCTAGACATGTATTCAAGATTGCCAACAAAGATATCTACTGCTATAGGAATACATCAAAGCACACTGTTGAATCAACTCTGCCATATGATCACGCAATCCTGCCACATGTTCAAGCGAGCCAGCATAGAATGGGATCAAAAATCAATGCACAACATTATCACAATATCAAATCAGAAATGGCACGAAGTTCAAATGAAGGTGATACAACAAATTCAAGCGATCCAAAGAAAAATGCAGATAGCACATGTAACTACTGACATGCCAAAATTTACTACGGAACATACCAAATCTACTACAGAATCCTGCACACACAGAAATCAAGCCAACTCATGAACTCAGGTACGCTAAGGCATAACGAGGTAATCTCTAAACATCTTTGTTATATTCTTAAGGTCAAATCATTATCCCCAAAACGATTATTTTTTTAAAGCTGAGGACAGCTTTTCACTAAAGTCGTGGGAATGGTTCAGATTACAAAATCATGATTGCACACCCCCGTCATATCAACAAATGATGAACCTGCATAAAACCACCATACTTCCCAATAATCGGAGCAGAAGTGCAAACTACAATCATGAAACGAAATGAAGGGCTTGGTTATGGAAAGAAATGGAGAAAGCGGCGAGTACAATGAACGATGATGAGGTTAAGTGCAAAAAGGTAGTTAAGTAAGGCTGTATAATCTTCCAAAGGGCCAGTTTTGCATATATGAACCTCTCAGAACTCTCCAAACGCAAGGAACCTGAAGTAGTGTAGTCACCAACCAGCAATCTAGTCCTTGAGCCTGTAATCGACCCTGAGAGTTGAGGTAAAAGCCACAATTCAAAAATTTTGGTTTTTGTTGATTACAGAAGAGGTTTTAAGATGACAAAGGGGTTCAATAAAAGCAAACCAGAGGAACACAGTGCTATTTTTCAGAACCCATGAATCTTAACTGTCATTCGCAGTGCGAACTAGATGCCTTTCATCTTGGGATTGAGAGGATACAATGCAGGGGTGGCTATGGAATTTGCAAGAAATTTAAAACATATCAAGGATGAACAGTTCATCACCCGAGTGAAGGGGTTACTTATAAGGTTGGATGATGAAGCAATCGCCAAATACACTGGTCTGCCAATGGGTCTGCATTGGGGCAGGGACGACAGGGAGTCAAACCATGAAGCAAAGAAATCATTCTTCGAAAGAGGAGATGTCTACGACGAAGATAAAAACGGAGTCAAAAGGCTCTCCATGCCTACACTGTGGGATGAAATCGCTACCATTGTCTAGAAATATATTACATGCACTGGTAGGTTGAGCTACATCCCCATTTTTCATTTTCAAATACTAGAACTATTGAGGCATAGGGCCCATCATCCACCGAACAACAACATTAGTATTCCATACTACCTGCTCCAATCTCTAGCATAAATGAGCAAGAAAATGATTAAAGGAAAGGAGGATTCCTTAGCCCATCATGGGATGATCAAATTAATCATTTGTGAGGAATTAAAAGTGCAGATACCAGAGCTTTCTTGGGAAGAATTTGTGTTGGTATCTACTAAAGATGTTCAAAGAATGAAGGGTACACCCACAGCTGGCGTACCCCTACCACCGGGATCAATGAGAAAAACCACCTCTACATCAAGGGTAAAGAGGAAAATTGACCTGGATAGTGTGGCTGATACCCTGGTGAGAATAAAGCACTCACGAGATGACTCCCCCAAAACAAACCAAGGGATTCCTGCCAGTAATCAAGGGCCAAAGAGAAGAAATAAAAGATCCGCACAAGCATCCAGAATCCGAATGACCAAGGAAGAGAGTAGGGAACCTAGTCCCATAGTTCAAAATGTGTCGGATGAGGACAATGATCTTTGGGTAGATCAGGATGATCCCACTACAGAAGAGGAGCAGGATGAGCAAGAAATGCAGGATGAAAAAGAAGAACAAGACGGAATGCAGGATGAACAAGAAGAACAAGAGGTAGAAGAAGAGCAGAATGAACAAGAAGAGAAAGACAACCTACAGGGGGACCCTCCTGAGGACAATGAAAACCCTAGGGTCGTCAACCAACTTGCTGAAGCACGGGCGGAATTAGAAAAGCTCAGAAAGGAACTGGCAACATTGAGAATTGAATCAGGAAGCCAGCCCACATCACCCCCGTTTTCATCTGAAAATACACAAATCCTGAAAATGCATCATTCAGGGGAGCTAAGACTGGTGGAACAGAGAAATTCAGCACTTAAAGAGAAGTTGGCTAAGGCACAAGGGGAACTAGCCAAAAAGGACTAGGAAATTGTTCAACTATAGAACGTTTTGGCTAGTACCACTAAAATATATAGTAAACTATTGGAGCACATGCCACCTTCAACAATATATGTAGTTTACCTACAAGAAAAGTGGGGCAAATTCCAACTCCAAAGGTTGACATAGGGACTCCCAATAGAAATCAAAACAACCAGGGAATTTGTGGATGCATCTCTCAAATCCACGGAGTTGGAGAAGGACCAGCTCAGTGAGTTTTTCTTACACAGTTTTGTAGTTCCTAGCTCGCCCAACTGGTCGCCAAACCCTTACATGGGTGATTTCCAGTTAAGGGAATTATGTTCCTGGATGAATCATGAAGTTGAATGAGCTCATGACTACCACATTTATGTTGCAGCAAAATGGCAAACCCCATTATGGATCAGGGCAGAGGCAACTCACCCTGAAAGAATAATATATGACCATATAAATCTCACCATGGATGAGGAGTTGATCCCGATTCTCCTTGAGAAGCAGCAGAAGGCTGTGGTTCACTTTGATCTTACTCTTCAGAGCACACATAAGGAGGTTCAGGAGTCTATTAGTGAAAGATGGCGCAGAGTAGAAAATGACCTGAAAATAAAAGAGCTTCACTCCCCTATCAGAATTAAAAATGCTCTCATAAAAGCTAAGCTCTACAGGGAGTCATTGATAAAGAATCAGCTTAGATGGATAGGGATGAGGCTAAATCCCCCATTCTTCCTTCCTCTGGTCATTAAGGAATAGGTCAATGAGGAAGAAGAGAGGAGAGCATGGATCAAAGTATGGGCTACCATAGGCAGGCAGGGACCCCCAAGGTGGTAGCATGGGACATCAGAGACGTCATCAGAGAACATAATATGTCACCCAAGGATGGGTAAATCCTTCAAACATGGGGGAGATGATGAGTCCCCATTTTAGGTATCTGATAGTTTCTTTTCCCACTAGTAAAGCACAAGAAAGGTTGAAGAAATACACTCGTTAGTGGGAAAATGATTTACCTTAATTATTTAATGAAGTGTTTAAAATATTATTTATGTTATGTTTTGAAAGCGTTGTTATGAGCTAATTGCATGAAAAACGAATTTGAATGAGCAGGTGTAGGTGCACTAAAGGACAACATGCGAATCAAGTGAAGAACTGAAAGAACATCACCAAACTCAACACCTTTTTCCTAATCTCTAGAGAATGAACTCCTGTTCAAAGAGAATCAACATTTAGACATTTAGTTAGGTTAAGCATTAGAATTATGTAAATATGGACCTCTCGGGTAGTGGGAGGCCCCTACTGCTATTTTGGAGAATTATTGTTTTACATTTTATACCACCGAGACAGTTGGGTTACAGACCTGGTTTTAAACTATGAAGTTCCTATTTTAAATAAAGACTTGATGTTACTTACAATTCAACATTTATAAGTTCCCTTCACTCCTGAGTACGGGTTGGAGAGGGCCCCTCCAACACATAAGTCAGGAGATATTACCGTTCAGGTATTTTTCATTATGTGTTTTGCATTGGTTGAATTTATATTGCAGATGAGAGTATTTTAAATAGCATTTAAATCGCACGATTTGATTTATGTAGTAGTTGAACCTTTCTAATTCCGTAGTTCATTATAACGCATTCTGTAGTTTGGTAATGCTGTGTCTGTAGTCCTGTAGCAACATTCTGGCAAGGCATAATTTAACACCTATTTTCCTATGTACTTGCATTTACTTCTAAAGCAACGATCCAGATCTTAAATCCCATATGTTCATTTCATTCTTATAGCTGCTTATGGATATTTATTACTTTTAGTATTTTTGGTTACATGATGATATTCACTTCTTAACGTTTTGATTAAAATTGCAGCATTAGATAATGGTATTCCGAATTTAGCCTTAGCATTAGATTATGTTAGATCAGACCTTGAGTTTTATGCATTCGATTTACAGTAATTACTCAGGTTAAAAATCAATCTTTCATTACTCTAGAATAGATCTGTTATGTTTTCAACATTCAATTCCATAGTATAATTCTTACTACTTTCAGCAAGTTAATTCTTAAAGATATGCTTACTGTTTCCTGCATTTAATTTCTTAGACATAGATTCCTTGCTTTCAGTATTTGAATTTCTTGGCATAGGAATTTCTCCTTCATAGATTAAACAATATTTTTTACAGTTTATTTAATCCTTTTTAGGCAACTCCTTAAAACATTGATACAAACACCCAACTTTGACAAAGACTATCCTAGAGAGCACATATAGTGCCTGCACCTCTGAAGTTTGTACATCCCCCGAGTTGATAATTAAAGTAAGCTCTTAGTTTAGCTGCCCTCATTAGGCATCCATTCTGAGATCCTACCACTTTTTGGGCAACTCCTTAAAACATTGATACAAACACCCAACTTTGACAAAGACTATCCTAGAGAGCACATATAGTGCCTGCAACTCTGAAGTTTGTACGTCCCCCGGGTTGATAATTAAAGTAGGCTCTTAGTCTAGATGCCCTCATTAGGCATCCATTCTGAGAGGCCACCAAATACTACTAAATATTTTGTTTAATTAACTTGGTTGAAAATTTATTTAATACTTCTTTTTGTTACTTTTTGCAAAATTTAATGTAACTTTAATTTATAAAATAACTACACTCTGAAAATGCTTCCCACTTGTTTTTATAAAAGTGGGTCACTTATTATAAAGTAACTTATTTGTAAAAGTGTGATTATAGTCAATGTTAGTAAGCCGGGAGGCTTGGTGGAATTATTTACTACATTTTTTGTATCCATAACCATGTGGTTCAACTTCTAAGTGCCACATGGATCCTTAGCTCCATTTTATGTTTTGCTTCAAAACGACATAACTTTGACATGCAAAGTTTGTTTTTAGCATCATGTTTTTGAACTTCCTATTTTTTCAAGAAATTTGCATCTAAACCATCGGTTTCCTTTGCTTATGGTGACAAGGGAACCAAATCAAAATGTATGAAGACTAATATAAGTGTTTCATGAAGATGGAATCCTTGGAAGTAGAAACGAAGAAGCACAATATCAACCTTGATTCTTCTTATAGCTCTACTTCTCATGGACATGCACTTTATACTTCCAATTTTTCCTCCATCTCTTTCTTCTTCTCCTCCTAATGAGAATCTCATTGATTATGGAGCATCTTATCACATGGATAAGGATAAACTATGTTTTTTTCTATAAATGAATGTAACACCAAATAAATATTTTTTGGTGATGATATATATCTTAATGTTGTAGGATTTGGAATATTTTATCTAGATGATGGTAAATTCCTTTTCCCCTGTGAACAAAATAGATTCCATATTCCTTTTTTATCCCTTTTCTGCTTCACATAAGTGCAGGTCCATCAAATGGATGCCAAATCCACCTTCTTGCATGGGAATTTGCAAGAAGAAATCTATATGGACTCCAGTCCTTTATGTCTCTTGAAGAAATCTCTATATGGCCTTAAGCAAGATCCTCAAGCTTGGTATGCAAAAATGGATAGATTTCTCTTGGACACCACTTTTTCTAGATGTCATTATGACCCTAAGGTATATAGCAATAAAGTAGTAACTCATGTCATAGTATATGGTATTTATGTCGATGACCTTATTCTTACTAGTAGAAAACCCAAACGTTTAACCCATTTGAAATACAACCTTAAGAAGAAATTTGAAATGACTAAATTAGGAAATTTGCATTATTTTCTTTGCGTCCAAGTATTGCAAACCAAAAAAGTATTTTTTCTTTCTCAATCTAATTATGCCTATGACCTTCTTCATCTATTTCACATGGATGATTGTAAACCAACCCCTTCTCCCTTCCATCTTGGATTCAAACTTAATATCACCTATACTACAACCGAAGTAGATGCCAATTTGTATCGTGAGTTAGTTGGTAGTATTTTATACAAGATTCATACCCATCTTGATATTTCCTTTGCTACTGATCTTGTTTCTCGGTATATAAAAATTCCCCATGATAGTCATTGTAAAACATTAAAAAGGATACTTCGTTTATCTGGTGTACAATTCATTTTGGGATTCATTACAATTGGGAGGGGCTCCTTTGTTGATTAGTTTCACTAATTCATATTTGGTTGGTGACCCTGAATATTAGAATTTCACTTCATGTTATGTTTTCAATCTTGGTTTCGGAC
Source organism: Larix kaempferi (assembly GCA_027924585.1). Classification (NCBI taxonomy): domain Eukaryota; kingdom Viridiplantae; phylum Streptophyta; class Pinopsida; order Pinales; family Pinaceae; genus Larix; species Larix kaempferi. The sequence goes on along the minus strand of BSBM01000055.1, from coordinate 1,015,367 downwards.
ATGCTACTTGGACTTACTACAAACAACAAGCTCTTTCTCTTTATTAACAAAAGAAGAGTATCAAGATGCAATTAATGCAAGTTAAGAAACTTTGCTTTGGTATATCCTTTCAGAGTTTGGATTTGAGCAACAACATATGAGTACCCTTTGGTGTGACAATCAAAGTACCATCAAGCTCTCCAAAGATGCAATTCAACATCATTGCAACAAACACATTGAGATATAGATTCACTTCATCAAAAAAATTTCAAGAACGTGTTCTTCAAGTTCTCTTTTTCCCTACAAATGATCAAATTGTAGACATCCTCTCAAAGTCTCTTAAATAAGCGAAGTTTTCTAAAATTCAATCTATGTTAGGAGTTTGGGAATTTCTCATTAAGGGAGGATAAGGTCTAATGCCTTATTGCTTCTCCTATTGTTTCACCTTTGTAAATCCTTCAATCCTATCCCAAGTTGTTCTCAGGGAGAGATGCTAGCTTATTTAGACACTTAGGAGTTAATTAATATCAACTTGGTCTAAAGTGTATTTAGTTAAAGTGTGTTTCTTTAGTATGCATTAGTACTAATTAAATCCAATAGTCACGATGTTATGCTCTAGACATAGAGGTCCAATTCCCATCTTCACCTCAATTATTCTATGGATTAGATCCTAATTTATACATGATCTCTATTTAAAGAGCATGGAGTTTCATTTTCTTGATGATCGATTGTGAGAAAATCATATGAATAATATTTTTCCTTTTGCATTAATATATTTCCTCAAGTATCTATTTGGTGTCGTGGGTTGTTTCCCTCTCTGATGGTTTTAACCAAGTAAAACATTGATGTGTTGGCTTGTGATATGTTTGTGTGAGTGGTTACTTAAGGTTTTCAACCTTGTGAGAATACCTTATTTTAGCCGAACATGGTATCATAGTGCTTATGAAGTATTTCTTCCATTGTTGATTGAGATATTGAATAGATGTAGTTGTGTGCATCAACGGATTTCTAGATTATGCTACTTTTGCATATTTTTGGTTTGTGATAGGTGTTCCATTGTGTTTGGAGTACTTCATTCATTTGGAAATATTTTTTGTTTCACTCGAAAAGGTTTTTGTTTTCCCAAGATATAATTTTTTTACCAACTCTAGAGGTATATTGTTTACATTTATAGATTTCAAAAAATGTTTCTCACATTCTTTAATATTTTAGCTAGTTTTCTATTTTTCTGTTCCCGGTTTGTTACCTCTTCAGTCTTCATATCATCCTTTTCATCTGCTCTATGTGAACTCATCAAATAAGAAACATGGCGCAAAGGGTTTTCTTGACTACATATGCCCTTTGTCATGTAGCTTGTGCAAACTTAGTAAACCATAAATAGTGAGGAAACTTACTCTTTTGGGCAATCTAAACAAAGACTAACCAAAAATTTGAGAAATTTTAGTTTTGGAATTTCATTTTTTTTGTGTGTGTGTTTGTGTAAACTTTTTTGCAAGTAAAAAGCAAGGATTTTTGGGTAGGCACACTCCCCAACAAAAAAAACAAAAATGATGAAAACACCCTAATTCTCCTCCATAATATTACTAAATATTTTTTTTAACCCACTTGGTTGAAATTTAATTTAATAAGTACGAGGTGTTGGTTAAAGTCCTTCTTTTTGTTACTTTTTGCAAAATTTCATGTAGATTTAATTTATAAAGTAACGACATAGTAAAATTGCTTCCCAATTGTTTTATAAAAGTTGGTCACCTATTATAAAGAAACATTTTCGTTAACTTGATCTTATAAGAAAATTTAGTCGGGGGTATTCTTTACTAAATTTTTTGCACCTATCACCACATGGTTCAACTTCTACATGCCACATGGATCTCTAGCTCCATTTTATGCTTTTCTTCAAAATGACCTAACTTTGATATCCGAAGTATTTAGTGTTGTTTCTTCTTAAACTGGATATTTTTTCAAGATCTTTGCTATTAAACCATAAGTTTCCCTTTTTCAATTCAAATTAAAATTCCTCTTTGCAATTGTGCTCTGCAAATAAAAGATCATATCTCAACTAACTCAACAATTATCAACATGTGCATGTAAAAGTATTAAAACACTTTGTAATGAATGAACATCTCACTGAAAAAATAAACTCCAAGATAGGAGACTGGGTTTCTTGTGTATCAAGCAGAGCTATAGGTTGAACATCACTCTTGGTCACATCCACAACTAGATTGGAGGGGCCAAGCATTGCTTCTGCCAATGGCTACAGTCATCGAATGCTAAAAATTAGTTAGGCATGCATGAATAAACAATCTAACGTGAATAAATTATGTACACATATGGAAATAGATACCTTTACTTGACTTCTTCCATCGTTGGTGCAACATTAACTATTGCATCAATGACCCCGCTGAGGTCTTGCATGGAGGAATCTCCAGCATGATGTTGTAAACATGTGAAATAAACATTAAGAAAAAGAAGTTGTGCGATGAATCGAAAGTTAATCAATAACTATCAACAAAGGCTATACATTACCATGGAATAAGTAGGTCCATGATCATGGAAACCCTCCCTCTTTCTGGAAGAGGGTCATTTTATAAAGACACAACCGTTGGCAACATTTGGACTTTCGTGAGAAGAAAATAAAATTAGCGGTACTCAGATTTTGGTTGATACCTATAGTCACAGAGTGTTGTCGTAGTTAGACATGAACATGTGAATCAGTGAAATAACATGTATTAAAAAACTAACATGTTGAAATATTTTCCTCTATCTGACATGTCTCCCCACAATTGGGGGAATCACTAGTGCCAAATCCTTGCCCCTCTGTAGAGACATCTAACATTTGCAAGTTTAAAAAGTCACCAAGCATTGATGTAGTTAGACATGCATGAACCAATCAAATAGCATGTATTAAAAAAATAACATGTTGAAATTGTTACCTCAATGTGAACTGTCTCTCCACCATGGGCTGATTCACTAGTGCCAAATCCTTTCCCCTCTGCAGAGGCATCTATAATTTGCAAGTTTAAACAAAACAAAGTGTTGATGTAGTTAGAAATGCATGAACCAATGAACTAACATGTATTAAAAAACTAACATACATTTGAAATTGTTACCTTAATGTGAACGGTCTCTCCACCAAGGTGGGATTCACTGGCGCCAAATCCTTTCTCCTCTGCAGAGGAATCTAGCATCTGTAAAGTTTTAAAATTATAAGTGTTAGAAATATATACATGTGTATAGCAAGGAAAAATAAGTTTGAACAAGATTAATTTTAAGCATATACTTACCTCATCAAAAACCTAGTAAGGTTAACATTTGGGATATCACTAGAATCAATGTTTTGTCTAAGCTGTTAAGGATCTAGTGGTTGCAAGTTAAAAAATTGTAAGTATTAGACCATAGATAGTATTAATGATATAACATGTATTAAGGAAATAACATGTATTACCAAACTGGCATGTTGAAATAGTTAACTATATGTGAGTTGTTGCCACTAAAGAAACAACAACGCCCGGTACACCAAAACCACCTGTAGATTGTGGAAATTTGGTCTCTCCACTACTAGGTCCAAATTTTTTCCACTCTGTAGTGGCATCTAGCATATACAAGTTTAAAAATTTTAAATTTTACAATTCTATATATGTGTACAGTAAGGAAAAATAGTTTGGATAAGACTATTCTTAACCATATACTTACCTTCCTAAATAACCTAGAAAAGACAACATCTGATGGTGCATGAACATAGCATGCATGGCCACATGTTGTGCACTCATGAGGCTCAGTGGTGGTCTCATGATGTGTCAATCCACCCATACTACTAGATGGTCCGACACCACGGGGAGGTGATGGTTGTACACCAACAAGGAGGGATGGCACTGCTTGGACCATACGATCAATGATGGTGCTATGGAGGACAACCACATGTGCTAGACTTAGATATGGCTCCTGTGTCTATGGTATCATATCATGTGCATGCAGGACATATGGCCTAAGAAGATTCCTATGAAGTGGAGGTAATTGGCGATTGGCATCTCGATACCTAGCACTAGGATGGTTTTGAGGCATCCCATGACCAATGCCTTGGAACTCCAAGATATCAAAATAATTGATGTGTTTTCACATCATGAACTTGACATGCATCTTTCTAGGAAATATAAAGGAACTTCCCTATTGTTGTGGGGTATCACATCAAAAACCATATACCACCAGTACATCCAATTCTCTTTGAATGGTGGATATATGCACCACTCAATAGAGATGTGGGATCTGTTTGTGTTTGGAATTTTCCCCGTTCAGGGCTCTCTAAACAATCCAAATATATTCTCCTTTGTGATCTTATATTTTATGTCATTGTAACTCAATCCATCAACATACTGTTTTGTTTTCCTTTCTCTATACGATGCAATGGTGTATAGAGCACCATTGATTTGGTAATAGTGTTTATAATGGAATCTAGGGTCTTTTCAAGCGAGTGGCAGAGTTGGTCTCCACCCCTTCACATGCCCCCAATCTCTCTGAGCCTCATAATCTCTCTCAATATCTTTTGCATTGGGATCCATACTAGCCACTTCAATCATAAATACAAAAAAAGAAACATTAGAAACATATCCATGGTAGAATGACATATCTTAGAAATGAAACATGTACAACTAGTGTAACAAATAATGACATTAGTATTTATAATTTACAATTTAAAATTGAACAACTACACTAGAGAATCAACATAAAAAATTGCCATGATAAATTTATGTTCAGTTGGTCATGAACCCATCCCTGCACACTAAGATGCTCCTCAAATATGAATAATTTTTACTAACTAAACCTTGTGACTCTAACCTAGAAGGTTTTTATATGCGTGTAGCTTTGTGGAAAAAGGTTTTGAGTTAATCACATTTGATACATGGTGAATAAGGTAAGCCAAGAGATTATAAAATGCACATGTTTTGCAATTAAGTTACATTATAAAATATATGATCAATATGATTACTATCTCAATGAAAGTGGTCCCAAAATACCCTGGCTACTCGTTTGTCTTTGAGTGTGTTAAGTTGGTTAAGTTACCACAACTTTATGTAAGGGATTATTGATAACCAAGTACACTTTTTTAGTTAGTGTGTCTTCTATGTGGTCCCTCTTGGTTACATGTTGGTGTTAACACACTGCAAATTATTGACTATCCAACAAATGACAAAAATACTTGGCCTAACCATAGGAGGTCTATAACCAATAAGATTTGGAGGAATAATAAAAATGGAACTTGTTCCAACTATAAAATTATATATCTTATTGCAAAGAAAAGTTGGGGCAACGATATTTTTTCATGTTCTAGCACACCAAATTTTGTTAAGTTTCTAGCATGATAAACACTACTAAGGTTCAAGTACATATTGCAAA